>CM070039.1:55035015-55047238 GCA_036250615.1 Ptychadena robeensis
TGGTTGTTGTTCAATAATAAAATTATTCCTCAAATATACCACTTGCCTAATAATTCTGCATTCCCTGTATTTAGAAAAGATTATATGTTTCTACTAGTCACTGGCATCACACACAGTTCCCGGTTTTGATACCCGGACAAGACGTAATTTACGTCATGGAAGAATAAACACCCGTACTGTTCGCCGGGGGAAGAAAAGCGAACATGTTATGTTCACGGCTGAACTGTCCGCCTTGTAGACAGTTCAGCCATCCCTTGTTTCTACTAATGCACTTTGTGATCTTTAACACTGATTTTAATACATTTACATATAATAATCTATATATCTTTTTAAATAAAAAATTCTTAATCAAGTCATAAAATATTTGAAGCTATTAAGTGGTTGTATTAATGATATTTTTATTATGGATTCTTGTACCATAAGCTCTTCTTGGACAAGGATTTCAGTCTCTAGAAGTGCAAAGCTGGTAGAGACATACTCTAAAAGACTGGCAGCTGTAATTGCAGCAAAAGGTGCTTCTACAAAGTATTGACTCAGGGGGTTGAATGATTAAGCACACCCCACTTTGCAGTTATTCATTTGTAAAAAAAATTGGAATCATGTATGATTTTCCTTCCACTTCTCACGTGCACACCACTTAGTTTTGATCTGGAATTTTTTCTTCACGTGGAATTCCAATAAAATTGAGTCATGTTTGTGGCTGTAATGTGACAAAATGTGGAAAAGTTCCGAATACTTTTGCAAGCCACTGTATAGTGATGGTTGAACTGTTCCCCAGGTGAACAGTACGGTAAGTATTAGAGGTGGACGTGTTTCAAGTTATGACCTTCTAACAGAAACGCATACTTCTTAACAGCATCAGTGGGTTCTCCACATATATGTACATGACCACTTAGGTTATTATATATTATTATATTTGATTTAAAAAAAAAATTCTCTTTACTATATATGTATGTTGCTCAATGGGGTGATACTTCTCCTATATACTGACTTTGATTAATACATGGTTTCTATTTCTCTCCTCCCGTTCTCCTGCAGTCCTAAATTCCATTTACCTCACTACCTCATTACTATGGCCAATGGCCGATTGACTAGGACTTCTGGTACGATTATGATACGATTGAGTAAATGCAAGATTCATGTACATACTACAACTAATTAACTATAACTTGCGGACCATGGTGTTGATTTTTTGCCTATGTATTCTGAACTTTATATAGATACCATACAATGCACGGATACCCCCTGAGGAAGCGGATTGCCACGAAACTCGTTGGGCTGGTGCAATGTGCCTTTTACCTGGACACACTTAAAAATGTTTTTATATGGATGTGTAACAAACATGGATGTTTATATTGTATCATTTTTGTGAAATATGCATAATAGGATAAACTCTGTTATGATATTTGTGGTTGCTGTTCTACTCTTAATAAAAAGAATTATACAATTATACTCAAATACTTGTGCCTTTAAAGTCCCCTTGTCCCTCTCCTAGGGAGATATCTCTGTAAATTTTGCCTATTCAAATCGGGATGTTGGCACACATAATCTGGATTATCATGCTCCCAATGAACAGTACGGGTGTTTGACCAACCCTGTTCACCGGTGTGAACAAGGCTACTATTTTTCCGCTGGCCGGATCAGGAGCAGTAAGATCCGGCCAGTGAAAGAATTCTTTCACCAGAAAGAAGTGAAAGAAAACCAGCTTAAACCATAAGTGACGTCAGTGACATCACGTCCTGATATAGAAAGCGGGAACTCTAGGTCCTGGAAATGACGTCAATGACGTCATATCTGTTTTTTTCACTTCAAATTCCCAGCAAATCTTCCAGCGAACAGACGGACCTCAGCCTTTTATAAAAGTCTGATGCGTCTGTTCGCGGACGAACCTGGCCGAAGTTTGGCCATCACTTTCAGCAACAGGTGAGATTAGCCTATTGTACATATCGATAGATATACATCTATTGATATACACATAAAATACAATACATAAAGCCAACAATACATGTTTCAAATTTCTGTCGATTTCTCGGCAGATTGACCGCACGTGATGACGCTGGTCCCCATCCAAAGTTATTAAATCGTTCTAAGAATTAAGGATTTACAACCTTAAGCTTTAGATGTCCCCCTCAGCCGTGCACACTCATGGTGGTCGATTGGCCGAAAAATCGTGTGAAAATCTAAGCGTGTATGAGGGGCTTTTCACATATTTATATAGAGGTTATCTATTTCATGCTATACTACATTAATTCTATCTATTAGACTTGCTGGCTTCCAATACTCTGTTTTAAATCTGCAAACATTTTTACATTTAGATCGCCTGCCTTATTTCATATATGTAAGGGTCAGGCCATCTTGTGGGACTTGCAAGGACATTGAAGGTAAACTGTTACTTTCCAGTAGTACCTTCCAACAGGACCCAAGGTACAATTCCATAATGTATTTAATACAAGGAGCCACAACAAACGTACACAACATTTTCCTTTTTCTATACCTAATTCTCAATACACCTTTCAGATGAAATTAAAGTCTCCATTCTGGTGCTCTTGTCCTGACGAAGACCCTTGGTGGACGAAACATGTAGACACTATCAACAGCACCCATGTACTATGTGACAGGGTGAGCTCCTATCACTGGTAAGTTAGGGGTTAAGGCCTGAGTGATATGGGCTCCGCTGATCTCATCAGTAAGAGAGATTCCAGAGAAGGGGATGCTGGGAAAGAAAGAGACTGGGTCTGCTGGAAAGAGTGTGGTTGGTTTTCCTGCTGAAGGTCCAAGGCTGAAGTAAGCTTCCTGATTTTTGCATGTATTTGTTTGACTTTGGACTTTGGAATGAAAACTCACTGCTGGAACCATTGAAGTGCTGGGTCCTACTTCATTCCCCCGATCCCTGACATTTGTTGGATAATGCTATGGGCACTTTGTGACAGGACCCAGCTGTATGTTCTGGGTTAAAGCTGCTACCACCATGACTTCCCAAGCCATTCAGATGGAGGAAGTGTTAAAACAAATGATAGCTGCTCAGGCTCAAACACAGATCCAACAACAACACGCCCAGCAGCGACATGAGGAGGCCATGGCACAACAGCAGGCGGCAATGGCCCAGCAACAGCAGGCCCAGCAACAACAGCAGATGACCATAGCCCAGATGTATCAACACCAGGAGCAGCAGATGGCAGCAATCCAGGCGGTTTTAGGGCTGAAAGCAGCAGCAGAACCAAGCACCAACAATAGCCCACGCAGGTTTATTATGATTTTGATGTTGTACAGGCGCAGAGCTACCAAAAGGTGAAGACGGAGATCCTGGCCAGGGTAGGGGTCACACTTGCCATACGAGCCCAAAGAGTTAGGGACTGGACTTTTGAAGAAGCAAAGCCAGCCCGTGCTCAACTACACACTCTACACAGACTGCTGAGGGAGTGGTTACAGCCAGAGGTTCTAACCCCAACACAGATAGTAGAATGGGTAGCTCTGGAATGTTTCATGTGCAGTTTACCCAAGAAAATCTATCCATGGGTTACACAGGAGGACCCCAAAAACTTGAACAATATGGCAGCTGCAATGGAGCGGTACACTTGTGCGGCTACCTACCTGGGATAGTCAAGCAGATAGAGAGAGGTGCCTCTTAAACCCAAAAGTCTGGGAAGATTCCCAAAAGTTGGTGAGGGGAAGTCCCTTAACGGCTCCCAGGGTTGTTCTCTGGGTCAGGCCACAGATGCCTGATGGGTGGAGAGAGGACCCAGAGAGGTCCGCTGCTGGACTTTTACCAGACTGGACATCAAGCAGCGAGCTGCCCGAATAAAGAGGAGCCCATGGAGTGTAGCTGGATCAGACGACGCCCCCTGTATGCTGTTCGATCAACGTGTGCTGCTACCTTAGCAAAAGCGACAAAACACTATGGGAGTATGGTGACACTGCTGCGCACAGACAAGCTGTCAGGGCTGTAGCACCCTGGGAAAGAGTGGGTGTCCAATTTATTCATGGTGATCTAAGGGACTACCCTGTGGCAAGGGTGACTATTGCAACTACTGTGGGGGAGACTCCGCTTCAAGTTGGCATTGTGCCAGGATTGCCACATGAACTCCCGATTGGCAGATACTGCCCACTATTTTGGGATTTGTATGACTCTAAGTCAAAAACCCCTGTGGCTTCTGATGTAGGTGGTGAACCTGTGGAAGTGGTTACGCCTCAAAAGAAGCAGTGGAACAGACATGATGGACTACAAGCTAGGGCAAAAGTGTTACAGCTCAGGATGAGGGTGCACCTATGGTCACAGGGGAGGCAGAGGGCAGACAATAGATTCCCTTATTTAGCTGTAACTAACTGTATAGAGTAACCAGGCAAAACGGTGAGGTTGTGGAACAATTGGTGGTACCCCAGCCTTTAAGAAGGCAGGTATTGAACTTAGCCCATGTGCTTGGGGGCCACCTCGGAGCTCCTAAAAGCAGGAAAGGGTCTTGCAACATTTTTTTTGGCCAGGGGTATACTGTGAAATTAAGGACTTCTGTGAGTCCTGCCCAACCTGCCAAATAACAGCCCCAACGCCCCCATTTCAGAATCCCTTGGTTCCACACCCCATCATTTAGGTACCTTTTGATTGCATAGCGATGGACTTGGTGGGCCCACTGGTAAAATCTACATGGGGCATCATTATATTTTAGTGGTCCTGGACTATGAATGGGTCCTCAAAACTAATAGCCATGGAATTATTCCAGTTGTTTTCCAGAACAGGGCTGACATCTGAAATACTGTCTGATCAAGGGACCCCCTTTATGTCAAAGGTAATGAAAGAATTGTGCAAGTTGTTTAGGATCAAACAACTATGGACCTCTGTGTTTCACCCCCAAACAGATGGTTTGGTGGAAAGGTTCAAAAAAACCCTGAAGGGAATGTTAAGTAGGGTGGTAGAAAAAGAGGGTCGGATTGGCATTACCTGTTACCCCATCTGTTGTTCGCCATCCGAGAGGTACCACAGGATTTTTACTGTTCGAGTTGGTTTATGGTAGTCGACCCCGTGGGTTGCTTGATGTGGTCAAAGAAACCTGGGGGGGGGGGGGTGCAGGATCTTATGGCCCATGTGATGCCCATAGTCCAGGAACATCTGCAAGCGGCACAAGAGGCGCAGAGTAGGCAGTAAAACCGCTTGGCTAAGATTCAAGAGTTTCAACCCGGTGACCAGTCTTAGTGTTGGTACCAACGGCAGAAAGAAAATTTTTGGTCAAGTGGCAAGGCCCTTTTGAAATTGTAGAAAAGGTGGGAAAAGTTAACTAAGGTATACCAGCCCTCAAAGAGGAAGACCCACCAGATCTACCATGTTAATTTAATAAAACCCTGGAAAGAAAGGGAAGCATTAACTGGGACTTTGAGGGTTCAGGAACAGACAGACACCCAGATAAAGAAAGAAAAGGGTTGCAGATACTCTGTCCTCTTCCCAAAAACAGGAAACCTGGGGATTCTTACAAAAAAATTGATATTCTCAGATTTGCCAGGTGAAACCCGGGTGATTCAGCATGATATTGTCACAGATCCTGGAGTTCGAGTAAATCTAAAACCCTACCATATTCCGGAGGCTCGCCGTACTATTGTGTCATCCGCGGTCAAAAAGATGCTAAAACTTGGGGTTATTGAAGAGTCCACTAGGAATTGGGCGAGTCCCATAGTTCTAATGCCTAAGCCTGGACGTGGAGGTTTTGTAATAAATTCAACGAAGTGTCACGCTTACCCGATGCCCCGGGTAGATAAGTTAGTGGAAAGACTGGGGCCAGCCCGTTATATCACTACACTAGATTTAACTAAGTGGTATTGGCAGACTCCACTGCTAGGAAAAGGCAGCCTTTTCCACCCCGGAGGGTTTGTTACACTACACAAGAATGCCGTTTGGGCTACATGGGGCTCCTGCCACATTTAAAAGAGCAATGGACAAGGTGCTAAAACCTTGCCAGGAATTCTCAGGGGCCTACCTAGATGACATTGTCATTTTCAGTCAGGATTGGGAAAGTCATCTTAGGAAGGTGCAATCGGTACTGGATGCTCTTGAGCAACATGGTTTTACTGTAAATCCTGAAAAAAGTGCCATTGGTATGACGGAAGCCCTGTATTTGGGGTATGTGGAAGGTAGAGGGGTTATTAAGCCTCAGTTGAACAAAGTGGAAGCTATTCAGAACTGGCCCGCCCCCTTACCAGGAAACAAATCCAGTCCTTTTTTTGAATAGTGGGATAAATCAAAAGGTTTATCCCTAACTTTGCCACAATTGCTACTCCTTTAACAGACCTTTTAAAGGGGAAATCATCAGCCAAGGTTCAGTGGAGCGATCCTGCGGAAAAGTAATTTTCCCATTTTAGGCAGGCATTGTGCAAAGAACCGGTGCTCGTAGCGCCAAATTTTAAGAAGGAGTTCTTGGTCCACACTGATGCCTCAAAGGCGTGCTCAGGGGCGGTACTGTTACAAGAGGTGGACGGGGCAGAACATCCCGTAGCCTATTTAAGTAGGAAGTTGACACCCGCTGAACAGAACTACTCCATAATGGAGAGGGAATGTCTGGCCATTAAATGGGCTTTATAAAGCCTCAGGTATTATTTGTTAGGGCGACCCTTCCGCCTTGTTACTGATCATGCCCCTCTCAAGTGGATGTCCCAACATCGGGACCACAATGCCCGGGTTACCCGGTGGTTCCTGGCTCTACAAGACTTCAAGTATGTGGTGGTGCATAGAACCGGATGGGTACACCACTATGCAGATGCCCTCTCCCGGGGCTTTTGTCATTTTGCGAGTATCCCGTTGCCTGACGTGGAACCGAGTGGTAGAGAGGGTGGTGATGGAGACCACTGACAGGCCCTTGAGGGGGGTTGTGGATGTTGGGAGGTATTATCTCTTTTGCCCTGGTCGGTGACCGGCCTGGGGTCCCGGCTTGGTGTTGGCTGTGTTCCACACTGGGTTGGAACAGAGGGGGGAATATGTGACAGGGTGAGCTCCTATCACTGGTTAGGCCTGAGTGATATGGGCTCAGCTGCTCTCATCAGCAAGAGAGATTCCAGAGAAGGGGATGCTGGGACAGAGAGAGACTGGGTCTGCTGGAAAGTGTGTGGTTGGTTTTCCTGCTGAAGGTCCAAGGCTGAAGTAAGCTTCCTGATTTTTGCATTTATTTGTTTCACTTTTGGTTTTGTAAATAAAAACTCACTGCTGGAACCGTTGAAGTGCTGGGTCCTACTTCATTCCGTCGATCTCTGACAACATACAAAATAATATCTCCTTTATATAAAAAATATATGTATGGTAAAGACTGTATGTAAACCGCCATCATATCTGTTTGGTGTCCTTCAATGATATCTTGCAGTTTCATATACTGTGTGATAACTTTTCTTTTTGATAATGATCCATAATAAAAAAGCACAATAAAAAAACCTTTTTAATCATAAGTTGTGAACTTATATATGTGCATTCTCTATACTTTGACAGCCATTTAAAGTCCCACCTATAGGCGTAACTTTTCTTGTTTCTGTATTCTACATGAGGGATGCACTGTCAAAGTCAAAAAAAATTCTCAAAAAAAATCCTTGTGTTTGACATGTCAGACACAGGGTTTTAGCTCACATGGAGTTAAAGCTTAAGGCTAGGGCTCCACTTGCACTAAAATCCCTGCTTTGAACACAGAGATTTAAGCACAGTGAACAAACTGGCCATTGACGGCAATGGAGCTCCATCTTTCCGAGCCCCTGTCATGTTAATGCCTATGCGGAGCTCCACGTTGACATGGATGCAACGGAGGCTTGACAGATGACGTGTCCATTAACAGTCATTGGTTGGGTCATAATGACATATGACTTACCTGCCCAGGTACATTAGTTTACTTCAACCCATTGATTTAAAAATGCTGTGTTATCAGCTGCACTATGTAGTGTGCATGATAACTTACAACAGAGTGAATAGGTGGGCTTGTGCACATTGGATGCACTGAGGTCATCTAAGCTCATAGTGGTTCCCTAGCCCAAGGAAGGCTTGTTTCACCTGTATGCAGAGCTCATTTGACTGCATGTTGTCTTTTATCAATTACATAATGAAGGTATTGCCGGCACCTGTCCATGAAATAGCTTTTCAATCAGTTGTCCAATTACTTGTTATCTTTTTTTTAGTCCACTAAATTAAAGCTAAAACTCTGGAGTTCAATTGCATCTGAATTGTTTCCTTTTTAATTCATTGTGGTAATGTACAGAACCAAATTTAGAATAAAAAGTTGTCTCTGTCTAAATATTTATGGTACCAAACGTGTGTTAAGTGTTATCATGTTGGAATGCCGCCACAAACCATGACACTGCTACCATCTTGCTTGCATGTAGACAAGAAACACTTGTCTTTACACTCCTCACCTCATTCACGGGATAGGTTTTCAGTCTCAGTGTTGATTCATGAAAGGATATTGTAAATTGTTATCACAACGTCAAGGGTCCACTCACTTTTGAAACTACCGTACTCATATATGTAGGGGCATACCACATAATAATATTTTGTTTAAGCACAGAACAGACCCAAAATGCATGGGTCAATGGGGGGCTAGCCTCACAAGCTTCTAGTGAAAAGCCGGCTCTGAAAACCGGAAGTGGCGTCAGTGACATCCCATCCGGCAATCGAAACCAGGAATCCAGGTACTAGATGTGACGTCACTGACATTGCAGGGAGGCAGGGAATTTGAATCTGCCGGTGAACAGACAGATGTCAGACTTCTTTAAAAGTCCGATCCACCTGTTTGCGGACGAATCTGGCCGATGTTCGGCCATTACTAGTAAGAAATAACAAAGTTTATTATTCCAGGAAAAACACATCAGGACCCACGTGTTAGAGCCTAGGTGCCCAACCTGTGGCCCGGGGGCCACATACGGCCCTTTGGGTATTGTTCGGCGGCCCCCCTTGATCCTCCACATGCAGCCCCCAAAACCGAACTGTTAATGCATAGGGCATAGCAACTCACCTGTTAAGTGGTCACACGCTGACCCAGCTTTCCTAATCCACTTTGGCGCTCCTACATCAGTAAAATTGGCAATGTTGATCAGGGAAACCAGGTCTACATTTGACCACTGCACCCAGGGGCAGGAGGGGGGTGGGTGCTGTGGGGTTTCGACTGCCTAATAGGATCTGGTCCACCACCTGCTGAGATATGTTGACAGGAGGAGGGTCTGGATCGATGTTATGTGTGGCCCTTTAGTGATGCCGAGGGCCGCAGTTGTGGCCCTACATATTAACTCAGTTGCCCACCACTGTGTTAGAGCAAGGGTATTGAAAGTACACCATCAATCACATTCAGTACAAAAAAATTAAATATTTAATGCACATGGGCAATTAACTGCCAAACATGTCAGTCAGTTTAAGTCAGTCAGTCAGAGTCAATTTACCCAATGCATTTCAGCCTTGTGTTGCAGCAGCCTCCTCAGGGGTGGATCACCCCACGCTGTGATACATTCACAGAACACGTTTGGATCAACACATCTAGAAAGAATGTGGAACATTTCAATTAGTGAACCATACAATGTTATCCAACCACATTTTTCTTGTCACAACCACAATATTCCTTGCTAAGTGTATTCCTTACACTTAGCAAGGAATATTGCCCCTTTAGTAAGAGAGAGGAGGGAGGGAGATACAAAAGGTCCCCTCCATCCCCCACTACTACCCAAAACCACATTCAGTGCATCACTGAACCATATTAATGTAACCATCCATCAATGTAAGTAAAATAGTAAATAAAAAACATATATTATGAAGTGTACAGTGCACTTACCCTAGGGGTCTGGTAGCACTGACCACCGCACAATCAGCCAGGGAACCCACGCAACAACGGCATGGCCCAGTTCCTCATAAGGATTGTGGCACTGTTTGTTTTCCATCTGCCCTTGTTTACACTTCACGTCCTTGTCATATTTTCCTGATATTAAAAATAGTTCACCTGTCATTTATTTTTTATTTATTTATTTATTTATGTATTTATTTATTTATGTATTTATTTATTTATGTATTTATTTATTTATTTATAGTTATTTTATTTATTTATAGTTTTATGAAAATGGCATTTATAAAAATGTCTAATGTTAGTTTTGATTACATCATAGAATTTTCTTTTGCAAAAAAGATCTTATGTGAAAATGACTAATAAGTCCTATTTTTGCAGGAATCAAAATGTTCATATGTTGATTGTGTAGACTGAAAAAGTTTAGTTGTGTGTTAAAATAATCACAGCAAGCACATATGGAAGGGCATTTGTCAAAAATGTCATACTGCAGCAGCTGCATGATAACTAGAGCTACAAATTGCCCTGACATCCCAGACAGTGTGGATGAAAAGATTAATGTTGGATTTACACACTCAATGTCGTTACTGTACTTTACATCAGGAAATATTGACAAGAAGGGTGATATACCTCTAAAAAGCGAGCTACATGGAGCATTTGAGCCAAAGTCCAAGGAGGAAACATACAGGTCAAAGAAGTACTCAATATAGATGATCATTTCAGCGGACATCAGCAGGAGACTCTGAGCAATATTTGAATGATAGTGAGCAATTTTGCCTCTTTGTGCCCATACAAAACTCCACTAGACATACCATAAGCCCCTAGGCATGGGGCCAGGCAAAGCAAGGGAATGGAGGCAGCAAAAGTGTGTGTGTGTGTGTCCCCTTTTTCCTAGACCAGGACTGTGGCAGACCTATAGTTTTTATGTTATGAAAATACCATCACAAATAGATATAACATACAGTGATATCCCCAAAAAAAGAAATGACAATTATCACAACTGCAAGTAGGGGAATTTCCCAAGCAAAATGGAAAAATGAACAAAGAAGAGAAAGCAGGGTATAATAGCAATACTTTAAAGCTTATCATTGACCATGATCCAAAGATAATTTTTGATAATCCCCACCTGCCATCCTATAGAATGTGTATAGTCAGTGTCTTTATTAGCCCAGTTTGGGGGGCTGTGGTAAGCACTGTTAAACACTACCTCACTCTCAGAGGAGGGGTGACACCAATCACCAAACTTTCCAGACAAATATTTTTTTTTTCTATAGCGCACATGATGGTCCATAGGTTGAAAAATCGGGAGGAAATCTATACGTGTATGGGGGGCTTTAGCTATTGTTACAAATCACTGGAGGGAGTATATTAGCAAAGTAGTTAAGCCATCCCTCAATCAGCAGCTCTCCCTATCTATCTAGCACTGGACACACAAGGATAAATGTAAAATGACCGCTGGGCTTCTTCTTTTATGGGGGTGAGTCCTCCAGGAGCGAAAAATGTGTTATTGGTTTTACTGTCCCACCTGACTGTGGGGTGAGGGGTCAAAAATTGGCTCCATGTTAAAGTATAGGGGGCGGGTCCAACATACATAATGTTCGCAGGCATGGCGAACTTTGAACATGCTATGTTCACCGTGAACTGTCCGCCGGGTAAACATTTTGGCCATCACTATTCTTAACCATTTTTAGATAATATAAATGTTCTGCCCATATAAACCTATGGGTAGTCATTCATATTGTGTGTTATTTACTGTCACCATCTAATAGTCATTTTGGTATATGTGTAGTTGATACCGAGATATGTTGTCCAGGAAGTAACCTAAGACTCAAGAAACTAGGTAACCTCTATCTTAGATTTTTTTGTGTGAGTGGCTGATTTCACATCTTGACCCGAATTGTCTGTAAGTCCTCTGTCACTGCTTTTTTCATGTTAATTGCTCACATTGTTTATTATGTATATGTACTATTCTGTATCTATATTGCATTACAGATAGTTCAGCTCAAGCATTGCCCTGCTCGGCGCATGACGATACTCGGCCGACCAACACTTGTATTCGGGTGCCATGCTCGAGTCTCCGCCCGGCAACTTTCTTGGGTCGGAGACATCCAATGGAGGGGCAGCTAACTGCTGTCCTCACTGTAATGCCAGCAGCTATCTTAGCTGCTAGCATTACAGTGATTGGATGGGTGAAACACATGGTCAGGTGCTATATAGCACCTGACTGCCCCTACTCAGCTCACTTGGAGACAAGGACAGGCGGTGGATAGGCACAGAGAGCGTAGTGTGCACCATTGTGAAGCCATCCACACAATCATAGACCCAAAGTCATTTTAAGGAGTTTAGGCTCTATTAAGCTGGGCATTATACAAGGTCCATTGCTTTTTGGGGGGACATACAGTGGAGGAAATAATTATTTGACCCCTCACTGATTTTGTAAGTTTGTC
>CM070039.1:55054809-55072763 GCA_036250615.1 Ptychadena robeensis
ATCAGCCAGAGGGTAGATGCACGAACCCCGGAAAAGGACAGTCAGGTGGCTGGGGGGAGGTGTACCGGGAGCCGGTCCAGCTGGGGGAGATGAAGTCATCGGCAGCAGATGAGGTTCCATCGATTCCAAGAACAACCAGGCTTTTTCCGGATCCTGAAAGGAGTGTTGCTCTCCATCGGTGGTCTGGAATCGCAGCACAGCAGGATATGCCAGGTGAAGCGGATCCTCTTGGAATACAGCCAGGAGCAGTATTTAGAGAAGGCTTTCCTCAACCGGGTGACATTAGCCGAGTAATCCGCAAAAATAAGAAGGGAGCAGCCCGCAATGGTGAGCTTGCCCGCCCTGCGGAAAGCCCGTAGTATCTCGGACTTATCAACATAGCTGAGATACTTTACGATGACCGGTCTGGGCGTCTTGCGATTGGGTTGCAGGGGCCCCAAGCGATGAGCGCGTTCCGCCTTGCAGGGGGCCGCCAGGCCCCAGGGATGACTTCAGAGCAGTATTCCATCAGTTGGAAAGGGCGGTAGGACTCAGAGATGCCCACGATCCGCAAGTTATTGCGCCTGGAGCGATTCTCCAGGTCGTCAAGTTTTGCTCCTTCACCAAGGTACGCAGCTCTTTTGAGCAGCAATTTGAGAAGCGGAGGTACACTCTTTATCCCCCAACTCGGAGACGCGGGTCTCTGCCTCCGTGAGGCGCGCAGCTTGTGCATTGAGGTCCTGCTTCACGGACCGGAAGACCTTAGCGATTGCGGCGTCCACCTCCTGCTGAATAGTCGGCTTCAGTAGCTTTGCCACCGCTTGGGCGATCTTGGCATGTCCCTGGTCTGATTCATCATCAGATTGAGGAAAATCTTCCATCGAGTGGGAGACCGCCATCTTGGCCTTCTTGCCCCGTGGCATGGAGGGACCACGGCGCCCGGTGGAGCGCGATCTCGGGGAGGCTAGGTAGCGATCCATGGAGGGGTGTAAGAGGGGCGAAGGAGAGAGAGGAGTGGCAGGCAAAAGGTCACCGGTTCAGCTGGATTTTATAAGTAGTTTTTACCCCGGTGCTGTGGACCACTCCTCTTTAGCAGCCGCACATGTGGCCCCTGAACCGGAAGTCCTGAGGATAATTTTGACTGGACTAATAAAAAACCAGAAGGTGATTACCTGGAGAGCTGTATTTAAATTATTAATTACATATATGTGATATCAGGGCATTGAAGTGGTAAAACATTTCCTTAACCTAGTGATACGTCCAAACCCAGTTCCAGCAAAGGGATGCTACAATTAGCGATACGCCCGAACTGGGTTCGGGCACATCGCGGGAGCTTACCTGGTCCGGCTGCCGCCTCCACAGACGTCCTCGCCGGCTTTGCCCGGGTCCCCGAGTGACGTCACAGAGGCGGGACCTGGTCTTAAAGAAATTTTTTTTTTTTTTCGTTTTTTAAATATTTTTTTTTTTACTTTTGGACTGGATCAGAGAAATGTCTTAAACCAGGTAAATATTATGGTTAGGTAATACAAGGCATGAGGGTAATGTTTGGTAAAAATGGTGGATTTTTTTTTCTAAAAGATTCGACCATTTCGATGATTTAGAGTTAATTGCAAAGCCCCTGAGCATGGTATCATCACCAAACTTGCTGGAGATGTAGAGAAGGGTTGGGGGAATACTACATAAAAGTATGTCTGTAACAAAAATAGTTTTAGTATAAATTAAGTTCAAAGGCATGTCAAACTTTCGAAAGTCCAATGTTGAATTTGAACTTCATTTTTGCAAAAACGACATGTGCTAGAGCAAAACAATTTTTCAAATGTTCCCACAACCCTTTTCTTCATCTCCGGCAGCAGTGATGATATAATTTTCAATAGGCGGACCCCGGTCCGGATCCGGACCCAAATAGGGTCACATGTGGACCGGCGGCTCATTCCTCCCCACTATACTCAGAAGAGAAGGAGAGGAGCTAATGCCCATCCAGCCTCGGCCCCCCCTCTCCTCCTCCCCGATATGAGTGTGACAGGCAGCAGGATTCTGTGTTCTCTCTGTTTAATGCTTCCTGTAACTCCTCCCACAGATTCGTCCTCCCCAGCCAATCAAAACGCAGGAAAAGGACACACACTCCCCTCTCTACACTGCACTGTGGAAACTAAGCTGAAAACCTATGTGACTTTGAACATTCATAGCAGGAAAACCATTCATAGTATAATGATGAAACTTTCAGGGTCAGTAATGCTTCCCTACTACTACTTACACCCCGAGTTTCACCCCTCTAGCTATAACACTTATATGTTAATTTCAGCCAAAAATCCAGCTATCAAATATTGCTTCGCCATGAGCATAAAGCACTACTCTGCTGCATACATGCTTTCACTTCTCCTATTTTGAACACATCTTTGAAACTCTGCATGGTAGAACCTTGACATTTGGGGGGTTACCAGTTAACCCCTGAGGCTACATCCATTTTTCAGGTCTCTGAGCACAATTCTACTAAAAAGCCCCCCTATCATATATTGCTTGGATTGTCTTATTTTTTAGATTGCCAATTTTTTTCAGTTGTTTTTGGTAAACGCATACAGTCTATGTCACTTGGATAACTGCAGGGAAACATTAATAGCGATAAAAGGTTGCAGATAGTGGTGTCACGTTGTATATTGTTGATCCAAAAAGGGTGTCGGAGCATCTGGGGGGTGAAAGTCAGGGAGTAGGCATATGTAAATCCCTAGCTCCCTGTCTGCTAAAATCCCTGTTATGAACACAGAGATTTTGTTGCAATGCTCAACGGCGCTGGGGAAATGAGGGGGTGGGGGGTTCCACTTCCATCGGGACCCCCTCCCCTAAGCTATTGCTGTTCTCACAGCACTGAGCCTTTCCGCTGATGCAGGGCTGAACATAGTGAAGAATGTTGAAACTCTGCATCGGCAGATGTCTGAACACAGCATCTGCAGAGCAGGTAAAGTCTATGTGCCCCACAGCCCATCAGAGACCTGGTCCACGGAAGCCCGCGGATCCAATAGCGGATGTGTAGTTAAACAGGCCTAAGAGTAAAATCTGACTACTGAGGTATGAGATCTGGGGGTTCAAACATTACTGGGGGTTACATTTGACCCAAAGCCAGCTGGTGACCTGTGGATGTTGACAGCTAATCGGAGGCTCAATCAGGAACAGGGAGGTCCATCTGCAGCAGAATCTACCATGCAGGAGGATGACGCAGAGGACAGTGAGGAAGACCACCCTACATATTGTGTGCATACCAAACACCATCTCCTGGTACTCACCTGAGGAGCTCACTAAAAAGTTATGTGCACCCCTAGATAGGCATTCTCTGGAGGCCTCAGGCTGGGGGGAAAGGGAGTGCTAGTGGTAGGGGGCCTTGAAAAATTACCTAGTATGCGGCCCCAAAATTTCTGATGGCGGCCCTGCACAGGAAGGTTAATAAAAGCTTGAATTTATATCAATATTTCCTAAACGAAGCTTTGTGAGCAGAGAAAGTGGCCATCCCAGGGCTCCTCAGGTCCTCCTACCCCTTTCACCCTCCACTGACCCCTCAATATATACTTGTTAGGTGTCCCTTGTCTAGTAATTAAATACATATGTTTGAGACTGTGTCTTGTATAGACAATAGGGAGAATATTTATATATATATATGTACTGAACTACGTCAGGCTTCTGTCTAGCAGACCGTGTCAGTGCTGTGAAAACTGCCGATCCGCTGGCAGTGCACGGTAAAATTCCAAACTCCGGACCTCAGACTGAATGGAAATTTGGTAAGTGGACCGTTGAAATTTATATTTGAGTAGCCCTGATCTAGAGCATTTATTCTATTACTATTATGTTCTATACACTGTTGTGTTTTTGTAGTGTGATTAAAGAAGCAGGTGGTGTAGTGTGTTTAAAGCAGCAGGTGATGTAGTGTAATCAGAGCAGCTCCACCTAGTGGCCATTTTGTCAAATTGCAGCTTTTTACAAAGAAGTATTTCTGAAAAATGTTGAATATCGCAAACAAGCCAAAGAACTACAGGAAAGGTTACGAGAAAGAGGTTATAGTAGGAAATTGCTGAAGAATGCATACCAATAGGCATAAAAAAACTAGACAGGAACTTTGGTTTGAAAAGAAAAGACCAGAGACTCAATCTAGTATAAGAATTATATTACCATATCAAAATCAAGCAAAAATATCAAAATATTGGTATATATTGATGAGTGATACAACAATTGCATAATACATCAAACCATATGCAGAAATCACATACAAGAAAGCAAGATCAGTTAGGGATAAAAATGTGAATGGGTGAAGGAATGTGAAATGATTAAACTACCAAACTTTACATAGTCAGGCAACATACCAACTGTTCCACCAAAGGGGTAATTTATCTATTCCAATGTATCTGCTCATGTTTTTATGTGGGGAAAACCAAAAGAGAATGGAGAGTAAGAATGCAACAACATGTTCGTGATATTAAAAATGGTAGAATTACATCACCCATTGTTTATAATGTGGGACATGAACATTACTTTGACTTACCGACATTTAAATTTTCTGCCCTGGGTTGTTAATCTAAATGCTTCCAAATGTCCTGGCCTTAACGAGATGGTGAGTTTCAAGACTTTTTTGTAGTCTGGACCTGGGAGTGCTCCAAAGTGTGGGTCCATGCACGCTTGCTCAGGGTCACGGCTGGGGTCACGCGTGTCCATTTGTCACAAATTTCCTGGGCAGCCACCATAAATAGTTGCAGTGTGGGCAGCAGCATGGACATTGGGGCAGTGAATTTGTGTCCATACTCCAGATCATTTTGAGAAGTTGTAAGAAGAAAAGGACAACATTAGACAAAAATGTGAATTAGTCAATGAGTGGTAGATATTGAGCTAGATATTTAAGTCTAAATATTTCATTCATTGTCAATAACATTTAAAATACAATTTAAAATACGCTTAACCCTTTTTTTAAATGTTTGCCTTTTTTAACCCTCCTAGCGTTAGCGACGGCACCATCTCGTCCAGCACTGCACAGTCACTATTGCACTGAACGAGATGGTGCCACTGTCAGCCTCTCCCCGGGGTATCGATGGCTTAGTGGAAACCGTCCACGCAGGGAGGAGTCTAGTCCGTGGAACCTGGTCTTCTACCCAGAGCCCCCCTAATGGGAGATGGGCCGATGTCCCAGGAGGGGGCACCGGTGGTGTTTCCGCGGCAGGTAGGACAGGTCTCCCCACGTGAGCGGTCCCCCCGGGTAGTGAGGCGGTGAGGGTGAATCTACCCCGATGTGGAGGTAACAGCGAATACAGCGTAGTCAGGTACAAGTCCGAGTTCAAAAGGGATGGAGAATCCCGCTGATGACGTGGTAGTCCATCGGAACCCGGGAGTGTACGGGTCGGGGCCAAGGCCCCAACACCCAACGACAGAATGTTTCCATTCATGTCGCGTTAAACAAGCTATAGTCAGGGTTCCAGAGGTCGGTAAACGAAGAGACAATCCAAGGGTCGGTACAACGGGAGATCTATCAAGAGGGGGTAAGGGAAACGCATATAGCTCACGGTAACTCTTTTAAACTGTAATCCAACAGCACCTACTGGTGCTTTTCTGTGGCTTATATTGACCATTTACTGATTGATTCCCCTCCCATCTGCAGGAAGTGACTGCAGAAGGGAGGGGGTATGTTTCTTTAAAGACATGCACTCTCGTGCGTGCGCCCGCCTAGCAGTCCCGGTCCGCGCATGCGCAGACACTCCACACGGCGGGCGCCATTGCTCTGCACGCAGGTTGCGTGCAGGGCTCTCATCAGACATGGGGCACCCCATGGCAGGGGTAACCCCCACATACTGAGGTACACATCACACCTGGGGGAGAGACTGTGACGCCCGGGGACCCCACTACCATACCGGGGACCCCGAGGGCGCCGCAGTCCCGCCAGGTGACACGGAGGGGTGACAGCCACCCAGTGAAGATCGGGGCACCGGCAGCACAAATTACTGTTTCACACGCTGTCCCAGGTGTCCCCGATGTGACATTCACATGTAAATTGGGCTAACTTCAAAGAGCCCATCTGAAAATCACCCCAGTGTCAGTTCCACCAGATGTGCTCTTTGAATTTAACCCCTTTCAGAGGGTGCCAAAGGCATTGTATTGGATAACAGTTGATAACTGTATCCAATACAATTCAAAGTAAAACAAAAACACATACACATTTCCAATTGAATAAAATTGTAGTATGAATATAATATGACTACATACTGTTTTGGAAATCTATCACCACAAATAAGTATTTTAAAAATGTATCATAATTTATATTTATATTTTAAATGTAATTTTTTTTAACATAATTGTTTTGTTTCAAACATTAGATTATATTCAGGATGTCTACTATACCCTTGTACGGATATTTAGAAAGTATAAGCCTACACCAAAATAAATATTCAATTTAAGTCCTATGGTGCACTTTTTGGTGCAGAAATCAAATAAATTTGGTGCAGAAATCAGAATAAATTAGCTGACAATTTGCAATATAAAGTGTAATATTGCTTGCAAGTATTTAGTTTACCTACTAAGCTTGTCTTTAAACGCACTGTGTTGATAATACCGTCAAATATGTTCCTTCCACATATTGGGGCTTATTGACAAGCTACCAGGTATACTGGTGGCTTGTTAAGTTAAAAAAAATTCTGCTCTATCAAGAGCAACAACAAAATCCATGAGGGGAAGTGTTTAGGTGCCCTGTGAAGAGATAGTGAATATAAATAAAGTACACATAGTAAAGTAAACATAGTTTATTATGTTAAAAAACATGCAATCATGAAATATAAAGCAAAAAATCATAAGACATATACATCCACTTTTGTTGTCACCCAACAGTCTTATTGAAGTCTGCTCCATTCACGTATTCAACATTTTTTCGCCCCTGTGTGTTTTATCAGGATGTGTGATAGGAAGCAGACAGATGAACAACATCTATCAATGATAACATTAGAAACATTATTGCCTTATGGATACAGCAATTACAAAACATATTATAATAACTCATATGATCAAATACTCTGCCAAAGAGAATCTATTGATTGACTAACTTCCGGTTCCGGCGCCTCCGGCACGAGTAGGCATGCGGTTTCTAGAGTTCCTGCTCCCACCCGCAAACAACCGGCATTTAAATCGTCTATATTCACCGCCACCCGCACGCCACTAGCTGCTACAACAACAGCCTCTGTTCCGCCGTATAGCGTCAGAATGCCGCTGCCCGCCACCCGCCGCCACTAGAACCTATATACAGCCGCCGTTCCGCCGGAAAGATGCCAGACATGCCAGCTGCTATAAGGCCATCGCCACACACAGCCACTATACAGCCGTCAGAGAAACTATACAACCGCCGCTAGAGAGCATAATCAATGCCTCCATACAGCCGTCATCAGCGATATATACAAAGCTATAGCGCGATATATCGCCATACACAAGCGCAATACAGCGCAATATATTGCTGCCATAGAGCTCTAGGACTGTACTACTTTACTTTCAGTTGCGGCCACCGTACATCCGCGCGATAAAACACCACCATATCCGTGCCATATACAGACGCCATACATTGTGGCTAGATTATGACACACTGAGCGTTAAGGGAGTGAAGTACTAGAGAGTGGCACTTGGCGCAATGGACAAGTATTTGACAGCTGCCACCCCGCAGGAGTAAGACAGCGCGATCATGACAAAAAAAACGCTAAACCTAAACAACAAGTTGCCTCTGCAGCTGCAGCTGCGCCTATATCCGAGAGCCAGGAAGAGTCTCCTCGCACAGAGAGGTTAGTGACACCACTGGATACAACAAAATGAACAACAAATTACTGTTGTGTTTTCACAACAAATATAAAATACGTTTGCTTCTGAAACCCATGTCCCAGGAAGCAATAGACCATGCGGTCTCTAAAGCAATACTCATCACTCCAGCAAGATATTAAAGCACAAGTACCAGCTGGGAAGCAGAGCAAGGATATCAGCAATGGAGATGAAATATGCTCATATTCAATGCGGCTAGCCCATAGAAAAAAAAAATGCTCTTATGGAGGAAGAAACTTGATGGTTCAAGAGAACCGAGCACGCAGAAATAATCTAAGGATTATGGAAGATACCGGAAACTGTCCTGCCTCAAGCGCTGGCCACCCTGTGTGGCACTATTCTCCCAGAGTTGCTGGACTTCCAAATCCTTTGAAAGTGGAAAGAGCCCACAGGTTGGGACCATCCCAACCCTGACCGCCCAGGCCCGCGACCAGTCATAGCGCGATACCCGACGACTCTCTCGGAGAAAGCGCAATTATTTCAGGCCTATAGGTCTCGCAGAGAGATACAATACAACGAATGCGCCCCACCACAGTACGGCTTCCATACGGAGAACATAGAAGGGACAACCGAAAACTCATCGGTGTGCGCTGAAAGTAATCAACGACGGTGCCAGAGGCCGACCCCAAGGACTATCTCCCCACGAGCAAGTTACGGGGACGATAGAGACGGACTAAGTATTATATAGTAGTAGTATTTTAATTTACTTGACCAGACTGTTATATTATTATTATTAGACTCTGGAGTTAAGTACATTTACGCTAATGATATTGGTATTATAGAATACAGCTAGCGGGACAGTCATTACTAAATACATTATAGCGGGGGGTAGGGACCCATACCCCATGGCCTTCGTGTGGAAAAAATGGAAGTTACAATTTGGACTTCAATACCCAGCCCAATGGGTTTTAGCCCAGATTATACTGCACCCCCAATTACTGTTAAAGCTGGGTTTCTTTGATTTTGGTATATGTTTAGTTGTTATATCTCTGTTACAGGTACACTAGTTTTTTTTTAGTTAATTTTGAGGGAAAATGTAGAAATGATGAATATTAAAAATTGTGTTTATTGATGGCGAAAGGGAGCTGGATTACCCTAGAGTGTTTCACTTTGATTCCTATACAAATGTTTGAGGATGGTGCTACGGTTGGCATATAGGGGTAACTATCAAAGCCATGGTAAAATAATATCATGGAACGTAAGGTCCTCCGGGCACCTATTAAACGAAATATGGTCATCAACATATGCGAAGCTAATGCCGATATAGCACTGCTACAAGAGACACATCTGGGATCTGGGATGACCACCGCATGCGAGCACTGGTGGGAGAAGTTAATCTCCTCCCCAGCCAAGGAAAAAAAGGTGAGTATGATATTGCTGCATCAAAATCTAAAAAATATAACCATCCATGAAACGAGAAGAAGGCGGAGATGCAGGTTTATCCACCTCCACATTACCGTGGGGGGAATGGAACTTATATATTTATATATATGCTCCAAATTTCACCCACACCGGCTCATTTCCACCAATCCCGGCAAATTGGAAGGGGACATAGCAAGATCCCGACTCTGCATAAAATAGTGGGGGGGCGATTTTCAGAGAGTCAATGTCCAATACTTTGATCGCTCTTCAGGGGAGGCTAGGAAGGGAAACCGAAAGAGAAACGCCCTTATTTTTGGAAGGTTTCAATCACCGCTTCCCCCTGGCTCTCCACGACGTACTTGAGGTACACTTCCTCTGTACAACAATACCTTTCAATCCTCAAGCACAAGCACACCTCTCCTTTTCTAGGATAGATTATTTGCATCAATGACCCCTGTTGACCATTAAGTTTACATGATTTTATTGATTTCAACAGACCACGCTCCCTATTAATATAGACTTAGGGCTCCATTCCCCAGAGGTTACAGACAATCTATGGAGATTTCCAGCTCAGTTATAGCCAATTCCTCCAGATTTCCCCTTCTTTCCCGAGATACTCTTCGCGACCATAAGATTTCACTATGTAGTATTCCAACATTTAAGTACAACCAATCTTTGTTTTGGGGAAACGTCTAAAGCCCAACTGCGAGGGGTAATTATCGATATTTGTCTGCAAGCGCAACAATCAGAAAAAAAATCATGGAGGCGCTGGTTGAGCTCAGAAAAATGCACAACTGGCAATGGCTAACCATCCAACCAGGGATGCTATGCAGACTTTCCAGGCTGCCAATGCGGCTTTTTGACTACCGTCTGTAAACAATCAGAACTGCTGCGTAAATCTTACTGGGATATACATTACCCACAAATATGGGAACAAATCAGGTAAGATGTTGGCAAACCTGGTTCAAGCGTCGCATCCTCTCTAATACAATATCAAACCTAAGGACTGCAGCGTGGAACTGACATCTGACCCCGTGCAGTTAACGAGTCATTGCCATAATATTATGACCCTCTAGCAATAGACACCCCAGCGACCCTGGCCAGCCGCCCAAGAAGTTTTTTAAACTGAAATACGAGACCTCCCTATTTGACTCAGGCACAAATTGACGTCTATACATGCCGGCGCCCTATCACCGTTGAATGGATATTAGTATACGATCATCTTCTCTGCAGAATAATAAATCCCCCGGTACCGGATGGATATACCCCGGAGTTTTAATCAGCTCCTTGCAAGATGATTTGGTTGATCCGTTGTCTCATCTATTATAGACAAACTCTGGCAAGGAAATGCCACAGTGGCAGGATCTTATAGGGCCAATTTCTCTTATAAATATTGATGCCAAGATCCTTTCAAAAATCGTGGCAGGCAGGATCGCAGCAATACTACCATCTTTCATACACATTCCGCCCAGGCTGGATTTTCAGAGCAGCATGCAGTAACAATTTTCGAAAGAGACGCTGTTGAGCAATTGATTACGCCAAGATCCCCAGTTCGATACTGCGCTCTTGGCGGTGGACGCGGCGAAGGCCATTTCCGACGAATGTCAATTTGGGATGTCGTTTCTTTCCGCGTCCTCCCACAATGGGTTTTTGGGCCATGTTTGGGATTCTTGGAGGCTACTGTACCAACAACCACGGCCAGGATATATACTCCGGAATTTATATCAAAGCCATTTAGATTGTACAAGGTACCAGACAAGGTGTCCACTCTCCCCCCACTTACTACTCTTCAATTTGGCACTAGGAACCTTTAGTACGAAGAGTGAGATCGCATAGGCAAGTCCGGGGGGATACCGATTCGTTCTCTACTCTGTGTTGCGTTCTGCATTTTTTGCGGATGATATCCTTTTATTTACGAGGCATCCCCAGAGTTGACATCCCCCCTTTTTATGACCTCTCACTGAATTTGGCCGACATGCAGGATTTAAGATTACGCCTCCAAAAGCGAGAATTTTAACCGCCTGACTGATCATCCTCACCAGACTTGGTCCTCCAGTGAATTTGGGTGGCCCATAACACATCACATTTGGGGATTAAGATTGGGAAGACTCAGTCCGCAAATCTACGAATCCCCCACTTATAGCAAAGGTGGTGGCCAAGTTGGAAACATGGCACACCTACCAATCTTGCTTTTTGGCAGGATACACCTTTATAAAATGGTTCCTTTTGCTCAGATGTTATATCCACTTCAAACTTTCCTCTATCTACGACTAAACATAGACGCCAAACTCCTGTTGAACGCCTTGACACGTTTTTTGTGGCGGGCAAACCACCACGCATACATCTCAAGTACACTCTATCTAACCAAGGCGGAATGGAGGATCTGGGCTGCCGGACATCAGGGAAATTATACAATCTGGCATGTCTTTTCCGTCATGCGGCAGATTGGCATCAAAATACTTCATACTTTTCAAATACTAACTTAAGGCGAAGTAATGCTGAGAGCCCTTGTGTCACTAATTAATATCCTTCATTGTCCTACCAGAAGACTCCCCGCAACAATTAAACAGAATATGTTGATTCGGGACACAGTGATACGTTTTAGGGAAATCCGAAAGAAGATGCAATTACCAACTACCCGCTGTCTAAATAATTCCTCCTTGACACAGTATCCATTGTTTTTTCCGCCAGGAACGAACATAAGGCGTATAAAGCGTGGGGACAGCTAAGGGTTTGAGGAAGGTCATAGATTTATACTATCCTGAGACGCCGATCTCGTATTGCATGGCCAACGCTCATCAAAAAATTTGACCTGCTCCCAGTGCATAGCCAATCCCATTTATTTAGCGCAGGTGGACTACTATGAGAATTTTACCCCATAATCTGACTTCCACTGTTTTAAACACCAAATTTGATGGTCTCTTGGCATATACACAACACGGTCTCTCATTCCTATATCGGAAATTGAGAGATAGTTACATGGTGCCCCTAGCAACAACAAGTGCAGGGAATTGGGGAAAGGACTTCCCCCAAGAAAATATCACTAAAAAACTTAATCGGGGATACCAACTTATAAGGACACATATGATATCGGAAACCTGGCGTGAGACCCAATTTAAGTTGCTTCATAGGGCCTATAGATTATGCATGGAAGTACCAGAGGATTCACCTAGGGGGGCCAAGTTAAGACCAAAATGTCCTAAATGTAAAACCTCTACACCTTCACTAGCCCATTGTATGTGGTCATGTCCCCCAATATCAGTCTTTTGGGAAAAAGTGCGCGATTATATACATAAGATATTATTAACTACAATTGTGATGGACCCTATGCTGATGCTCTTCAGCTATTTATCTCCTGAGACATTAACTAGGGTTCCAAACCATCAGGGGTGGCTACATGTTGTCCTTTTGATTGCAAGGAGAGTCCTAATGCAGGAGTGGATCCAAGAAGAACCTCCCTCACTCACCCAGGTGACGCAACAGCTAAATATTCTTTTCTATTAGGAACTGAGTGATATGAGGCAGGGATCAGATAAAATCCAAAATCGTTTCTATAAACGATGGAAACCGTACTTATACAAATGTATACCCCGGGAGGAACGGTCACAAATCCTCACTGGGATGGGTATAGCGGATTAAGACATGATAAAGCCATAATTCGATCTCACACAAGAGACTACCCTCGGGGAAACAAATAAATTAAAATAAATAAATTAAATTAAATTAATTAACAAATTGATCGCTTGACCACTTGGACCATTGACGTGCTACGCTAAGGTGGGTAAGACCCAACATCCCTTTAGCGACCTTTCAATGACTCATTAAGCCTTTAAGAAGTAAAAAAATTTCCCTATTAATGTACTTTATTATATGCGACCTGTCTAAGTTTTTGCTGTTAAGTGTGTTACAGCTTTTTTGTTAGCCTTTTTTGTTAGCCTTAATATGAATATAAATATACCACGTGTATAGGTAAGAAATGATCTTACGTGACCTAATTTGATTTATGATTGTATTTATTTTGGAAAAAATGAAAACTTCAATAAATAAATATAAAAAAAAAAAAAAGAGAATCTTGAGATTACTTAGTCTTTAACCAGTCCTTTATTTATTTTTCCTATCAATCAAATCAATCAAAAAGTGTATTATTCCTTAACATTTAAAATCTGGATGTTTGTAATGTTTATAGGGATGTTGGTTCCCTTGATTTAAGTAATCCTCCCAGGATTGAACAATATTCTAGCTTCCCTGCCTCCTTCAACTCACACTCAGCTCAGAGCTTTTTTAACTTATTTGATGGTGCGCCTTATCAGCAAACAATATGGTTTACATTTGTTTAGGGTTCATCTTAGCCATGGTCATTTAGACCTCTTTTTAAATTAATTTCTGTATTATGTGCTCCTGCCAGTTCAGCAGCATCTTATTGTGTAACCCAATTTTGAACTGCATATTAATTATGTTGAACAGGATTAACATTTTGATTTTCTATCTCTTGATAGGGCATGAAATGTTTTCCAAGATTGTCAGCATCCCTTAGTCTTGTATTTCCAGATATTTAAAGCATACTTTTAAAAAGATAAACTAATCGATTCCTTTCCTAAGCCTTGTGCGCATGCTCCATAGTATGATTGTATACAAATCAATGGATATACCAAGAAAACCCTTCAGATACTTGAATGATCCTGGTAAAATTTACCAACATACCAATCGATTTTATGCTTGATAAAAAAAAGGAATCGATTTCCAAACAATCCATTGACCTCCATTTGTGTTAGATAGAGTTAAATTATACCTCGCAATACTGGTTTCCTTACATTAATGGAATCTGCCACAGAAACAGTCTCAGGTGAAAAATTTCTTTGGCAAATGTTAACTGTTTATCATGATAAATATGCATATGACTTCAAGATTCCACATGAGTTCCCTTCATTGCCCTACCAAACAAAAAACAAAGCTATTTTGAGGACAGGATGTAAGGAGGAGACCAAGTCTGTTGTCTATTCCCATCCTAGGGCATTCACTGCAAATGTTAGCATTTTTAGTTCAGGCTCTGTTTAAGATTTAATGATAACCCATACTTTTTTACTTCTAAAAATAATTCTTTAGGTAGGATCCATTTCAGTCCAAGGCAGAAAACAAAGAATAACAGAACTAAAATTGGACAAGTATATCAGGAAGATTTGCACTGAAGGTAATGCTGACATTATTCTTAATTGTGCTGAGCTTGCAAAAAGTAGTATGGATATCTAGGGAACTATGGTGGTTGAAGGATTCCATAAATAGTTCTCCAGAGGAAAGAGAACAATTCCATGTAGTACACAGAGCACATTAGAGAAAGAGATTCATCTGAAAACTGTTCTTTGTAAGCTTTGGAATAATTTTAGATCACACGCTAAAAAAGGATTAGATTTCCCCATACAGCAAGTACTTCCAAGACGCAGTATGCCAATGCACAAATTTATCAGCACTTCAAAGGCATTATATTTATCAAGGGTTGCCACTGCACATTTAATAGCATGATGATAGATGCTGTTGTAGCAAGCAAGGAACACTTTGATGTGCATGTCCTTCTTTGATTAATGAGAGCTCCTACTGAGAAGCTGCATATGGTGTAAATTACTTCTTCAGAAATATCTGTTTTGTGCTATAATACTAATTATTTCATAAGCCTCCAGTAAGCTTTAATTCTTATTTCATAATAAAAACAAAACAAGAATGATCTTAACTAAAGGGGTAATTTTTAATAATAGACAAGCAGGCTTAAAGTGGACCGATTATCTGATATTATTTTCATGGTAAATGCCTGCAGACTAAATATTGTATAAAGCCATGTGTCCACTGCTTTTCCCTGCACTGGACAAAAAGGAGGTTTGCCCACAGCTTATGACACACTGGCGGGAGCGCCCCCTTTTAAAACATAACAAAGATGTGGAAAAGACGCTACTCAATGGACGTGTCTCTGGCAGCACCATACGAATAGGTGCACTATTTTGAGAATGCGTATTGGACACTGTCCTGCTCATCAGAAACCTATCTGGGACTTTGGACACTAAGCCTAAAGCCCCCCATACACCATTAGATCACTCCATACAATTTCCTTTAGATCTACAAACAACTATGTAGTATAGTGGCCTCCCTATAAGAATACATAGTGATAGTGATTGGAAGGTTAAGACATGTCCTCATATTACATGGTTTTGGTAGAACAAAAGTTGATTGTACAGAAATTTTATGGTAAGATTGTAAGGTGTATGGGGGCCTTAAAAGTATGTGAACCTTTGGACTTAATAACTGGTTGACCCACCTTTGGCAGCAATAATGTTTCCGGTAGTTGCAGATCAGACATGCACAATGATCTTGGACCACTCCTCTTCACAAATTGTTTCAGTGTAGCAATATTCATGGGATGTCTGGTGTAAATTGCTTTCTTGGTCATGGCACAGCATTTTGAGATCAGGACTCTGACTGGGCCACTCCAGAAGGCGTATTTTGTTCTGTTTAAGCCATTCAGATTGTCTAACATTTTCCTGCAAAATGTCTTGTTAAACTCTGAAATTTATTTTTCCATCAATGACAACAATCCGTCCAGCAAAGCAGCCCCAACCCATGATGCTCCCTCCATTTGCTGTGCCTTTTTTTCCAAACATAGTGGTTTTTCCAAACAACTCAATTTTGGTTTTATCTGTCCACATAATATTTTGCCAGTAGTGCTGTGGAACATACAGGTGCTATTTTGCAACTTCAAAACTGCAGCAATCATTTTTTTCTACAGCAATGGCTTCCTCCGTGGTGTCCTCCCATGTACTCCATTCTTGTTTATTTTGTTTATTTATTATTTTCCTTATTGTAGATTTGTCAACAAAAATTTTAGCATGTGCCAGATATTTCTGTAAGTCTTTAGCTAACACTCTAGGATTCTTCTTTACCTCATTAAGCATTCTGTGCTGTACTCTTGCAGTCATCTTTTCAGGATGGCCACACCTTGGGAGAGTAGCAACAGTGCTAAACTTTCTCCATTTGTAGACAGTCTATCTTATATCCTATTTCCTTAAAAATATCATCATTATCACCTAGTTTTAGACATAGGGCCTGTCAGAACAGGAAATAGGGGGCAAAAAGAGTGAGGCCCCCTTACTATTGTAGAGGTTTGTGGAAGCAGGACTCATTGAGTAGGTAGGGGACCACTGAATAATTTTTCTTTTTCTTGTTTCTCTCCTATTCTTAATGCTGCTCTAGAGTCCTTATCAAACTATCTATTTGTTCATTGTCTTGTTTGTCAATCTTTCTTTGTATGCATTTTGCCTTTCATCAATTTGTAGCTTTGTTTTCTATTCCTTTACTGTATTCTACTTTTCTTTCTACTTTTATTGCTCTTTATCCTGTTTCACTGGACAATGCAAATAATTCCCTACAAATATCAGATGGTTGCAAAATTTTAACTAGCTAAATTTGTGAGTTCATTTGAATGCCCCTGAACCAAAATTTATCAGCATCAATATTGTTGGGGTTGTATGAAATGGTTGTAATAACATTTATTAATAACATTTTTTTGCTCTAGCACAAGTATTTTTTGCATAAACTACAGAGTTAAATCAATTAAATAAGTAGAAATGTTGACTTAACTTGTTCAGGGGCTTTGCAATTAACTCACAAATCAGCTAGTTGGCATTTGCCAACCATCTCTACCCATTATAGTGGTATAAGCATCAATTCGGTCCTCTGCATTTGCTATCTGTTTTGACCAATGGGTTCCATGCACTTACTAGTACTTTATCTCCAGTTCCTGGCATTCAAAATCATGTATTATTTTATGAGGAAAACATACAAGAAGCAGACTACCTCCACTGCTGACCGTCCAACAAAGTTCTGTGCTCCCTGTACAATAAACAAGTACAAAACAACATTAATAACACAGAAAAGGTAAATATTTTTTAATAATAATAATAACAACCAAAATTAAAATATAGAACACCCATCCATCCTCTCCCACCTCAAAACAAATGTAAATACAATAAACAATCCCTACAAAAACCACCCCAAAAGAGTAGCACAACCTAAAGAAATGATCACACGTATTATTATTAATATTATAATGCTTATATTTATTTATAAAACAAACTAATAACAATACTACAAAATACACATTTATCCCCCATCATTACACACCATCCATATTTTTACATCTCCACCAAATACCATATTACAAAAAGCATATAAATACATCCTTCCAAAGACCATATCCGCATACTTCCTTGCATCAATATAAATGACTCTCATTCTCCACACTTAAACACCTCTCTCTAAGGCAAAACTCACTATTTACAACACCTCTTCTCCTGTGAAACATTATCCATGCCACATCCATCTGTACACTCCTTACAACATACATTCTTTCACACCTCATTTCACTGCCTCACGTTCCGACCTCCAATACCCTCCATCTTCTTCTTTTCCCCCACTGAAGCTAGCCATACACCTGTCGCTTTTTCCTTTCAATTGACCACAATGATTGATCGGTGAGGTTGATTTATTGGGAATCGACTCCTGCCCACCTGGTATGATCGACCCACAAAAATCGATATAGAAGAGCAGAAGCCGATGAGACATGTTAGTCTGTTTCACTTGATCGCTCGACGATCAATGTATCGTTGGGAGTGACTCTTGATCAATTCTTGTTCAATCGAACCATACTTGCATAATCTAAAAGCAGTTCATATACACCCACCTTTAAATGACTTTGATTGAATAAAATTTGATGAATCAACCCGTTTTTGAGCTGGCGATCGTTAAGGGGGGGG
>CM070039.1:55097043-55127241 GCA_036250615.1 Ptychadena robeensis
AAAAGTTGGGGGTCGTCTTATACGCCCAGTCGTCTTATACGCCGGCATATACGGTAATTACTTACATGCTGTTTTGTTTAAGACAAAGTATTACATTCTTCAAATGCTTTAGTGTGTTTTGAAATAAAGTGACATGGGACACTATGGTTGTATCTCAGCTTATAGCTAAGATTAAGTATTTATACCGAAAGTTTACTGAAACTCAACTGGACATGTCCCACTCTGCATTGGTGTGTATACTAAGCACACTTTCCTGCTTTTAAAACACTACCAAATGCCAAGGAGCAAACCTTTTTCTAAACCTTCCTTGTGGATTGTGTTGTTAAGTTTTTGCTGGCAGCACTTGCACACAACGCCCCAAAAACAATTGGGCTGGTTGTGGCAGAGTGTTTTCTTATTACTGTGGCTTGTCTGTGGAATTTATTTTCTCCTCAAAGCTGAACTCCTCGGTGGCTTGTCCTCTGTAAATCTTGAACTAGGATCAATGTCATAGTAATCCAAAAGTGTTTTGCCAGTTCAGTCTAGGTAGAAAAAGGAGTTAGTAATGTTTTCATAAAACAACAAAAGGAAAACAGAAGAGAACAGAAACCAAGGCCATGAAGGCTTGATGGTGGAAGAGTTTCCTAGACCAGTGGTTCCAAACCTTTTTTCCTTATGGTCCCTCTTGCCTGTGTCCAAGACAAGCCAGGCCCCCCAATTCCTTCCCACATTATAAGAAATTTTCAGGGACATGACGTCACAAGTTTCACGCTCTGGGGTAACGTTGCATGCACAAAACCCTTCTCTATATCTTCAGAAATTGTGGTGATTATGCCATGCTCTGGGGTAAAGTTTCATGTACAAAACCCTTCTCTATATCTGCAGAAATTGTGGTGAAAATTAAATTCCACCATTTCTAGTAAAAAGCTCTACTCTAGGCTACAACACTTATAAGTTAAATTTCAGCTAAAATACAGCTAAAATTGCTTCCCTGTGAGCATAAAGCACTACTCTGCTGCAAACATGCTTTCGCTTATCCTATTTTGAACACATAGATCTTTGAACTCCTGCATGTTAGAACCTTGACATTTTGGGGGTTACCAGTTAACCCCTGAGACTACATCCATGCAAATTTTCAGGTCCCTGAGCACAATTCTTCCTACTAAAAAGCCCCCTATCATATAATGCTTGGATGTAGTCTCATTTTTTAGATTGCCAATTTTTTTTTTGTTTTTATTGGTAAACACATACTGTACAATGTATGTCACTGGGATAACCGCAGGGAAACATGAATAGCTATGAAAGGTTGCAGATAGTGGTGTCAAATTGTAAACAACTAATCCAAAAAAGGGTGTTGGAGCATCTGGGGGGTGAAAGTCAGGGAGTAGGCATATGTAAAAAGCCCTAGCTCCATGTCCACTAAAATCCCTGTGTTGAACACAGAGATTTTGTTGCAATGCTCAACGGCGATGCGATCTGGGGGTTCAAACATTACTGGGGGTTACATTTGACTCAAAGCCAGCTGGTGACCTGTGGATGGAGACAGCTAATCGGAAGGTCAATTAGGACCAGGGAGGTTCATCTGCAGAAGAATCTACCATGCAGGAGAATGACACAGAGGACAGTGAGGGAGACCACCCTACATATGGGGTGAGTACCATAGTAACATGATCTCCTGGTACTCACTAAAAAGTTATGTGCACACCTAGATAGGCATTCTCTGGAGGCCTCAGGCCGGAGGGAAAGGGAGTGCTAGTGGTAGGGGGCCTTGAAAAATTACCTAGTATGGGGCCCCAAAATTTCTGATGGCGGCCCTGCACAGGAAGGTTAATAAAAGCTTGAATTTATATCAATATTTCCTGAAGAAAGCTTTGTAAGCAGAGAAAATTGCCATCTCAGGGCTCCTCAGGTCCTCCTACCCCTTTTACCCTCCACTGACCCCTCAATATATACTTGTAAGGTGCCCCTTGTCCTGTATAGACAGGGAGAATATTTATATTAATGTACTCGACTACGCCAGGCTTCTGTCCAGCAGACCGGGTCAGTGCCGTGAAAACTGCCGATCCGCCGGCAGTGCACGGTAAAATGCCAAACTCCGGACCTCAGACTGAATGGAAATTTGGTAAGTGGACCTTTCAAATTTATATTTGAGTAGCCCTGCTATAGAGGAAGATTTGGGTTGGGATTAATGCTTGGGCTGTCTGTGTTTCATATGTATATGTTTTAGGTTTAGTTGAGAATAGGTGTGCCAGAGAAAATGACTGGGTGGATAGAAATGTTGCATTATTGTGAGTATCGTAAGTAAAGTACAGGTAGTGAATGGAGAAAGTGAGTAAAATTAGGTTTGATGTAGGAGTGCCATCTGTCCCCTGTTGTGTTTGATTAAGCGTTTTTTTTATTTTTGGTGCAGCTTGTGTTTTTACTATTAATATGGAGAAAGCGCTGTCCTGTCAGTATTGCACTAGACAAGATGGTGCCGTCTGGCAAAGATCAGAACCCTGGCAGTACATACTTATCATTCTGTGCTGTCCCAGTGGCTCTGATCTTCTGTGTGACATCACATTAGGGGGGACGGCGGGAGATTCAAATGCAAATCGCACAATAAACAGTTTTCTATGCAGAAGACATATATGAGATAAACAGATGTGAGAGAGGGTGCCAAAGACATTGTATTGGATACAGTGATAACTGTATCCAATACAATTCAAAGTAAAAAAAAAACACAAAATACATTTTCAATTGTAAGAAAAAAATTATTATAAACAAAATATAAATATGAATGCATACTGTTTTGAAATCTTTCATACCAAATAAGTATTTTAGAGATTTCATCATTCAGATGATACCTTTTATAATTTTTTGTAAATGTAATTTTTTTTTACATAATTACATGTTTCAAACATTATTGTATTCAGGATGTCTACTAGACCCTTGTATGGACATATTTTGGAAAGTTACAGGCCTACAACATTAAAAAAAATTCATTAGTCTTTGGTACAGAAATCTAGACCTTGCCAGAGCACTAGGGAGGTTAATGTATGTATGGTGTTAACATAATAATACCTGTTTGAGTGAGAAACTTTTGCGAAATAAAATTAAAATTCAAAGACAACACTTTTTTTAAACAAGATACATTTGCAAAAAAACTATTTATATATTTATATTATCTTACTCTTTGGGAAAAAATGTATCAATCACTATGATAAGGTTTAGAGATTTGTATATACATTTCAGGTGGTGGGGGGGGGGGGGTGAAAGCAAAGCTGGGCATGTATGGCTTAATACCTGTTTGATCCAACCACAATCACAGCATGGTGAATAGTGTTGAGCTTGAATATTCAACTTTCGAATTTAATTAGCCATTTCGGGAATATTCATGAATATGTAATTGATATCCGCCACCATTGGGATTTTTTGCGATTCCCTTCAGTGAAATGGAAAGCGATTATTTACAGAAATGACTTAATATTCTCCCAGTTAAATATCCGAGCTCCACTGACTTGCAAGTATTGCACAAAAGCTACGATTTTAGTTAGATCGTTGTACAATCACCAAAAAAATTTCCACGTGTCCAATCATATTTCGATTGATGTACAGCATATGATTTAGGTCCGAACAATTAAACTTTGATCGTTAGGTCGATCGAATGCTAAAATCGAACCGTGTATGCCTAGCTTTAAATTCAGTGTTTGTAAATCTGAATTTCATGTGATTGATGATAAATATATATCAATAAAACTATTGTTTTGAAATACAAAACAGAAAATTGGGGTGTGCATATGTATTCATCCCCTTTGTTAGTTAGCCCATAAAAATCTCTGGTACAACCACTTACCTTTAGAAGTCACATAATTTGTGAAATGACGTCCACCTATGTGCAATCTAAGTGTCATATGGTCTGTCATCAATATAAACACCTTTTTTTGAAAGGCCCCAAAGGCTGCAACACCTAAGCAAGAGGTATAACTTATCAAACACTACCATGAAGACCAAGGAACTTTCAAAACAAGTAAGTGACAATGATGTTGAGAAGTTAGGATATAAAAAAATATCCAAATTGTTAATGATCTACAGGAGCACTATCCAATCTATCATAACCAACCGGCAAACCTGCCCAGAGCAGGCTGCCCACCAAAACTCACTAACTAGGCATGGAGGGCATTTCTCAGAGAGGCAGCCCAGAGACCTAAGGTAACCTTAGAGGAGCTGCAGAGTTCCCAGGCAGAGATTGCAGTATCTGTACTGTGACAGACTGGTGGTCATCTGTCGCTGTGTGAATGGACTATTAGGTGGTGTCCTGGAAGGAGTCTGGGAATTATTTGCACAGCAACATTAGGTTGCTGGGCATTTTGTTTTTTTTAAAGGGCCCCCGGACTCTGGCATAGGAAGGATGGAACTTGGCGGGCCTTCTATTCCCCCAGGTACACTTAGCGTTAACACCTGATTGCAGGTGAGTGGAGCTGGGTATGACTTCAAATAGCTGCCAGTGTGTCAGGGCTTCAGACCAAGTAGGGGACCATGGGCTTCTGAGTGTCGACAGGGGGCTCATAGAGACTGCAAGGGCCAGACCTGTTCCTGTTGGGAAGCTGAACCCAGGACAAACATTTATGTTGAAAATTTGAAAGTCAGGAGGCTAAGCATTTTCATTTGAGTTTTGTTTGGGCTGATATTTACTCCTGTGAGTGTGATTTGTTGGCAAATAAACATGGACAGGAGCCCTAAAATGATACCATTTGCGTGGATTAATGGTTTGAGAGCACCCATTTGAGCTGAACCCCCACAGTACATAGGACAACAATAAGCCATACGCTCCGTAGGGTTGGCCCTAATGGGAAAGTGGTCAGAAGAAAGCCATAACTTTCAGCTAAAAACTAAAAGGCATGTTGTGAGTTTGCAAAAAGGCATGAGTGAGAATCCTAAAATGTATGTTGTGTCCTTCTTCCTACCAGACTATGGGCATGCCTATGCTACACTATACCTTTAGTAATTGTCCATGTTAATCACTGCCACTGTACCATCAGTTGAAGTAGTATTCTTACCAATATATTTAGGTGTTTGCGTTTTGTATGAAGTGTTACTTTCTTTATTTTACTGTATCTGCATTGATTTTGCTGTATTATACTATAATGCAGGTCTGTGCAAACTCCATTGTGAAATAGCATTAAAGCTGGTCCTGCAAATATCAGTTTTCAGTTACAAGCTTAGGACATTGTCAAAGAACAAGCAAGGCACAATCCTGAAGCAGACAGCATTTAACCTCATAATAGGAAACAGCAAACTGTCATCATGGTTAGAGTTGGCTACATAATTTTGGACTAGTTTTTTGGGGAAATTAATTGTAAAGCCCCTGAACAATGTGCCATCATTATTAAAATTACTGTTCTAGTACATATAGGTTTTGCATAATATAAGTTAAAGTTTTAGTAAAAATTTTGCATGAAAAAATATATGGAAACATCTTAGAAACTAGAATGATGAAGTAATGGAAATTGTAACTTATGGCTAATAAGGCAAAGTTTTTATAATGTGTCTGTATGGTAAAATTTAATCCAGAGGCAGTACGACAGTATGACAATACCAACCACCGTTCACAGGCCCTGGGAAACAGAGAAAGGTCAGTAACTGATGGCTAGATCTACAATGCTACACACAGGATGGCAATTAAACTTACAGATGAATTGCAAAAACATTGAATATCATTTCTGTAATTCAACCAAAAAGGTGACTAATTACATAGAAAGCAAGATATTTCAAGCCTTACTTGTTATAAATTTGAAGATTATGGCTTACAGCTTATGAAACCCCAAAATCAAAATCTAATTGAGAATCTTGTGAAAGGGTTTAATATTATAGGAACAAAGTGTCAGACACTTATCAGCCAAATAATCCAAAAGAATCTTATCAGCCAAATAATCCAAAAGACCTGCAAATTGTTCCTGAGCCTTTAAATGGTCTCTCAGTCTGGTTTAGTAGGATTTACAATCATGGTAAAGACTGCTGATCTGACAGTTGTGCAGTAAACCATCATTGACACCCTCCATAAGGATGGAAGGCCTCAAAAGGTCATTGCAAAAGAAGTTGGGTGTTCCCAAAGTGCTTTATCAAAGCACATTAATAGAAAGTTATGTGGAAAGGAAAGTGTGGAAGAAAAAGGAAGAAAGGGTGCACAAGCAGCAGGGATGACTGCAGCCTGAAGAAGATTGTGAGGAAAAGGCCATTAAAAAGTGTTGTGGACTTTCACAAGGAGTGGACTGAGGCTGGAGTTAGTGCATCAAGAGATATCACACACAGTCGGATACTGGACATGGGTTTCAAATGTCTGGAGGAAGAATAGTGAGGCACACTCAAGTCCAGAGTCAACACAGTCATCTACCAGGATATTTTGGAGCACTTCATGCTTCCTTTCGCAGATAAGCTTTATGGACATGCTGACTTGATTTTCCAGCAGAAATTGGCACCTGCCCACACTGCCAAACATACCAAAACCTAGTTCAATGAATATTGAATTACTGTGCTTGATTGCCCAGAAAACTTGCCAAGAGAAAAATGAGAGACTGAAAAATGCAAAACAGCTGAAGGCCACTATTGAAGCATCCTGGTCTTTCATAACACCTTAGCAGTGTAACAGGCTGATAGCATCCATCCAATGCCTCATTGGGACATTAATTGAGGCCCAAACCAAGTATTGAGTATATATGCATGACATTTTTCAAATTAAAATAAATAATTGTTTTTACTGATTTCATGTAATATTTTAATTTTCTGAGATTTAGATTTTGGGATTTTCATAAGCTGTAAGCCATAATCATCAAAATTATAAATTATAGGGCTTGAAATACCTCGCTTTGCATGTAATGAGTCTATTTCATATATAAGTTTCACCTTTAAGTGGTTTTATTGAAATGCAGGAACTTTTGGATGATATAAAATGTTTTGCAATTCACCTGTATTAGTAAAAAAGTGTCCTTGTTAGTTTAAATTAATACATGCTGGTACAGGCAACTTAACTGGGACAAGAGACATTCAATTCCTTTTTATTGTACTTAGCAAAATTTCTGAATTTAGTAACACAGGTATAGTTGAAGTCCCTGCAAATATCTACTAGTGTGTCTGTTGAGAAAATAGGCTTGGTTTAGTATGTTTTTATGAAAGGAAAAAAGAAAGAAGACTTATTGTTGTTTACAGAAAAACTAAGACAGTACCATTAACAAGAATGATCGGAAACAGCATTTCTGCATAATTCTTTGCACAGGTCTTGACAAATCTGTTTTGTAAATAAAGCAGCCACAGCAGAGAAAACACATAACTTTCTACTGCAGTATTATGTTTGCATGTTTAATGCTTTATACATTATTAAAAGCTAAATTTTCCAGTATACATCAATGCCCTGGTCTCTAACAGCTAGGGCCTTGTAACTATTGACAAAGCAGAGTGCTTAACCCAAGAACACAGTGTCAGAAAATTCACAGTAAAATTTATTGTTCTTACTATATTACTTCTAGAGTGGAAAAGTAAATGAACACCATATGTTATAGTTTATCACTTACAGTGTAAATATGCAAGGCGCAACATAGATAGTGGTACCTAAATAACAGATAGATGGTTATTATTCATACCTTTGACATTGTGCTTTTTCCGATAAAAAGTAACATGGATCCCAATTATTTTACTTTGCAGGTAGGCACATTAACATTTTGTACAGTATATTGAAATGCATTCTAAGTAAATAAACTTTATTTTAGAATGCAGAAGAATCTGCTGGGTTATTATACCCGGAAGGTAAATTTTTTTGTAGACATTATCCAATATAGTTACATTGGAACCATATACAAATATTAATTTGGAATCAATAAACTAAAATGAGAAATAACATGTATTGCTGTAGTTCTGAATATACGATTGTTATACAAAAAGAAATTTAATTTATTTGAAATATTCTTATGTATTCAATATTTATATAATTCAACAAAATATTGTAAGAATGACAGGTATATTTAGAAAGATTTAAAGATCTAAATTAAAATGCTTAGTTTAGATGACTGCAAAATAAACAAACCGTATGCCCAGGCAGTGGATAAAGTAAACAGGATTTCATAGTGCAAAACTATGGGTATCACCAGTAGAACTAACAAAAATTACTAGTTAATAAATCTTTGGTTAGGCCTCATTTAGAAAACGGTCTGCAGTTTTAGAAGCCCCGGTAGCAAGCATGGCTTTAGAAAGAGATCAGAGTTGGGCACCAAAAATGTCTGAGAAATAACACTTTTCAAGAGAGAATATTAATATTATTATTATCTGGTATTTATATAGCGCCAACATATTACACATTGCTTTACAGATTATATATATAGTTATATCACTAACTGTCTCTCAGAAGAGCTCACAAGCACAATGTCCCTACCATAGTCATGTACAGTTACAAGAAAAAGTGGAGTTTTGCATGAATTGGTCATAAAATTTGCTCCGATCTAAGTCACACCAATATAATAACACAGTCTGCTTAAAAAAATACTACACACACATTATATGTTTTCATGTTTTATGGAACATAAGATACAAACATTTACAGTGTAGGGTGCAAAAAGTATGTGAACCTTTGGACTATAACTGTTTGGCCCTCCTTTAGCAGCAATAACCTCAACCAAACATTTCCTGTAAAGCAAAAATTAAGGGGAGGTTTACTGAGACCGTTCCACCTAGAGTTAGATCTGGTGGAGGGATCAGATAACCGGGACTTTTAAGTGCACATAAAAATGAGGTGAGTATGTTAGTTTTTTAAAAGCATAATTTTATTTAAGGAACATGATTAAAATATATGGTTATCATCACATGATACAGTCAACAAAAAATATAAACAAAGTCAAGGTCGGCTGTCTGAGTCACAGTTTCACATAATACATATGGATATACATCACTCCTGGCGAAGATCGCCAATCCGACGCGTTTCCCCCCTCTTAGTAAGGGGCTTCCTCAGGGAGGAGTGACGTTTTTGAGTGTGGTCCTAATGGTAATGAAATACATAATTATGAATAACAAATTCATTGCAGCAATTCGTAAGATAAACATCAAAATCAAAATCAGTGAATTCATGGAGGGAGGATCGAGCATTGCATAGTTACTTACGTCCGTCTGGGGGGTAGTAAGTCAGTCAATTGATATTGTTAAGGCAACCATCATCATCTGGAGATCAGTATCTATTCTTCATAACCTATAAGGTAAGGTTTTAGATGGTCTTTAGGGTCTAGCAGCATGGTTTAAAGAGAGTTTCAGCATGGAAAGTTAGCACCAATGACATCACATCAACATGATCACATTAAGGAGATTGCGGTGGTTAAAAATATGTTAAAGTGCTAGTGCGGTAGTGCATGATTAAAATGGGGAATCTTTCAAAGCAGCCATTTTAAGATATTCAGTGATTCAAAGGGTAAAGAGATGTTAAAAAAGCCTACCTTAGATGGTCCAAGAGAGTTAGCTTGCTCAATTTGGTTTGTACGATGACTCATATCTAGCTCAAAGAGGCAGGTAAAGTTCTGTGATGCTCTGTGGGATATACATGTATATACAATTGTTGGCTAAGCTAGTGGCATCAAAGTTCGTTGCTTGGTAAAGTTTTAGTATAGAGGCATACCTTTTTTTTCATTTAGGTTAGGACCAGGGGTCATCAAGAGTTGATGCTGGATAAAAGCAAGTGTCCCTGGTCACACACGTCCGCTATGTTTGGTGCAGGTTGGCGCCGATATGGCTGTTTTCACAGACACGCGCCGTTCAAGGCAGCGTGTGATCAGTTGGGCGGGGTCTGGACCCGAAAGCAGGAAGGGCGGGCTAAGTTGCTGGGGAACCAGCCAGCGATCTCACTGCTTCAGCAAGAGTGACAGGGGTGTGTGCCCTGTCAATCAGCGGTCAGCCCGCTTTATCTGGACGCTCTGCAGCCGGCAGCGTGATGACGTACGCAATGCCGTTAATGCAGGTCAGTGACCCTAGTGCGGACGGGTACGGTTCTCCATGGAGGGGCGAAGCAGTTGGTGCAGCCCACTTCCAAACGGGGATCGTGCTTATCCTGGTAACGGACTTCCCAGTTGGTGGCACCTGAGATCTAGGGGGTGTGATTAGGAAAGCGTCCCAAGATGTTTATTGGTAGCAGTTCCCATGCAAGTAATTCTAAGGGGACCGATGTGTTCAGCAAGCATCTCATATGCAAAACTGAAAATCATAAGTGATATGGGTAAAACATTGAAATGTTGCCACAAATATAAAAATGAATAGTCAGCAATGATCCTCTCCCTCCCTTCCATCTGATTGTACAGTCAAAACGATTATTTAACATTGATAGAGTCAGTGCATACATGTAATAAAGCATTTGCAGATACAATACATGGTAATGTAAATAGGATGGGAGATAATTCAGAGGTTAAAAATAAGAGAAAAGAAATACATTCAATATATTGTGATAACCATGATTGATTGTGATCCTATATAGTCAAAGCTTTTCTGTTTAACTGACAGATATAGAGTAAATATATACAGATTTATTATTTGAAAGGTCAAAGGAAACACTTGAAGCTTAAAGTTTCATTAATTCCAGGGTAAGTAGTTGCCTTGAGGTCATTAGTCCACTTGCTCTCAAGTTGGAGCAATTTTTATCCACATCGCCCCCCCCCCCGTTGTGACATGCGCCAAGGCACATAATCTAATTCCCTCAGGGTTTCCATCATGATGGTTAATAATGTGTCTAGCTACAGGCTTATACAGGTTTTTGCTGGTAATATCATGTATGTGGTTCCTTATTCGGAACTCTCGTTTAGTTTTTCCGATGTAGAAGCTGTTACAAGAGCATTTTAACAGATACACTATCCCCTCTGTCTTGCAGTTGACTGAATGTCTAGGTTTTAAGGTGTGCCCGTTAGGTAGCAATACTGTATCGCCCTCCTGCAACCATTTACATTTGTTGCAGTAGTTGCACTTATATGTGCCACATGGTTTGGTTTTGATTTGAGGAGAGGTATAATGACTGTGGACCAGGGAATCTTTGACCGATCTCGACTTTCGGTAAGTTATTGAGGGTCGTGTCGAGATGTATCGGTTAACTAAGTCATCAGAGGTCAACAGATACCAGTATTGGTCAATTATGTCACGGATCTCTTTTTGTTGTTCTGAATATGTTAAAAGGAGTCTTGTGATAGGTACTGTCATTCTGTCCTTTGGTTTCGAGGAATATAGTAGTTGTTGTCTGTCCATGTGTAGGACTTTGTTATATGATTTTTTTAGAAGTTTGTGACTGTAGCCACGTCCGAGCAATCTCTGCTTGAGCAGTGTAGCTTGTTTCTTAAATTCTGCGTCAGTCGAGCAATTGCGTACTGTACTGTGCTGTACAGTACTGACTGTATGGTATTGATTTTATTAAGGGAGTTGGGTGGGCACTGTCCGCATGTAGGACAGTGTTCCCAGCTGTCGGTTTGCGGAATAGTGTGGACAGCAATTTGTTGTCCTGAATGTACAGTTGCAGGTCCAGGTCCAGGAAAGTGATATTAGTTTGTGAGGACACCATCGTAAATTTTAAGTTAAAGTTGTTGACCTCTAAAGCCCCCCATAGACAGGCAGACTCCTCCATACAACTTTCATGAGACTTACCAACAACTATGTAGTATAGTGACCTCCCTGATAGAATACATAGTGATTGGAAGGTGTAGAAAGGTCCTCCTATTACATGGTTTTGGTAGAAGAAAAGTTGGTTGTACAGAAGTTGCATGGAGGAGTCTGCCTGTCTATGGGGGGCTTTAGGCCTTCATGAATTCAGTTAATTGTGAGGGACTCCCAGTCCATAACATCAAGATATCATCTATATAACGTCGCCAGAAGGCGACGTGTTCAAGATGGTGTGACAGGGTGTCATCAAAGAAAACGGATTTTTCCCAACCCCCCCCAGGTACAGGTTGGCATAGGAGGGTGCGCAGCACGTCCCCATAGCCACACCCTGCACCTGGAGGTAGTGGGTATCCATGAAACAAAAAATGTTGTGTCTCAGGATAAATTCCAACAGTTGTAGTATGAATATTTCCTGTAGTTGCAGTTCAGACCTGCACAACGATCTGGAGTAATTTTGGAATGCTCCTCTTCACAAAATGGTTTCAGTGTAGCAATATTCTTGGAATATCTGGTGTGAATCACTCTTTTAAGGTCATGCAACAGAATTTCAATTGGGTTGAGGTCAGGACTCATGCAAACCAAGGACGCCAAATAATGCTAATTGGGCATTTTTATCTATTTATTCAATGATTGTGTTAGATTTACAATAGAATTGTATCCTTTTTAGCTCTGGGCCACATCAAGTCCCCTGGGGTTGGCCACCACTTGTTTTCTTTACCTTTTGATTAAGATCTCGCTTTTCTATGAAATAATTTTTGAATTTATGGGGATAGTGCCCAATGCTATCATGTTTACTTATGTTTAAATCTGCCCAAATACATTTGGAAAACTATTGGGACTTGCCAGAGAAGCCACATGGGGTGATGTACCCAAAGATTCTCCTTTACCCACTAGCGCTGAGTCCCAAGCTCATGTCGATGAGTAGGGATACTACTGTAAACTGGCCCATTTGTCCCGGCTGCAGATAGTTTTTGACTTGTTTGTAAAAATTAAGTGCAGCCTAGAATTCCCCTATGTATGCCGGAAGAAAATTTTAATGAGTTGGGTAAGGTTCTGCAAGAAGTATGTAAGAAAGCTGTTTGGGACCACTTTGTCATGCCTAAGAAGATCCGTGACTTTGAAGAGTGAAGTGCTGTCAGCACCTGCATGGGCCAACATTACTGTTATTTTTGATGCTGCATTAAAGTTATTTTCTGCGTCCACACAGGATTGCTGTAGAGAGTGTTAAGAGAAAATGCAGAATGAAATATAATTGTTTTATTATTATCTAACAGTTGCTGACTATTTGTTGGATGTTTAATGGGTAAATGCATAATAAGTCAGAAAATGTTGATTCATCCCCAAAAACAATTTGTGTATCTGGAAGGCATGTAGACAAGGTATTTAAAAATTTACAGGATGGTTAGTAGCATAGTTAATCCTTAAGTTAAAGGCATCCAACATAAGGACAACTTCAATTTAGAAACTTAGCTGCTCCTTCATCTGTAATGACTGACTAAGGCCTTGTTTCCATTGATGTGATCCCGGGCGTTTGTAGCCGTGCAGGCGCAGCGCGGCCGCAAGCGCAAACAACCGCATCCATTGGAAACTTCAATATAGTTTCCACTGGTGCTGTTGTGCGCATTTGGGTGCGGATGCGGTTCAGGGCGCATTTCTGAACGCTAGCTGCAGCGTTTTGAAACGCATCCGCGTCCCAACCGCATCCGCATTTTAAAAAAATTGCGTCACAAAAACGCGCAAAAACGCGCGACAACTATGCCATGCATTCAGCCACGCGGTTGCCGCATGGTTGTAACGCGCGGGATCGCATCAATGGAGCGGTTGCCACGCTACAAACGCGCGGGATCGCATCAATGGAAACAAGCCCTAAGGGTCCTGTAGCTGGCCAGCCAAGACCTGTCCGGTTGCTAGGGCAACATATCTGTAAACACAAAAACCTTTAAATAATCTGTGAGGTAAATTTCCCAGCAGACCTTGCTAGAGTCATTCAGAGAGACAGAGAGAGACAGAAAGAGTGTTCTTATAGAAGTACAGAGGCCAAAAAGGTATTGAATCCACTTCTATATGTCCCTATTGTTTAATAGTAGGATAAGGACTGTACACTAAACCTGTCTGTGTGTTTTACAGTGTTTTACAGTTCCACCTTCCTCTTCAACTTAATGCTTCAACTTCATACTTCATCCACCATAATATTTTGTGCCCAGCTTCATACTTCATACCCAGCTTCATGCTCATACAGCATCTCATACAGCACCTCATGCTAAATCATACAGAGCCCATATGCATGCTTACGCTGAATCTAAGTGCTTAATGCATAGCAAGCTGATGACTAAAGCAATCCACCATTTCATGATTGAACTGTTGATGCACCATTTTATGATTTTTCATTCACCACTTGTTTATGCATGGACTGTTACTGCACAAGCAGCAGTGTTATATGTAGAAAAGTTATTAAAAGAAGTTATTTCTGCAAGAAGGTGTGCTCTTTAAACCTAATACTTCTATAGGACGGCGCTAGAGGAATTACAGAGTAATACAGTCTGGTAAGACTGAGAGTCAGAGACATCAGAATTCTTCTACTGCCACAGCGCACAAGGCACGTCATAGTGCTGCGCCTGCCACAGGTCCATTTACACGACCCTTTAACGTGACCGACAGGCGGAGTCCACATTAGGCGTCCGCCAGTAGGCTTTCGGGCTTCCGCACGATAGGACCTCTATGGGGTCCTTAATTAGATGACCTGTGAACGGCTGCAATATTTTTTATACTGGCCCTATGAATATTAGTGGACTATATTTGTCCCTCAAGAACAAAGTGGACCTACTATACTGGCCCTATGAATATAAGTGGACTATATATGTTCCCTGTAACAGAACCACTCTGTCCATCTGGAGAGATGTGTGATGTAGACTGTCTCCTGCCTAATCCTCTCTCAGACGGTGGGGCATGGTGTGGAAAAGCTTACAAACAATGGGGTGTTACAGTTTTTGTTGATTGTGTTACAGACTGTGTGTCTGAGCTAGTTGTCTCCGATGCCGGGGAGACCTGGTGGGAGTGGGCCTAGTGGTCTGTGTATTGTCACTCACAGTTCTCCATCAGGTCCCTAGGGGAGGTCCTCCAGCATGGGAAATGTGTATATAAAGCCAAGAATCTTTCCAATAAAGCAGTTCTACTTCTTACCCTCAACTTGAAGCCTTGTCTCATGTTGTAGGACACAGCTATAATACCACTAGCTCTTGTAAGAGCTGCTCAGAAGCTCGGAACCCTAGCTTGGCTTGGAGGTCACGGGAGAAGGACGATGCTGGCGGTTGATACCGTGACATTCTCCAAAGACAAAGTGGACCTACTATACTGGCCCTATGAATATTAGTGGACTATATATGTCCCCCCAAAACAAACTGGACCTAGTATAGTATATATAATTAATAAAAAATCTAAACTACATATTGGGGGGATCTTCTTTGTTTCTTGTATTTAAATAATCAGGGATGGGCTATCAACGTAAAAGGTAGATTGGTGTTTTTAACTATCCAACCTTAACTTAATATATTGAACATTTCTATTTATTTATCTATCACATTCCATTCAGAGAAACATTCTTATTCCACAAGGGACTGTGTTGCTAACTCTGTATCTTTAAAAGGAAATAAACAAATGGGTCTAAGACAATTTGTAATACATGAACATGGGTTTAAGAGTGACCAACTACATAAGAATTATTGTTTTCTTGTGCACTAAAATAATTAGCAGTGACTGAAAGTTTGGAGTACATCCCCGGGCTTTACCAAGTGCTTCTACTAAACCACAATCTATACTTAGTAGCAGAGATCACAAGAAAATGGAAAACACGGTACCAATTATACTCTAATGTCAATTCTTTTCAAAAGGCCAAGAAAGTTTCAGGTCACATGTGTTTAAGATATTTTTGTCTGTTTTTGTCTTTAGAAGGATTTAAAAGCATTGAATATGTATAATTTTAAACTTTCATTGCTAAACTTATTGAAAAATGTAAAAAGCAAGGCAATAACATACTTATTGTTCCTGCAATAGTTTTCACACAAATAATCAAAGAAGAAAAAATTTATAAATGTACTATTAATGGTTTCATGTTCAATGACAAAAGTCATTGAAGAGAGGAGAGTTAATTGTAGAAAAAACATTGAAACATTTTCATATCCATATATATATATATATATATATACACACACACACACAAGGAAGCACATAAGTGGTACGCTGGTATGTAAAAGAACCAAAAAATAGCTATGCTTACCTTGGTTTCTTCTTACTACATGCATCTAATAGCTAAAGAGGGGAGAGATCATCAGCATGCAGACCCCTCCCCGATATGTGAGAAAGAAGTAGATGATGTGATCTGTATGGCATGTTTTAACTAGGGACATCTTGTGGCTGATTGAATTGGGATTAAAGCTTGAACACATTAAATAGCTGTACAAACAACTTCACTTTATCATGTATACACTACTGTAAAAGATATTGCCAAATCTTTCAGTTTTTTATTGTTAAATGTATACAGTTTATGTAACTTGAATAACTGCAGGTAAACATTTATATTTATAAGAATGTTGTAGTTAGGGGTGTGAAATTGGTAATGTCAATTGGTTACTAATCTGAAAAAAGGTTGGACTTCTAAGGGTGCTGGAGATCTGGGGGTTGAAAGTCAGAATAGTTATATGTAAGAGTAAAGTTTGACAAGAAAAAAACACTGTTTGACAAGTTGAAATATGACTATGAAATGTTAACATTTAGGTTGCAGGTAGTCTCAGCTGTAAGTTACCACTACTGAGGTATGATATCTGGGGGTTCAAACTGTGTTGTACTGAGAGAGTTGCATCTGACCCAAAGCCAGCTGCTCATCTGTGGATGGAGACTGTGGATGGAGCTAATCGAAGGCTCAATCAAGAACAGGGTGGTCCATCTGCAGCAAAATCTACCATATGGGAAGCTGACAGAAAAGACAGTGAGGAAGATGGCATTTATTAAAACCACATCTCCTGGTACTCATCTCACTAAACACGTTCGGTGCACCATCGTTCCAATTCATGAGGTGCACCCCTCTTGAATAGAGATGGTCAAATTTTTCGACTAGCTGATTTTGTGAGCTGATTGCAAACCCCCTGAGCATGGTATCATCACCATACTTGCTGGAGATGTAGAGAAGGGTTGGGGGAACATTTGAAAAAAATAATCTTTGCTCTAGCGCATGTAGTTTTTGCATAAATTAAGTTCAAAGTTAAAGTCGAAATTCCGATTTTCGAAATTTTGACTTGACTTTGAACTTAAATTCTGCAACAACTATTTGTGTTAGAGACATACGTTTTGGGGGAGAATGGACCCCCAGCCCTTCTCTACATCTCCAGCAAGTTTGGGGATGATACCATGCTCAGTGGCTTTGCAATTAAGTCGAAATCGTCGAAATCGTCGAATTTATGAAAAAAAATTCGACCATCTCTACTCTTGAATAGGAACAATGGAACTGGGTTTGCCTTCCCATTCCACTCAGGAACACCGAAGCGTTAACACCTGCTTGGTGTAGCTGGGTGTGTCTCCTCCAAAGCAGCTGAAACCAGTGTGTCAGGGCTTCTTCTTCTGACCATGTGGAGACAGGTGTCACACAAGGAGTGAGGGGATCAGGCCTGTTCCTACTGGGAAGCTGAGCCAAGGACAAATGTTTATTTTGAATGTTTTGACAGCCAGAAGGCTTGGTATTTTTGATTCAAGAATGCCTATTTGCGCAGGAAATTGATTTGAACGGTTAAGCTGAGCTTTTCTTTCCAGCAGGTTGCAACAAATAGGAATTAATCTGAATCCATTTTCTAGGATAATGGTACTCTACCAATCTCCAAGAGACAGAGTATGGGTCAATGGCATCTTTCTCATAGATTTAAATGAGCAATTGCACTAGACAAGGTTGCCTTCTCTCTCTCTCCTCTATTATATATATTGTGTATGGAACACCGAGCTTTAGCTTCACCATTATAAGCTCTCTCTTTTCACAGATGATCTTCTCCTATATGTTTCCCCACACATATATTTTCCATCTATATAAAGATTTCTCGGATTTTAGTAAATACAGTAATTTTAAGGTCAATATTCCAAATCTGAGATTCTGAATTTATCCCTACCCCCTTCTTTAATCACAAAACTTTAATCAAATAGCCCATTTCACTTTTGTAATCAATTCAATATTGAGGGATAAGGTTTCCTACAATGTCATTGTCAATTTATTTTCATAACAGTTTTCTCTATTATTAAAAACAGTGACATCAGAATTGCAATCATAAAACATATAATATTTTTCATGGTTCGCTAGGATAAACATAATAAAAATTAATATTCTGCCATGTTTTTGTTTTTTTTAAATCTATGGACTTATGTCTTCTAAATAGTGATGAACAATTTTTTATTTATTTTTTGCTTGTTACAACTTTAATTCATTGAATATCTGAGCGGACTTATACTGACAGTGCCAGTTTAGTCCACTCGCAAGTTTCATTAACAAAAGTTGTAACAAATATAAAAAAATATATTATTTTGTGATAATTTATTTGGTACAATAAAGATCTATCCAAATATCACAACTTTATGCGTGGAGGGTCCCGATTACATTAATTATCACAGATATAACAGCAAACCCAACATTAAAAAAAAATCACCTAAACACTCTATTAAAAAAAACAGCTAGAAGGTATTATATTTATTGATGTGAACAATTATTAGATATAAAACCGCAAAACGGACAATTCTACAGTAACACCAAAGCAATACACTACAAACATCACATAGGATCACCAACAGCTATTAAAGTATGACCCCTAACCCAATTCAAAACTAAGCACCAGTAAAAAAAAATATAACTCCCAACATGAAATAAAGTTAAAATTAAATAAATACATAACCAAATAAATAGTGAAATTAAAATCTTCACAATAACATGAAATAAGCCATTCAAAATCTTTACCCCCTATCCGACAAAAAATGCAAATTTATACCAATAAAAACACACAAAGCCTAATTAAATTCAACAAAACAATGTTATGTGTCATATTTAAATTCATTATGACATACAACATACAACACAAGTTACAGAGCCAACCCTACAATTAATAAAAATTATACATACATGGACATGTTAAATGTTGTGTTGTGTGGTGTGGTGTTTGCTTGTGTTGTTTGTATGTTATATGTATGTATGTTTAGTTTTTTTTTTTATTATGGTGTTTGACTTTAAGGTTTTATTGCTTACTATAGGAGTTAAAATCACCTCCATTGTAAGCACATTAAATGTTTAACCTAACTAGCATTTGAGACTCACCCAGTTCATTAGCTGTGGATGTGCAAAAAGTGCAAGGAACTAGGTTTGTCTATTTTGAAACCTGTTTTCCTTTTGAGTGATTGCATTTTGACAAACGTACTTTGAGATTGCCATCGGTGGATCCCTCCTCCCCCCCCCCCCCCCCCCCCCCCCGTTGTCACTAACGTAATGACGTGACAACGGGGGCGGCGCAGGCATCTGGAGGCGCACAATTTTTAAATCGTACCGAATAAAGCTTTCTGCTTAAAAAGGTTTATTCAGTTTGATTAAAAGTTAAAAACAAATGGAAATAATGGCTTTGGTGCCCCCAAGGTCCCCCTTTTCATTTAACTCTCACACTTCAGGTGTGATAGACCAGTGACATCCTACTGGGGACAGGGGCGCCAATATTCATAAGAGAATTGTACTGGATACAGTACAATACAATTCAAAGTAAAAAAAACACACTGTCCAAAGGAATTACATTTTTATTATAAGTAAAAAACAAATCTAAATACACTGTAACAGTTAAAAAATGTATCAGATCGCCTGTATTTCTGTGTATTGCTGTGCTGTGTACTGACTACCAATTCTGCCTGCTGTCTGCCCTGAACACTGCCTAAACTCTGACATCTCTGCCTGCCATCCACCCTGACTGGCATCATACTCCGGAAAGCATGTGAAAATGATCAGGTCGAGTCCATGGATAGTGACTGGGCTACTGAAGACAGCCACTCTATGGAGGTCAGTAATCTTGTGCGCACCTGGTGTTCTCTTGACACAACTTAGCCCCAGTCTGCTCCCTCTAGGTTTCCATTTACTGGGGAACCTGGCATCAAGGTGCAATGCGCGGACAACTCCTTGGCATTCCTGGAGTTATTCCTAAATAAGGCTGTCATTTAAAAAATAGTGGACAAGACCACCAGGTACGTAGCACAACAGATGGTTGCTTCCCATGGAAGGTATTCCAGATCCAGAAAGTGGGAACCTGTGGCCCAGAAGGACATCTGACTTTTCCTGGGACTTATTTTTTTGCAAGTGGTACTGGTCCACCATCCTATTGATTGCCACTCTGTTTTTTCGTCATGTCTTAAGCCAAATCCTGAATTTTCAGAATTTCACCAAAAATCATGACTTTGATGAGACCACTCAGGAATAGGGACATCACCGATGATTGCATAGAAAGTGGGTCCAATACATAGCCTCCAAGTGAGCACGGTTTAGGATCAAATTGTTTCTCTTTATGAGTCCAAATCCAGGTAAATTTGAACCTCTGTTGTTACATGGTTTATACTACCCCTCCTAAACCAAGCATACTGTCTGACAATAGACAACTTTTACACCTTTCCTGAACTCTATGAGTTCCTTATCCAAAACCAGACTGATGGTAAGTGTTAACCGGTGTGAACTGCTGGCTTTTTTCAATGCTCAAGGGCTGAAGCCTGGAGAGATGGTTGTCTGGCAAACTGGCAAGATGTTGGTCCTCCGGTGGCGCAACAAAAAAGATGTGTGTGTGGTGAGCACCATCCACAACACTGTCACGATCCCAGCCAGAACCAGAAGTGGACAACACATCCAAAGGCCAGAGGCTGAAGTAGTTTACAATATAACCATGGGAGGTGTCGACAGAGCCGATCAGGCAATGACATTTTATCCTGCCATCATTCTGCCATAGACATGAAATTATTTTATTATTATTATTTTTTAATGGCTTTTAAAAAAAATTATCGGATGGAAGAGGGGAAGAGGGATTTTTTAATGGATAATGGTATGATGGAAGGTGGATTAATCTTATTTTTTGGGGATTTTTTCTTGTTTTTTTTATACAATCACTTTACTGGGTTTAATTTGTGATTGGACTACAGCACTGGATTGGACATAATAACTAAAGTCCATTAACTTTTTTTTATTTCTTTATTTTTTATGTTTGTTGCATTTGTATCGATCACTCACCCGATACACATATAACAAATGTATATCAGTTACATGTAATATTAATGTTTTTATTACATTTTACTGGTATTAAAATGTATATATATGTTTGGTTTGTTTTAATAGGTGGGTTTTCAGCTAAAGGTGTTACAGTTTTGTGATTTTATATCACCCCTATTTTAATCACATTGTATGGTTAATATTTAATATTATTATGGCATATACATTTGTATGTGTTGTTTTGGTAAAGAGTATTTTTTGGCTACCAATTGTAGGTTTTTTCAATAACTTGGTATTTGTAAAACTGTGTTTTTTGTTTGCAATTGTCGGGTTTGAGGGCAGGGCTCCGGGTTTGTTTGTTGATACCTGTAATAATTTATTTCATAATTACAGCTTACAATATTTTACACTGAGGTTAATACTTTTGGAAGGAGTAAGAGGTTACTTTCTACATACCTGTTACTCCTTTCCATGTTAACTGTAAAAATGTATTTCATGAATACAGCTGACTGTGACTCAGTATTTTACTGTGTTTTAAATGTGTGATTTGTCAATGCAATTATTGACGCACCTGGGTTAATATGTGTTGAGTTTTTATATGTATTTTCATGGAGAAGTTTTTACTTTTAGTTGATTGAACCAGATGGCTCTTCTTATCCAACTGTCCCATCCCTATAACCAGGGGTGCACATAAGTGGTACTCAGGTACTCAAAAGGGGCCAAAAACTAGCTATGCTTACCTGAATTATTGTTACAAAGCTCCTATTCAGATAGTTGTTAGTACTCATATGAGCTTTCTAACCATAATGCAGGTACGCATAGCTAGTTTTTGGCCCCTTTTGAGTACCTGAGTACCACTTATGTGCACCCCTGCCAACATATAACAATTTGAAACAAGTAATTCCTTCACTGGGACTTTATATGAACAGTTAGATATAATGCAAGAAATGGCTTCATTCACAATTTATTTATTTTTATCTAGAAAAAAATATACATTTGCAGAATATCCAAAGCGCTAAGTCCTGTGAGATTTGTAATAATCCAATACAATAATAACGTTCTTATTCAGTAAGTGTGTATGTCAACATGTTTCACCAAAGCTTCTATAGGACCCACACTACATATGTTGTTATATTTGGATCTGCGAAGGAAAACTTTATCATTATCGTTAATCTCAATCACCTGTTGTCTGACAAAATGATTACAACTAAATCTGAACAATCATTTGTTATATATTTAACCAGATTCATCAATGTCTCCCCAGCTAAATCACTAAAACTCTATGATCAAAAACCTATGGACATAGGAGCAATATCCAAATATGACATGAGAAAAGAAACTAAATCACACGTTTTTTTTAAAGTTCCCTCATGAAGCAATGGCTCCTAAGAAATATGGGATCGACCAGTTTTTTCTCAGGAATAACCCAAGTTAAATTCATTAACAGTCATCAACATACTATGGTAGCCATAAGTCATATCACTGTAATCAATCTTTTTTTGCTTTTCACCATTATATATTCCTCATTATACTATTGTAAGCAATCCTTACAAAAATATGTTGCTATAAGATTGAATGTTTGTATATATTCTATCTTCGTCTGTAAACCAGTACAGGTTATGTAACCGTAAAATACATTGAAATAATCTTTACTGTGTTGTTCGTTTGCAGATAATACATTTATACAATATATCATATTAGCTATTATATATACATATGTATATATATTATGTATTATATGTATATACAAATATGAGAAGGCATTATTGCAATATGATGTTATCAATTTTATCCATACTTCTTTTTATAATAATAAAGATTATTTATTCTTTATTGATACATGTGCTGTAATTGTTGTTTATATTTTGGATCTGCGAAGAAAATAAATTACGTCTCAAGCATAGTAAATTTAGTTTTATTATTAATTGACCATTAAATCACTTATCTAGATGAAGGTGGGGGTACAGACAAACGGCATTACAGCAGATGTCGTCCCATGCCTCCCCGGTCCAGTGGGAGCGGGGAGGCTAATCCCTTGGTTGGTGTGGTGCTGTCCTCCAGGACCCCACAACACTGGGGTGACCCCGCACACACATGGGAGAATGGCCTGCATCATGTCTCTTTGTAGGGACGGGGTTAACATGCATTCCCAGCTTGGGTTCAGCCATTTCCAGTACATATGTGTTTGCTGGAGATGACAGGGGGTTCCCTGGCTTAGGGGGTGTGTCCAATCAGGGACCCTGTGGCACTATTTAACGAGAGAACAGGAAGCCCATGGAGATATCCTTTCTATTGTCTTTCCACTCCAACACAGAGGGCTATGTTCAATCCAGCAACACAGGTGAGCCTATTTTATGCTTCTCATGTGCATAGACTAGCTGTTTAGCTACATACACAAAGTTGATACGTATGTTATCAATGGCAAAATCCCTTGAAATATAATGTACCCTCCCTAGCGGTTGAGACTTACCCAGTCCGTTCGGCGTTCAGGTTCCCCCCAAGCTAGGGCAGCTGGCATCAGGTGTACCCGATAAACCCACGGAAAACTGCAGTGATTGTCTTAATCGCTGCAGCAATTACGGGGTTACGGCCCTGCCCCGATTGCATCACAGTGACGCGGTAGAGGGCGGTGCCATAGACCTCAATGTCTTTACCGTCTACACAGCCGGCGTCATTAAGAGGGAGGGTGGAAAAAGCAGGCAGTGTACTGGCAGTGTTAAAAACGGCGTGGTATGGGCAGACCGCTAGGGAGGTTAATTTTAGATTCATCTTCATAGAACTCCATTCATAAACCACATATCACTGAGGGTCCATAGTCATCCTAGTTTGGCAAGGTAAGAATTATCTTGCATCTTTTAAAGCAAGGACTGTTGCTGTTTTCAGACTAGCAAAGACTGAGACTACACTTCATAGCATTTACAGAGAGTGTTGCTTGCTGAAATGCTTTCCTGACGATCTTTAATCATTGATGGTGCCCTATAGATGAGTTGCTGCCTAAGGTGGACTTGATTTTGATTTTACCTGGCTACAATCCCAGTCCTGTTTAAATTATGTTACGAGTCACATCTTTGGTCTGCTTTTCTTTTATCCCCCTACTATCTTGATTAAAAAGCCATGCAGGACTGTTTGGACAACAGGTGATTGAGATTAACAATAGAAATGAAAACCTTTCCTTCAAAGATCCAAACATAACAACTAGTGATGGCCGAACTGTCCACAAGGCGTACATGGATGACTAGTGACCTTCGGATAGATTAGATATTAAATGTAGTTAGTATACACAAAAAATTTGTTAGGATGCCCAAACTAGAGATAGGTCACACATTAGAAAGCTGGTTCTTGTAGTGAAGGTTTATAGTGAATTAGTGATTAGTTTTTTACTGTGTGTTGCTCTGTAATATATACAGTGTTTGTGTGTTTGTGTGCTGTAACTTGTAATATATAGTGTGTGCGTTAAACTGGCCATACACCCTGCGATTTTTCATTCGATTTGTGAACGATCGACCGATGCAGTCGATGGCAATAAATGATTGTTTACAATTTGAAAACTGCCAATTGTGTGCAATGGACCAAAATGTTGAAAAATCGGTCTGACAGTGATCGGACATGTCCATTATTTTTGGTAGATCTTTCAGAATTCGAAGCACCTATGATCTCCCCTTACGATTGATCCATGCATGCCCTACCTGACAAATTAGATTTTTTTCTTGCACTATTAAAGAAAGACGCCAAACATTGCAGTATTAGTTTTTTATAAAAAAAAAATATTTAAGATAATGTTTGCCTATGTTTTTTTTAAAACAGCTTGCATTTTTTTGTTAATTGTTAGAAAATGTGTATATTTTTATTTTCAATAAAAAATATTTAGAAAATGCAGATGTGCTAAGTGTAATCAAGATGCACACACTAAAATATTCATAAGTATAAAGAAAAAAAATCTACCAACCTATCTGTCTCTGACTATTATTAAACTACAAGACCTGAATAAAAAAAAGGTCAATTAAACATCCATGGTGGATTTGTTCACCCCCAGCTCTTGCTTGATGTCCCTTATTGATTACAACAGCACTTCTTTCCAGGGCACACAGTTGTTTCTCGAGTGCCTCAATTCGCCGTGGTGGTAGAGTGTGTGCCTGCAAGACAAACTTTTGTAAATGTACTTATTGAAAACATAACAATGTCGTCATCATTGTACTTGAAGTAAAGTTATGGCTTTGGATCAGTCAACATTGTGTTGGGGTTCAGCTCAAAGGGGTGCTCCCAAAACATTAATCCACAAGATTGCTATATATTTTAAGGACCCTGCTCCGTGTTTATTTGCACAGCACATAGTCCAAATCAGCATATACCCTTGAAGGCGTCAATAGCAGTCAAAAACTCAAACAAAAATACCAAGCCTCCTACCCTTTAAAACTTTCAAAATAATTTATAGTCTTTTGGCTCAGCTTCTTAGTAGCCACAGTCCTGGGCCCAACACTGCTTGTATGCACCCTATCTCCACTCAATCAGAAGCCCGTGGTCTCCTTCTCAGTCTGGTCAGGAGCCCTGACACACTGGACTCAGCAAGATAATAGGTAGTTGCGCACAACCTTCAGCAGTGATTACACAGCTTTAGTAATATAAGTGGCCAGAAAGGCCCTCAGTTGGTGTATGGGGCCTGAGCAAGGGTTGCAGAGTAAAATAGAGTCAGTATGAGGAGTGGGTGTTTAAGTTGTGTGTAGGTGTGCAGCTCTCAAAATGGAGGAGTGTGGCCCCCTGTAACAGACAAATAAGAACAAGGACAGAGGGGCACAACCTAGTACAACAAATGGTTAAATCATGTGTAATAGGATCAGATAAACTCACATTAACCGCCCTAGCGGTCGGGATGGCACCATCTCGTCCTGCACTTACCTGTCTTGTATTGCAGCTGACGAGATGGAGCCGTCTAGCTAAGCTCAGATCCCCCAGAAGCACATTCTGCTCTGTGCTGTCCAGGGGATCTGAAGCCTGCCGGGGATCTGAAGTCACCCCTCTCCCAGCCCAATTTGCATATGAATGTCCCGCTGCCCCCCGCTGCCCCCCGCTCCCCCCGGGGGGGCATTCATATGCAAATTGGACTATCTTCAAGGAGAACACCTTGAATATGACCCCCATTGTCATTCCCAGATGTGTTCTTTGAAGTTAACCCTTTCAGAGGGTGTCAAATGCCATTGTATTGGATACAGTGATAACTGTATCCAATACAATTCAATAAATTCCAATCGTAATAAAAATTTTCTTATAAACAAACATAAATACTGTTTTGAAATCTTTCATACCAAATAAGTATTCAAGAGATTTTAGCATTCAAATGATACATTTTATAATTTTTTTAATGTACTTTTTTATAATAATTGTATGTTTCAAACATTATTATAGTCAGGATGTCTATTAGACCCTTATATGGACATATTTTGGGAAGTTACAGGCCTACAACATAAAGAAAAATTTACCATTGAAGTCTATGGTGCACTTTTGGAACAGAAATCTGGACCGCAGCAGTGCGCTAGGGAGGTTAAGAGAGGTTTACAAGGGTGGATCTCTCAGGACCATGTGTTTTCCAGGAGGACCTCACTTCCTGGTTGGGGATGAGATCACTTACTGCCTACAGGTGCTGGGGGCTCAATAGGAACAATGTTCAGATTAGATGCACAGCGATTCTCGATTGGATTTAGATCTGGACTAAATCCAATCCATTTGGATTTGCCTATCCTGGCTTGATCTTGCCTTAAGTAACCAATCAGACAAAAAATACATTTTCCCTCCTCTCTCTTTTGTGGCAGATGAAGATATGTCAAAAGGGGTACGGTAAATAGTTATGAAGAGTTAAAATACAAATGAAATATTCCATATTCTGTTTCATGTGCAGATCATTTGTGTATTCTCTTTAGAATGTTGTACATACATTGTTTGATTGTGCCTCTCACCTTTGCGAGTGTCCACTGTTGCTGATGTTTCAACTCGTACCATTTCTCGGTAAGATAATCTCTGGTCAACAGGACTCCATGCTTTGTACGAATCTCCCAGAGAACCCTCTCTATAACTTTGGATTTCTTTCAGATGGACTGCCGCAATCAGACAGTCTGCCCTCATAGTCCCCTGTGTCAAAGGGCTTTACCATGATACATATTTGCTCCATGGTCATAACACTTTGCACCAAAATTGGAATCTCCGGGGAGTCTAGTGGTGTGCAAATGGTTGATGATTTACCATCATGAGAATTGTCATTGGCCTTTTCTTTCGTCTCTGGCTTTTTGGGCCTAACAAGCTTAGGACGGTCCATTGGGGCTACTGGTGAAGGCTTGGTTGCTCTTCTGTGCTCCCTATGATTTTGCCTTCTTTGCTGGTGATGAAGATGTTACCCTGGAACATATCAATGAGGAGGGGTGGTTTACTTTGTCCAGGAACAGTCTTAGGCCTTGACTCCCTTTTGGTCCCTTTTGGTCCCTTCTGATAAAAAAAATTAAAAAAATTATGACATTTCTCAGGGCTACATTACCTTTAAACGTTAAGCCTATTCTTGCAGATGATAGTTATTTGTTGGTCCATGCACATGTGAGGAGAGGCAAGCCTTTGCAGTCCCTGCTGGAGTACAAAAACATTTTTAGCGTGGCAAGTCTCAGTGGGTCGAGGTACTTAAACTTTTAAAATAGCATTAGTTTGTCTCTCACCTGTGGTGTGTATTTTTTCCACAGCTGATTGCACACCACCGTGTGTCTAGTGCCCTGTATAAAAAAAAGCTAACTGCACAGCAGAAGTGACTACCTTCCTCTGCCATTACTGTGGTTGTATCCACATTTTTATGTTCATCTCTCCGCCCTGGTGCTGTCTTTTGCTCCCTTTCTATCTTTATAAAGAAAGAGAAAATTCAACAATGAGCCTTCCACATAAGTATTTTGAAAAGGCCAAATTTTCATTACAAAAGTAACACAGAGCTAATCAATTATTATTTGAAAATGCAATTGTCAAGGAAATATTGCAAATACATTTTTGTAATGTTGACCATCAAACATAGAGGGCGATTACAATGACCAGTGGCATGAAGGGGGGGGGGGCGGAAGGGAATAATAGTACATCTTACATTCCACATTTCGACACAAGTTAGACACTAACACCTTATATCTGATAGTATGGATTGTTTTGAAATGGTTGGAGGCACTGCTGTGAACCCTCTCCATCAATCATTACCGCTATTGGGCAATGCACTGCTGGCAATATAAACTAGGAATAGTAGACATCTGTATAGCCACATTTTAGTATAAATGTTGGACTGTGGCACCTGACGCACATGCAAAGCATGCTGCAGCATTTACAACATTTTTACAGTTCGAGATGAAGCGAGATGAAAGCATGATGGATTCCGGAACATGCATATCTCAAGTCTGCGTGCCCCCGTGAGATAAAACAATAACAGTATTTATGCAATTTCTGAGCAACTGGTATTTTATTAAAATATTTAAATTTAATATGACCTTATACATATTTCCATCCACCTCATTCAGCGATCATGGTGACGCCTTCCCACCATCAATACTGAAACAAAAAACACCTATAGGATGACTATTGATTGCTACACGCAACAGTACCTCAAGGTGTCACTGTTCCTTAATCTTAACACCTAAGGTATTATGTTTTGGAACATCGTGTTTAATTTTAATTTACTTATAACTAGTAGTGAAAAGTAAAATATATTGTCTAGTTCTAGATGTTTTTGCAGAACTGGGATGCCTCCTTTTTCTCCCTCTTCCTCACTGTGTTCTTTTTGTCCTTAACTACATCTGAATGCAAATAAAAATAAGTTTATATTTGAGAAAGTCAGTGCAAGCTATGGCAGACAATATATGACATAAATGCATCTTCATACTTACCTCCACATGGTTTAGTGACCTCCAATAATGCTTCCATTTCAGCTGCTTGCTTTCTCCATCTCTGCAATGCTCAGTCTTCTTCCAAAATGGCTCCTGGCCCACCCATGTAAGTGCAGATCCTCGTACCACTTGCAATGATGTAAATGAGTTATGGTTGCCAGTGCAATCAAAAAACACTGGAAATCCATTCTCCAATTTTTGTTCAGGACCCGATTGTTATTCTACAACATGAACAGGATCTTACTGATTTTTCTCCTTCCGTTAAAATAACGTATTATATGACATATATAAAAATTAACCATACTACACACTTGAATAACTTTCTGAAAATTTTATGAATATGGTAGTTGATTGTACAAGCAGAATCGAAGGCCACAGCTTATTTTGAATGACAGTCCCTCGGGAGAGCTGAATATATATAATTAATAAATAATTAAAATATAAATATCATAAATAAATAATTTCATTAATAATTTTAAAACCATTCATACCAGCCACTAGCCCTTAAAACTAGGTCAGTGGGTACTTTCAAAATAACCACCCTGTTAAACAGGGCAACTTGATAAAACCTTAGGGCATGGGCCCTTCATCCAATAACTATATTAATAATATCCATTTTGGTGACAGATATCCTTTCTAGCTTCTTGCCTTTAAAACCTTACTATGGACTGCCGAGGACCCTCCAAAACATACGGTAACTACTCTGTATCTCCAGATGTACCACCTAACAACTTATAAGCTGCGATCGCTGCTTCCTGCAATCCACAAATGAAAATGTCTAGTCCTACACTTGAAAGATGAATACCATCCTCCCTGACTATTCCTTTATTAACTTCTAGCAGCTTATGCCTTGCTGAAATATCAATAATCCTAAATATAAATCTGACCACGACTTGTTAACATTTATTCTAATTCTATTCAAAACGTTTGGTGTAATGGGTGACCTCCACTTCAATCTGGCAACTATTTCAGACCAAATACAAATTAGGTTTGGTAAATCTTCATCACCGTAAGAAAAAGGATTTGATTGACACCATAAAATTTCTTTATTGACTTTTCACAATATCATTGCCACCTTCATGCATCAACAAACATTTTAACAGATCCAACATTTTATCAAAACTTTTTTCCTATTTAAACCCCGGAAGCCGAACCAATGTATCTCCATTTCTGATTCAGAAAAACCGAGTAGTCTTCCTTGAGGTTAATTATGAGCATGTCTCTCTGCCCAAAATATATAAGAATCTCCCAAAATCCATATGATGCCTTTGGAATCTGAAATTGATCAAATATAGTAAATTATATAATATATAAGTAAAATTAAAGTAATATATAAACATCAATTGTAACTAATTTACAATAAACATAAATACAGGGAGAACAGAATTATTAGGCAAGTGGTATTTTTGAGGAATAATTTTATTATTGAACAACAACCAT
>CM070039.1:55151758-55179247 GCA_036250615.1 Ptychadena robeensis
TAGTCACCTTACACTAAAATACTTAATCTAAAGGGGAAATCTACTCTTTAGTTGTTGTCTTCTGTATACAAATATTATTGTACCCTCTAGAAGTCAGTAAGTGTTTAAACTACTTTTTATTATGCTTTATCTGACCGTTAAAAAATGTCCATATAGCTGCATATCTACACATATTTTACTCTTTGGGTGAAGTAAATCTCACTACTGACGCATGATTAACAGCCTTCTGCCACTAGAACTCCAAGTAGCGTGTATCTCTCTCTCTTGTAGGTACAGGCAAGTCAAGCTGTTACCTCTAACAATACGATTGCCCACCTATACACCAACCGCATACACCTTCCGCACACGACATTGCCCCTGAGCTATATGTGTTAATGGTTACGAGGCCTACAATACCAGGCCTTTCTATAGACCAAATTTTGTATGCAAATTGCCGCCAGCTTGCATTGCTACCCGGTTGTAGACCTTTCTTTTACCTCTATGTTTATCCGGGCCTTGTTGCGTTTCGCTTCCATCATGCACGTTGGCTTTGGTATGCACTTACAGCGTAAACCCCACCTGCACAATTGCTCACCCGCACTCTGCCGATTCTGTGCCAACTACTACATGATCTCTGTTACCATTACTCTCTCTTATATCTCTGAGAAAAAGATATATAGTGCTGTTACCTTTCTGACATAAGCTCCATATCTCAACATTATGAACTACTATACATTTACTGCACATGCTAAGATATTTACTGAAGCCAATATCCTAACAACTTATTCCATAAGGTGACTTGCCCCCATTGCTTAGGCATCTTTCAGCTGTCAATGTGCTACCATGCTTATTGTTAAAACACTGAGATTATTGTGCCCCATTGGTATTATGACTGTATAAAACATTTCTAATTTACTCAGCTGTATGCCATTCATTTCTCTCACGTTCCCTAATTATCACTTCAGTAATGGATATGTGTGATACACTTTTGGCTGTGTATTTCCGTTACATTGTCATATTAAGCTTGATACTCGGTTTATTAAGTCTGAGTCACGTTATCCCACCCCATATTCCCCTTATCATTGCTAGTGGATAATTCGTTCTCAGCCCCTGCTCCCCATCCTTGAATAGTACTTTTCCCTCCCACTTTAGTGCTGCTTCATGATATAATTACTTAACTGCACGCCACCCCCCCCCCCCCCCCCCCCCCCCCCCCCCCCCCCCCCCCCCCCCCCACCAGCTAAGTGAACCTACACTGATAATCTCTGCTGTTAATGTTGTAGACCTCAAGTATCCACTCACTTACCTGATAAACACCAGGGTTTTTTTTTGATATATTGGGCTTTGCCCAATCCGGTGCTTTTGTTGTTTTATAGATTGTTAAAGTATTATTGCTTAATTTTTGTTGTTACATTCTTATTTACACAGTGTTGTTATTAATCGCACCTGCTGTTTTCCAACTGTGCCGTGATACACCTCGGGGTCACACTGATATACCACCATGTCGAAGCTGAAATTTCTTTCCTTCAACACAAAAGGGCTCAACATCCCGGCCAAACGGTCGCAGGTACTGCAGCTGCTCCATCAACATAGGGCAGACATAGTTTTCCTACAGGAAACCCACTTTAAGTCGTCTGCAATTCAAAAGATTACGAATCGTCAATATCCCGAGGTCTATCACTCCACAGATGCCACTCACAAAACAAAGGGTGTTGCTATTCTGTTATCCAGTAGGACGTCTTTTGTTAAATCAGATATATTGGTTGACCCAAAGGGACGCTACATTTTCTTGAAAGGTACCACTGACGAAACACCAATTACCTTGGCTAATATCTATTGTCCTAATAAGAGACAAACAGCCTTCCTCTCTCGTGTAGTTAGTGCCTTATTGGAATTCTCATCTGGACTGTTAGTCCTGGGCGGGGATTTCAATGTCCCGCTTAACCCCATCCTGGATTCTTCTATGGGCTCGTCCTCACTACCGTTCTCCTCCCTAAAAACTATTAAATCCAATCTCCAAAAATTGTCCTTACATGACACTTGGCGTTTCTTGCACCCCAACACTAAAGATTTTTAATTTTTCTCCTACCACACAACAAATATACTAGAATTGACCATCTATTTATCTCCCAAAAAGACTTGGCTTCTGTCTCTGAAGTACCATCACTGTTTCTGACCACGCCCCAGTATGGTTTACGTAAAAAATTCAACACACCCCTCCACGAAAAGCATTCTGGAGGCTCGACACAGCACTCTTTAGTGACCCGGAGGATCTGAGATTCCTGACTTCAGAGTTGTCGGCATTTTGCAGATCCAACGTCTCTCCTGAAGTTACCCCACTAGCCGTCTGGGAATCACACAAGTGTGTGATGAGGGGAATTTTCATTGCCCTGTCCTCACGCAAAAAGCGACAACGCCAGCAACGCATTGATAACACTTTAAAAAAATTTCAAATTTGGAACGCTGACATAAGATGTCACACTCTAAACAAACTTTGGAGGAATTGACAGAGCTGAGATCACAACTAAAAGCGGAATTTGATTCACACACTAAGCGCTCTTATACCCTTTCACAGAAACTGTTTTATGAGCACGGCAATAAGAGCGGGAAATACCTGGCTAGGACTCTTAAAACCAAGAAAGCAGCCTACACGATACACCAAATAAAGGATACCCAGGGTACTTCTCATTGCACCACACAAAAAATCGCCCAACAATTTGAAAAATATTACTCTGAGCTCTACAATCTTCCCAGAGAGCAGTTGCCCACTACCAATGACACAATTGACAGTTTCCTCTCACGGTTCTCTCCTCCTCCCATATCCAGTCTTCAAGCTGAAGAGCTGGAGTCTCCTATTACAGTCACTGAGTTTCAATAGGCCCTGAAAGCGCTAAAACCGGGAAAGACTCCAGGCCCTGATGGTCTACCGGCCCCATATTATAAAATGTTTTTGAACACTCTGACCCCGCATTTCCTCAATAATTTTAACTCCATTCACCAAGCTGACCTTTCCCACTCCACACTCCTTGAAGCTCATATAACGGTGATCCCCAAGGAGGGGAAAGACAATCTCTTTATAAAATGTTGACCTAAAAATCTATGCCAAAATCCTTGCAAGCAGATTGGCCCACCTGTTGCCGGCCCTGATCGATTTGGACCAAGTGGGTTTCGTCTCAGGAAGGGAGGCCAGGGACAACACGACCAAAGCCCTTGACATTCTCTATGCTGTATCCAGAGGAGATGCCCCCTGTTTCTTTCTTTCCACCGATGCTGAAAAGGCATTTGACAGGGTCGACTGGACATACATGGAGAAAGTACTTAGATCAATTGGGATCCAGCAGACCATGCTCGCTAGAATTTTGACCCTGTACAATCACCCTTATGCCGAAGTATGTGTTAATGGCACTCTTTCTGAACCCTTCAGGATCAGCAATGGGACCAGACAGGGATGTCCATTATCTCCTTTAATTTTTGTCCTGACATTGGAGCCCCTGCTTCGGCAAATTAGATCAGCTCAGGACATTGTAGGTATTACGATACGCAATAAGGAATATAAGATAGCTGCATTTGCAGACGACCTACTGTTCTTCTTGTCCAATCCCACGAAGACCATACCTGCACTTCTCTCTGTCCTGCACAACTTCCAAGCTTTCTCCAACTTCAAGGTAAACTACTCAAAATCCTTTGCACTGAACATCAATCTTCAAATTCTGTTCAATCTTCCTGCAAGAGCAGCTTTCCATTCCAATGGGCCTCTGAAACAATTAAATATTTAGGCATTCTCCTCCCGAGGTCTATAAAAGAGCTATATACTTTGAACTTTCTACCATTACTCACAGCTTTTAAAAATGACCTGAAGAATTGGAACAAAACGCTTTTTTCTTGGTTTGGTAGAGCATACATAATCAAAATGAACGTCACTCCACTCTTTCTATATCTGTTCCAGGCGATTCCCATCAACTTACCAGCTGCCTTTTTTACCTCACTCCGCACTCTTCTGAGACAATTTCTATGGGGTAACAAGAAACCGAGATTGGCCCTCCAGTCCCTACAGGCCACTAAGCAAAATGGGGGAATGGGCTTCCCTGACCCAGTGACTTATTATAGGGCATGCCACATCACCAGAATCCTGGATTGGAAGCTGAACTCCTCTCCCCAATCCCTTTATCATGCCTGACTTGGCTCTCACACACCAAAAAATCCACTCATGGGGTGCTCCCGATCTCAGTGTCATCCTCCTTGAAAGCACTTAGTGACTCAGTGAAATCCCACAATCTCACCACTTACCCAAACCCCTTCACGCCCCTTGCTCACAATCCAGACTTCCCTCCTGGCGAAGCGCTCGCCGCCCCTCTATCTGAACTGCCCAGTAGATCGCTCTGTGCTAACAAATTTTTCTTTTTAGGGACAAGGAAGCTTTGGCTGCTGACGGGATTGTTTTACAACCCTGGCAATACTTCCAAGTACGACATTACCTCAATTCCTCCCAAAACAGGACTCATATTTGTAGAGAACGCTCTATAATTACATGATCGACACTAAATCCACTCCCCATAGCCACCGCACTGCCTGGGAATCAGACTTCTCTATGTCCTTCTCAAACGAGGAGTGGGAAAATATTAATATCCTAACGATCAAGGGCTCCCTTAACGTCAGAATCCAAGAAAATAATTTCAAACTCCACACGCGTTGGTACATGGTCCCCCAGCTCTTAAAAATCATTTACCCAGAAACAGATGGACTCTGTTGGTGCTGCTCCTTAGCCCAAGGGACCTACTTACACATATGGTGGGAATGCCCTTTGGTTAAACCATTTTGGACAAAGGTTCATGACACAATTGCGGAGATTACAAGATCAACGATAACCCTGTGCCCAGAAAGCTATTTGTTGCACCATAATATTTACCCTACTTACCAATACAAGAGCTCCTTACCCTTTCATATGATCAACACGGCCAAACTTTTAATCCCTGCCCTTTAGAGGAAACCCGTGACCCCCTCATTCTTAGATTGGATTAAACATCTAGATCACATTGAGGAAATGGAGAGGCTTAACCATATAGCGCATGACTCCATGACCAAATATGCACGGGTCTGGACGCCTTGGATTTTCTCCCACCCCCGGACATCTCCAACATAACAGTACTAACACCTTTTACATAGTTTTAATACTGTCAACCTTTCAATTGAAATTAGAATTGCTACAAGATAAAAGTTTAACATGTAAATTGTTCATTATCTGCTCTTTAATATTTGTTTCCTGACACATATATTTGTAAAATGTTTCATGATGTCCCCCCCCCCCCTGATTATTTTTCATTACTATTACTCATACAAAAGCCATATAGTTTTGACAATCTTCTTATATTTACTATCAGATACAGATTGCTACATTAATTGTTTTATTGAAATGTAACCACAGTTATCAACATGCATACTGTACTGTTTCTCTTTATTTTGCAAACTCTGTATTTGTATTTGACACTATGCGAATTTCCTCTCAATAAAACCTCATTTTGGAAAAAAAAAAATTTTGGACAAGGTTTTCTTTGGCAGTCTGTTAATAACAATCTGAAATAGAACCTCTTACCTATAAAATACATATAATATGCTTTATCCACTAATGAATTAAAAAAATAAAAATGGTTTTGACCGAAGCCCAGCAAGCAATTTGCAGTTGACTACTGTAAATTATCAAGGGAAGAAACATGAATCTGCTGAGAGAAGGGGATATGGCTTTTAAACCCACTAAGAAGCCATCAAATTTTATGTGCTGCTTCTGTGCCACCCAGTTAACTGTACACTGAGCAAAGTTGTAAAAAAAAGAGTACACCAATCCTGTATTTAACCTGTTTGGCTAGGTGGACAATATTTTCAGAACATTAACCATGCAAGACTAATGCAAATGTTTCTGATCTGGCCTTAACAAATATAATCAATGGACACATTTTAAGCCTCAGCATGTGTCCTCATTTAACCGAGTCGAGAATGTTTAATAAGCATGCACAAACAAACAAACAATACCTACAATAAATAAAAAAGAAAAAAAAAACACAATCTGTAATTGGTTATTAAATTCTACTCAGGAGCTACAGAATTTAAGTTTGTCTACAATATACCATGTTTTATTATGCAGCTGAGCTAATAAATGTACCAGCATGCAGAAGATTAAAGTTCTTTCTTTTTTTTTATAATTTGCTCACAACAGTCTGAAAAGAATCTGGTTTTTCATGACCTGTGCTCATGAAGCAATCAAGCTTAAACAGATTCAGCAGTGCTGAGCCTCACTGCAATTTTCGGTATACAAGGGTCTGTCCCCTTCCATTTCTAAACAGTGAACTTGTCAGAAATTCATGTCATATGTCAACAGACTTGGCCAGGAGATATTTGCTGTCTCAGCACTTTTATGAGCACAGGCTATGTACTTTCTGACTGTACAATAAATAGTAATACAATGCACAAATAAAGTAACCTCAGTGCTGGAAAATGGCAACAGAATAGACAGAATCTGTTGTTTTTTGTCATCTTTTCAAAGTTTCTATAGGCAGGGGTGCACATAAGTGGTCTGCAGCTATGCATGTGGAATGATAAGTAGCTATGTGTAGCTGCAGTAAGGCTATTACAGCGCATTTGCATAATATCCAGCTTCTTGTTTTTCTCTCCGGGGCCCCCCACCATGCCCAAAACTCCCTCGCCACCCCACCTCACCAGCTCTGTGATTCTTATGAAGTTGGAACAAGAGGCAGCAGGGGAAATTGTACAATTTTTTCATGTGCCGTCTTAGCGTGGATGGATATCCTCCTCAGCTCCTGACAATTAATTGTAAGTCCCGGCAGGGTCTGGTATAAGGCAGATTGCTAAAGGCTGGCTCTGACGAGCACTGATCGTGGTGCGTGTTACCAGTGCTCCATCTTTTGGTGGCTGCTGGTACTATATGCCCATGTTACAGACAACTCAATTGAATTACTGTATTTTTCGGACTATAAGACGCACCCAGTTTTTAGGGCAGGAAAACCAGAAAAAAAATTAATATATACGTTTTCACATCAATTGGGTTATTGCAATGAATTAAATTAATGCAATATCAAATTCAACCAGTAGATGTCACTAGCAGCAGTACACTCTCAGCATTTCACGTAATTCTCCACACTGATAGGGAGGAGGGGGGCAGGAGACTGCCCAGTCGCCTCTCTTCTCTCCTCATCCTTCCTGGCTGCCTGTGTCCGTGGAAGCAGCATAATACAGTGATTTAGAAATAATGGACATGTCTACGGTGGACGATTTTGGGCTGAATGAAAACTTTAAGCACCTGATTTTTCAGTCGAGTCTGACAGTGGGTGCCTGGAGATTAATGAATGATGCCGTGAACAGCGGCACATTTGAATGAAGGTACAGTATATCCATTCCCGAATAAATCCAATAAATATTTGATATAAATCAAATAAATTCAACCTTTTTTTTACATCGCTGCAAAGAAGATTGGATTTATTTTTGGGTGTCGCTTACTGGATCTATACAGTGGATATTGTAATGGAATCAAGGAACTGTTCAATCCTGATACAAAGACATTTAATATAAAGAAGGCCATCTTGTATGAATTATCAACTGATTAAATATATCAACCACATCTCTTTCTGCAAGACCTGCATACATTTTCTGCTAACCACTAAGAAATATATTTCCTGTTGTTTAACACCTCAAACGAATTTAGAATTTAGAAGCGTATATTGTAGAAGGTGTCAAAAGTCAGACGTCTACATATAGCAGTTTTCTAACCACAACGTAAATCCCAAAACTGATTAAAAGGTCAGCTGTAGGCGTTGCAATATGTTAAATTGTGTAGAAAAAACACTGTTAACCCTGAGGTGTCCAGAAGCTATGTGTTATCATGATTGGAGAATTTGAATATGGTAACTCCCACTGTAACCTCCCATAGTAAGAGTTCTTTTCCTGTATGTGCTAATATCTAATGTCTATAAAATATGATGTATTTCCTGAAAGTGTCAGAACGATCAATCGCCATTGTATCGCTCTCATCACATGTGATAATAAAGGCCATGGTTTCTCTAACAACAAGACGGTATCGTGTCAAAATTCCTCGTCATTATAAATAGTCTACACACCCCTGATAAAATGTCAGGTTTCTGTGCTGAACAAAAATGAGACAAAGAAAAAATCATTTCAGAATTTTTTCCATCTTTAATGTGACCTATAAACTGCACCACTTGATTGGAAAACAAAAAGAGCATGGCTCTTCTCGAATGAGCACCACAGTCTCCACCCAGCACATTTTGCAGGTTGAAGACAGCCAATCAAGGGGTAGGTCAGTACTGCCCTTACAGTAATGCCAGTAGCCATGTCAGGTGCCACATGTCCAGCTTGGACACCCAGTAGTTGTACGGCACTGAGGGATCATTTATGACGCTGACAGAGTCTGCTATGTATTCCTTCACCATCTTCCAAAACTTTTATTATTAGGCTGCACTTCAGGGTGAGGTTGCTGGCGGAGTGTCATGAAAGTGTCCCATGCCTTAGATAGTGTCACCCTACCTAGTGTTGCATCTAAAATGCGTATAACCTGAGGGTCATGTCGACATACGGATGACTCTCCATCTCCTCCTCCTCTTAATGGTCTGAGTCGCACTGGGAAGACAAACTGTGGGTGGTCTCACTATTACCCTGTGTTATCTCCTCCCCCATTACCTTGTCTGCCACATTCAGAGTGGACTCATTAATTGTGAGCAACATAAAGTAGGTTAAAGTTGGGGCAGGTTTTGATAAAGTAGGGGTAGGCAGTGTAACGTTAGGGGTAGGTAGTATAAAGTAGGTTAAAGTTGGGATAAGTTTTGATAAAGTAGGGGTAGGTTGTATAATGTTAGGGGTAGGTATTATAAAGTAGGATAAAGTTGGTGTGGGTTTTGATAAGCTTGGTCTGGTCCCTTATTCCCTGCCTCAGCTCTGTGGTGGTGTGCTGTTTGTCCCCTAAGCAGATCAGTTTACCCACAGCAGTGCTACACTGCTTCCAGTTAGCGACTGATGGCTGACTGTGGTGGAGAAGTGGAGTGGAAGTGGAGAAGAAGGTGGCAAGTAGGAGAAGTGGGTGGACCCTGGTGGGTCTAGGGCTGGCAATCCTAGGAATGGGTAGCACCTGTGCCATCCCAGGGTATGATTCACTCCCGGCCTCCACAACATTCACCCAGTAATGTAGCATCCCTGGCCACCAGCACTTTTCCATGTGTGCGTGGTGAGGTGGACCCTCACAGTAAGTGTGTTGGTCAGGACACAGGTGATGTTCTGGGACACGTGCTGGTGTAAGGCGGGCACACCATGAAAAACGGTGTCGGCTGGGGACTGCGTACCAACAGCCGCCAACATCAGGCTGCGGAAGGCAGTGTCCATAAGCCTAAATGGCAACAATTCGAGGTCCAGTAATTCTGAAAGTTGCACATTTAGGGCTATTGTCTGTGGGTGGGTATGCTTGCTTGCATTAAAATACCTGTGTAATGGACATTTGGACACTGTGTTGGGATAGGGAAGTGGATGTTGTGAAAGTTAATGTGAAGATCCAGGTGCAGGGAGTAGGGCATTCAGGATATCACCTTCAACAGGGATTGGCCAACAGTGCGTAACACAGGGGAAGAGGAGGCAGTGGTGGGACCCGCAGACCGACCCAGATTATGGACTCTTGGCACACTTATTAGGGTGCTTGATCATGCTGGCGGATCATGCTGGTGGTGGTGAGGTTGCTTTTTGGCTCATTTTGGTATCGCACAGGTTACAAACTACACTCTTTTGTAGTCTGCACTTTCCTGACAAAAAAACGCCATATGGCAGATCACCTCCCCTTTTACAAGGTAGATTTACACATGGGGGTGCTCGGTGTCACGTTGCAGGCCTGTTTGGTGTGGCCTGAATTATCCCTTTTGCAACCCCACTGCGTCGGCCTCCTCCTCTCCAACTTTCTCACTCTGCTTATCCTCCTGACCTAAACACAACATGAGTGTTTGGCAACTGTGTCTCATCATTATTCACTTTATGAACAAATGATTGCTGATCACCACCGTCATCTGTGGTGTATGCTGACTCCTATTTAACATGATTTGTAATGTGATTGCTTAATTCTGAACAAATCAACATCTCCAGTTAGAAGATTTGAAGTGTTTCTGCAAACAATAGTGGGCAAATCTTGCCAAGTCAAAATGTGTCATGCTGAAAGACTCATACCTAAAAAGACTAAGTGCTGTAATAAATGTAAAAGGTGCTTCAAGAAAGTATTAGTTTAAGGGTATGCACACTTATGTAACCACATTATTTAAGTTTTTCTTCCCTCCACCTAAAAGATTTTAGTTTGTTTTTTAATTGAGTGGTACAGTTTATAGGTCACATTAAAGGTGGAAAAAGTTCTGAAATGATGGTCAGCTCAACTGCAGGCCCTCAACTAAAACATTTTAATAGGGTCTGCTTAATAGTATGCCTTGCATCTAATGTTTCAGAGAATCTGCACACCTGCAGGCACTTGCATCAAATGTTTAGAGCATCAGTTCACCTGCAGGCACTCCCATATTTTAGAGCTCATCTGCCCTCTTCCGAGCAGGGGGTGCCTGGTTGTCTCCCATTAACCTACATTATGCTTAGGTGCTCAGTAGAGCACACGAACATTGCAATGTGTTCGAACCTAACATGCGAACACTTTGGTGCTCACTCATCATTAAAAACAAACTGAAATCTTTTAGGTGGAGAGAAAAAAAATAAATAATGTGGTTTCATAAGTGTGCACACCCTTAAACTAATACTTACTTGAAGCACCTTTTGATTTTATTAGAGCATTTTGGGTATGAGTCTTTTAGCATGGCACATTTTGACTTGGCAAGATTTGCCCACTCTTCTTTGCAGAAACACTTTAAATCTGTCAGATTGTGAAGGCATCTCCTGTGCACAGCCCTCTTAAGATCACCCCACAGATTTTCCATCAGATTAAGGTCTGCGCTCTGGCTGGGTCATTCCAAAACTTAACCAAAATTTAATGATGGCTCATCACATATATTTTTCCCCCTAAACAAACAGGGGCAAGGGGAATTTAACGGCCACACATTCAAAATTGATTTTATTTGTTAATCATCTAATCAGTACATACAATCAATGGTTTAAATAAATTAATGTGTACATGTCTTCTTCAAGGGGTATATATTCAAAATATTAGGCCAAATCTTTAAGCCACAATTTAAAAAAGTAGACACAGGGGTATCAGTCACTAGTTCATTACAATATTGCCATATAAGTTGTCACTGCGGCGAGGACACTTTTAGGCGATTCACGGAGAGCGGTAAATCAGACTATAGCCACAATGGTAGTTTGATCATCTGCATGTAACAAGTTTAATCTATACTGTCAATCAAATATCCAATATGTACTAATATATTACTTCAGTTTAAACTGGTGAAATAAGTCAATGGGTGGGGGGAAAGATAAATGCCATGAGTGGTAAACTAAAGTTATATAACTAAATTGCTGACCCCAGTAGTCAAACAAATATATATATATCTATAATAACATACATGGTGAGTACCAAGGTACATAATATTAGGTGGCGTATACAATAAATAATACTGGGTATAGTGATTCACTGTGATTAATAAACCATATGTGTATAAACTAGTAGAGCACCAACATAACTGAACAACCTAGTGCAGTGAGAAACCATGTATCAAACCACAGTGAAAATTAATACCGATCAACAGAAAGGAGGAGAGAGTGAAATACGTAAAAAAAAGTGGGATGTACAGTGAGCTAAGTGTCAAGTTATACTGTGAATCATGGTCCCCTGGTGGGGGGTTGGTGTGATATATATATATCTTTATATGGATGGAATACCTGTTATTTAGGTATGCTGAACTGCTTCCCAGATAGGTTCAATCTGTACAGGTTCTGGACAGGAGGGAAGGAAGAGTTAAGGCACCGTGGACCAGCATTTAAATGGCCATAAAGATGGTAAGCATAAAATAGTGACTGACCTAGTCACTGATAAAATGTTTGTAGGTATAAGGCTGCTAAATTCCCTGTCCTTCTGGCTGTGGTGTCAGTCCATGTGGTCAGCCTAATGAGCTCTCCGCCATCGGGGTGGCAGGCACACACCAAGGACAGTGAAGTCATCGGCGGGCACCCGTCGCACTAATGTATGGACGCCCAGGGGCGTCTATGTCACCTCGGTAACAACTGGGAGGGGAAGATTTCACAGAGGAGGGAAACCAGCATTTGGAAGACCTCTGAACCATAGAGGTCCGTCTATCTCCGCATCTGTGCCTCTTTTGTCTTTGCACATATCCTCCATTCCCAAGTCCACCTCCCGCTGCATTGCAGAGGGAACCCAGACATCTCTGGGGGCATCAGCATGTCGCCCCTTCATATCCGCCTTCTCAGGTCATGGGATCATGGGTGTGGCAGTGCGCACATTCTTACTTGAAAAAAGTACAGATCAACTACAATACAGTGAATTTATTTTGGACTTAATGCAATTTATTCTTAAAAACAATTATTTTCTGTTCGGAGAGAAGTAGGAAGTCAACTTCCAGGTACAAGGCGTGGCAATGGGGACCATGTGTGCCCCCAGTTACACCAACTTGTACCTGGGGGCGTGAGAGCGCGACCTTTACATCTCTGATGAACTTTTACCAAATACATCAATATATGGTTAAGATACAGTGATGACGTTATCCTGATATGGGATGGTCCACCAGAAGAGCTAGAGACATTTGTGGAGCTTTTACATTGTAATTATTACAACCTGAAATTTAAGTCTGACCAATTTAAACTATCCTTCTTTGTTCTGACCATCATTAGAGGATTTTTATTTATTTATTTTTACTTTATTAGTTCAAAAATTTAAAAAGTCACAAACATTTCAAACATAAATCACATTATCACATAAATTGACATACATAACATAAGAAAACATAAGAGCAAATAGAAATACATAAACCATCAAAACTGGGTCCACTCTCTCCATTTTACATTTTGCCAAAGCTTATCCGCTTGATCTTTCCCCATTGTTTTAACATCAAAATAATAATAAAAGTACATCTTTCCCAGAACCATGGTCCGACATTCACGCACAGAACTACTCTCATTGTTAAATACCAATAGATTCCTCACATTCCACAAACATTCCTTCACACAACACACAATCAGGCAGTACACACGCAATCGTTCCTTCGACAGACCTCTTGCTCCACAAATAACTGAACGGAGATCCACCGCTTGCACACCAGTCAACTCATACATCACCTTATACAACTTCCGCCACACACACAACGCAAGCTTACATTCCAACACCACATGCTCCACAGTCTCCACTCTCGTACACCTTTCTCTCGGACACGTTTCACTGTCGCAGTATCGCCGGCGCCTCTGGAAGGCCCGTGTCGGTAGGCACCTGTGTGCCATAAGCCAGGCCACATCCCTCTGGTTGGCCACCAGATCCGGACTGTGAACCTGCTTCCAGACCTCTGAACTCTCATTTAAAGACAGATCACCAATACGCTCAACACTCTCCTTCTCTGCAATCATGCTCTCCACTCTTCTGCTGTTCAACCACTCATCCTGCGTCACCTCACTCATCTCAAACTTCCTCATGTACGTCTGTACTCTCACATAAAACCACGGAGGATGAAAACGCACCGGTCTCCTCCGGTCATTCTCACTCCATCCACACTGCCTCCACACTGTTCCACCCACATACTTCAACATATACAACGCCAAATTCTCCTTCCTCAACACTTTCACACACATACTAACATACTTCACAGCCAAGAACCTTTCAATGTTCACCACATTCATCCCACCCTTCCTCTTACTCTTCACAACCATCATTAGAGGATAAGACAACAGATTAACTACAACTCTTTACAGAAAAGAGATAGCCGGCAATACGCTGTTACATGCAACAAGCTCCCATCCAGCTTCCATCGTGCGGAGTATACCTTATGGGCAATATATCCAACTAATGAGGAATTGCTTTTAAGGCTACAGCAATACAATGCTCAAGAAGGTCTATACAAAAGCTAAATCGAGAAGTTGTAATGAATTACTAGAAGAAAGAAAACAAATCTGACACCACCACAAGGATCGTCACCACCTACACAGCACAACATTATCTCTTCAAAAACACACTGTCCAAATACTGGAAAATCCTAACTAACAACCCATAGATCAAACCTTTTATAGGCAATTACTCTCAAGTCACCTACCGTAAATCAAAATCCTTTACTGGCTCTGTGAAAGGTGACAAATGAATGAGAAAAGGAACTCACCAATGTAAACAGTGGAAATGTGCATGCTGTGGGTTCATCAATGTCAACCAAGATATCTTGCCTAATGGAAGCAAATATATACCTTGACATTTTGCAAACTGTAAAATCGCAGGCATGGTGTATTTATTACTCTGTGCCATCGAGGCCTTTTATGTCGGCAAAACCAAATGACAGCTACTGTTAAACCTGGCTTCAATGATAAGCGGAGCTATAAATGTTTCCTCTATAATTCTATTTCCTGAGATGCCCAGGAAATCGAAAGAGTGACATTCAACTCTTTTCATGAATCCTGTAATATTACAACACTGAGTGCCATGTATGGATCAGTATGATCACAACATGGGCTACTCATGTTTATACTGTTCCTCACTTTTGTTCTCATCTGTTCCTTCCTTATTATTACCATTACTCCTTCATGTGTATTCAAGATTTTCTTTTCCTCAGGATTACTTTTGACCTTTGTCCAATATCATGTAGTCTCAGATATTTATACATTCCTATTGAAAAATAGGATCTATATCTGTATTATTGTAGACTCTATGCATGTTGGGATTTCTTTTCCTATCTAATGTATCTTTGGTACACCTTATATTTTACATGCAATACTGCTGCTATATACAAATATCATATGCTTAATTTTTAAAAAGTCAGACGTCCGCCTGTTCACGTGAAGGTTCAAACGTCATTGACGTCACTTCCAGTTTGAGCCGGTTGTCTTTCAAGAGAGACTGGCTTCTCTCTGCGGTCTCTTCTAAAAAAATTCTTCCACTGGCCGGATCGTTCTGCTCCTGATCCGGGCCAGCAGAAGAATAGTTACCTTCTTCCCGCCGGTGAACAGGGTGGGTCAAACAGGCTTGTGGACAGTTCAGCCATCACTAGCTTTAATGCTTATCTTGATGTATGGCAACGGATTTACATCTTTTTAATGGTTTGGCTATTAGGACATCAGGGACATCCGTCGTAATTGTTGATATCACATCATCACTACCATGTATTTACTGTCTATACGGCCTTAGTGATGTTCATCCAGCCATTTATTTCAATACGCTTCTTCATCCCTATTTTGATTGGTGATTTGATGACTATAGCCTGATTAACAGCTCTCCGTTCCTTAAAAGTGTCTGTACCGCGGTGGCTCTAAATTGGAATACTGTTATACAATACTAAACACTTGATCCTTGAATGTGAGTAATGGTTTTGGTTGGCGACCCCTCACTGGCTATGTTGTTATGTACAAGTGACTGATACCCATGTCTATATTTTTTAAATTTGGCTTTAAAGTGTGGATATATACCCCTTGAAGAAGTATATATACGGAACGCACCTTGGGGTTGGATTCACGCCTCTTGGACTTTTTGCGCATACAGTCCTGGCCAAAAGTTTTGAGAATGACACAAATATTAGTTTTCACAAAGTTTGCTGCTAAACTGCTTTTAGATCTTTGTTGCAGTTGTTTCTGTGATGTACTGAAACATAATTATAAGCACTTCATAAGTTTCAAAGGCTTTTATTGACAATTACATGAGATTTAAGCAAAAAGTCAGTATTTGCAGTGTTGGTCCTTCTTTTTCAGGACCTCTGCAACTGGGCATGCCCTCAATCAACTGTTGGGCCAAATCCTGACTGATAGCAACCCATTCTTTCATAATCACTTCTTTGAGTTTGTCAGAATAAGTTGGTTTTTGTTTGTCCACCCGCCTCTTGAGGAATGACCACATGTTCTCATTGGGATTAAAATCTGGGGAGTTTCCAGACCATGGACCCAAAATGTTAAAGTTTTGGTCCCCGAGCCACTTATTTATCACATTTGCCTTATGGCATGGTGCTCCATTGTGCTGGAAAATGCATTGTTCTTCACCAAACTGTTGTTGGATTGTTGGAAGAAGTTGCTGTTTGAGGGTGTTTTGGTACCATTCTTTATTCATGGCTGCCGACTACCACTAGCACTCCCCTCCCCCCCGGCCAGAGCGCTCTAGAAGATGCCTACCTAGGGGTGCACATAACTTTTTTAGTGAGCTACTCTGATGAATACCAGGAGATGGTGTTTGGTATGCACCCCATATGTATGGTGGTCTCCCTCACTGACCTCTGTGTCAGCGTCCTGCATGGTAGATTCTTCTGTAGACGGACCTTCCTGTTTCTGAGTCTCTGATTAGCTGTCTCCATCCAAAAGTCACCAGCTGGCTTTGGGTCAAATATAACTCACACAGTACAACACTGTTTGAACCCAGATATCTCATACCTCAGTAGTCGAACAGTGCATTTCTCTTGTCAGATTTTACTCTTAGGCCCTTACTCTACATCTGCTTTTGGATTCGCTTTTGGATCCCCTGAACCAGCGGATCTGGGCCTCAGACAAGCTGTGGAGACAGCCCTGTCATAGCCTCATTGCCACCAATGGGTGGGTTTGAGCATTGCTACAAAATCTCTGCGTTCAACCCAGGGATTTTAGCGGACATGGAGCTAGGGCCTTATATTTGCCTACTCCCTAACTTTTAACCCCCAAATCTCCAACACCCTTAGAAGTCCAGTCTTTTTTTGGATTAGTAATTTACATTCCCAATTTGACACCACTATCTGCAACCTTTCATAGCTATTAATGTTTCCCTGACGTTATTCAAGTGACATAAATTCTATACATTTAACAATTAAAACTGAAAAAAATTGTCAATCTAAGAAATGTAACTTTTACAGTTATAGCTTTAATCTTAAATCGCACCTATACCCACCAGACAAACTTTTCCCCCTAGCTAGCCAAGCCCACATTATTGGAGCAATATGTAAATTAAAAATCAATACCTGTGAGGAGAAATCTGTATATTTCCCCCCTCACCCTGAAATCACGGGGGCCGCAGTGTTCAGCTCCTCAACTGCCTGGCTCTGGACTTCCTTCTGCAGCTATACACATTGTGGGTTTTTTTCTGCACCATAACTAGTGAGCACTTGCCGTCAGAATAGTAGCACGGAATCTACTACTTTCACACTCACATCGAGGAGGAGGAGAAGGAGGATGTGGCCCGAGGGGAATGCTGTGAGTCTCTCCTTTCTGGCTGTAATGCAGTGCAGGGAGCATGGGTCAGACCTCCGGGCCCCCCTAAATGGTCAGGTGCGGGACAGGAGTGCATTCTGTCCCCACATGATGGCAGCCCTGCGCATTGCATGTTTCCCCAAGGAACACACCAGGATACCAGAGTATTTAATAATTCTTTCAGATCTCAGGGAAAGAGTGATGACAGAACAAGCAGATAAGACAATTCCCTGGGTGGGCCCTGGAGACCAAAGTCGGATGGGGCAAAGTATTGAGTCAGATTGTGGGTGCCATCTCCCTCTTGAATGTCCCCATCCGTCCCCACATACTTGACTGGAATGGTGGTCCCCCTGAGAGTAGTTTTCTCTTTAGTTCTTTCTTTAATCTTACCACGTTGTCATCTTCTTTATTGCAGTCCTGTTTTTTCACAATAGCACACACACAACACCCCAAACAATGATTACTGGGTTTGTTCAATTACCCGCATAGGGATTAGCTGCTTTACACAATCACCATACATAACACCTCACACAGCACGAAATGTATCACACAGAGTTGCATCACTTCAATTTTATTTAACACTGGGTCATGTCAATGGCAACATCACTTGCACACAAACACCCATATACCATGTCCCATACTTTAATACACTTCTACAGTGCACAATTTGCACATGGCCCATTTCAATACTTTATTTACAATTCAAATCCTTCACTTTCTCCTAAAGTACTTTTCTTAACTTTCCCTTTCATGTAACACTTGGTTATTTCTTTCTCCTTCATTTCACTTAGTTTGGTGGTGGATCTCTAGTCACAACTAGAGATGGTAAAATTTTTAAAATGTGACCATTTCAAAAAATTTTTGTTCATTTCAAAGCCCCTGAGCATGGTATTATCACCGGACATGACCACATCACTTTTGGTACACCCTGAGGTCTCCAGCAGTGACGCGGTTGGGGTCGTATATGGCATCCACCCAGTGAAGGGCAGCTGACAGGTCCATGCAATGCAAATCAGCTGCCTAATTGGTGGGTGGGTTTAAATACTCCACACCACTAGCAGATCCTGATACATGAGGGGAGTAGTATCTGTGAGGAAATGTTTTTTTTCAGGGGTCAAGGGGAACTGTGCATCCACCCTGGACCTTGGATAACCTTAGTTTACATTCCTGCTGTTAGGAGACCCTTCCCCTCTCTTTTTGGGAAACCCCTGCACTTACGCAACAGACCAGCCAAATCTAGATATCTGAAAATGTTTTCCCTATGTCCATATATATTTTCTTATTTAGTCTTTTTATTTACTGATCTGTAGTGATGGTGAACAGGCGGATCGGACTTCCGGTATCTGGAACGCACAGTTCCACAGTTTCAACATCCGGACGTGACATCACTGACGTCACTTCTGGTTTAAGCCGGTTTTCTTTAACTAGACACTGGGTCCTCTACCCAGTCTCTGGTGACCAAATTCTTGCACTGGCCGGATATTTCTGCTCCTGATCTGGCCAGTGCAAGAATAGTAACCTTCTTCTTCCCTTTGTACAGGGCAGGTCGAACACCCATACTGTTTGCTGGGGGAAGAGAAGCGATCAGGATACTATCCTGCCCTGGAATGATACATCATATTGACAATTAGCACTGGCATGTTCTCCCTCCACCATTATTGTGGCTCCATTTTTGGAAAACTGTAAATTAAGGGTAAGCAAGCAAACTGTAACACCACACTGACTCCATAATTTTTGGATTTTGCAATCTTATATATATATATATATATATATATATATATATATATAGACTCTGTAACCTTCAAAAAATGGGGGATGGTCTTTTCTCCCTCCCCTTTTGTGGTCAGGAAACTGGGATATCTGTCTCCAGATAATGTGATTCTGGCACCTCTTTCTTCTTGATTTGTATGGATATTTACCATATGTACAAGCACTTTCTTGCCTATTTGCACTATTGATATGGACTACTTGCTCTCCAGAGGAAGCCCATTCCTACTCGTTGAGAAACCAAAAAACCAATCATGCATGTATGATTTATCCATAGGTATAGAGAGGTAATTTAGCTGGTGGGCAGTGTAACACCGCAGCTAGGGGCCAGGGGGACGCCAGTTCAGCCTCCAATGTGTAGTTGGAAAATATGGAAGCGCCTCGCATCCAGTCTATGGGATGTCACAGCAAGCACGGGAAGTTATAAAGCCTGATGTCAGGGGCGGCCATGCCCCCCTCTGATTTTGGTAGAGCTAGTTTCCTATAGGTGATCCTCGGTTTTCCCCCCCCTCCAAAGGAATTTAGTAAAGGAACTTTGAAGCAGGCGAACATCCTTATGCTTTAAAAGGAGCGGGAGCGTCTGCATTGGGTATAGCAACTGGGAGAAGCAGGACATTTTCAGAAAATACATCCGTCTGCTCAAAGATAGGGGCAGAGTTTTCCACATCTCCAATTTAGAGACAATTTTATGAAAAAGTGGGGGATAATTAAGGGTGTAGAGAGAGGCGCGAGTCTTGCCTATCTTAATGCCTAAGTATGTAATGTGTGTTGAGGCTATAGTAAAGGGGACAGATCTAGTCCAGTCAGTGGCTCGGTCAGTCAGGGGCAGGATTTCACTCTTGTTCATATTAATTTTCAGTCCTGAAAATGTCTCAAACCTTTGTAAGATGTGATGTGTCAAGGGGAGGTCGTGAGAAGGGTTGTCAGAAAAAAGTAAGATGTCATCCACGAACATGGCGGCTCTCAAATTTGTCCTACCCACTAGCAGCCCCTTAATACCCATTGGGGAGTGAAGGAACCTGGAAAGGGGTTCAAGGGCCAGGTCAAAAAGTAGGGGGGACAGTGGACAGCCCTGTCTGGTTCCCTTTTGTAGCGGAAAAGAGGTTGATATCAGGCCAGCAGTTCCAACCCTTGCCAAGGGTGCTCTATACATTTGCCCCAAGAAGTGGACGAAAGGTCCCTGGAAGTCCAGCTGTTCTAGCACCAGGAACAGCCAATAAAATTTAACATTGTCAAATGCTTTCTCTGCGTCTAGAGAAAGCAAGACAACATCCTTCTCAGGGAAAGATTTGGCATATTCCATAGCCAGCAAAACTTTTCGGATATTGGTCACCGCTGACCGGCCCTTCACAAACCCCACCTGTGCAGGGTAAATAAACAGCGGTAGCAGCTCTGCCAAGCGATTTGCCACTATCCTGGACATGGCCTTAGCATCAACGTTTATTAATGATATTGGGCCGTATGAACCTGGCTCAAGAGGGTCTCTACCCTTTTTGGGTATAACCCGGATGCAGGCTTCCTGAGCAGTAGTGAAATAGGGCCCCCCCCCCCTCCCAGACTGACCCAAACAACCGGCACAAAGGGTACCCTACCATTGGTAATAGATACTTGTAAATTTCAGCCAGGAGGCCATCTGGGCCTGGACTCTTGGCATTAGGTAATGTTTTCACCGCTCTAGTGACATCCTGCTGTGTGATCGGGGCATTGAGAGCTGCCATGTGTTCCTTTGAAAGGTGAGGTAGGGATACTGATGACAGATACTCCCCCCCCCCCCTAAAGGAGATGGAGTAACGTCACTATACAGGGTTTGATAAAAGTGCGAGAATATCTGGAGAATCCGGTTCGGAGAGCGCTCCACTTGTCCAGTAAGACTTCGGATGCCTGAGATTACAATAGGAAAGTGCCTTGCTCTCACTAAATTAGCGAGCATACAGCCTGATTTGTTGCCAAATCTGTGGAACCTCATGTGAACATGAGCTTCTTTGATGGCGGCCATTTTGAAGTTGGTCGTTTTGAATCCAACTTTAGTTTTTTCAATAGGAAGAGGGTGTGACACATCAAACTTTTTGGGAAAGAAAAACAATGGTGTGCTTTAACGTAACTTTATTCTTTCATTATTTACAAGTTTCTGTCCACTTATAAAATGTGTTCAATGTGCTGCCCATTGTGTTGGATTGTCAATGCACTCTTCACACACTGATAGCAACACAGCAGTAGAAATGCTAGCACAGAAAAACTCAGGGAACGTGCCAGCTTCAGTTCATAAAGACAGAAACACATCATCATGTAGCAATTTCAAGGTCTCCCGATCTGACCCCCTTAGACTTTTATCTTTGGGGTCATCTGAAGGCAATTGTTTATGCTGTGAAGATACGAGATGTGCAGCACCTGAAACTATGGATACTGGAAGCCTGTGCTAGCATTTCTGCTGGGGTGCTGCTATCAGTGTATGAAGAGTGGGAGAAGAGGGTTGCATTGACAATCCAACACAATGGCCACATTGAACACATTTTATAAGTGGAGGGAAATTTGTAAATAACTCATGAATGAATAAAGTTATGTTAAAGCACACCATTGTTTTTCTTATGAAATTCCCAAAAAGTTTGATGTGTCACATGACCCTCTTCCTATTGAAAAAACAAAAGTTGGATTCAAAATGGCGACTTCAAAATGGCCGCCATGGTCACCGCCCATCTTGAAAAGTTTCCCCCCTCACATATACTAATGTGCCACAAAAAGGAAGTTAATATCACCAACCTTTCCTATTTTATTAAGGTGTATCCATATAAATGGCCCACCCTGTAGACTATGTATGGTCCATCCAGCTCGGATGGACCTACAGAATATGTACAATAAAATTGCTACATGATATCTTTATTCGGCTTGTCTCAATTATATGGTTTCTGGCAACGTACGTCCCCAGAGGCTGGCCACCTCTCGGTATGCCAACCCTTTGAGTGAATTATGTTTTGCTGTGTAATGATTATATGGGGGCAGTTTCTGCCCAAATGTATTTTATGAGTGATATGTCTAGTCATATTCAATGACAATACATCTGTGTACACATCCATGATGCTGAAAACATCTGAAGACATGTTTTGCATTGCTGCTTCCTCTGGAGATTCAATCACTCAGCATTACCTACATCTATTAGTAAGAGAGTAGGCAACTAAAACTGTCCTGATTACACTACAAGGATTCACATTCTAAGTGTTAATGCATATACTCACATATTCATAATGTAATGTGAATGTATATACAAAAGGCCAGATCCCCCCCCCTCAATTGAATGGAATAGTGATGATCTCATGTTTAGGGGCTTTATAATTAACTCATAAAGTCGGCAAGTTGAGTACAATCTGTACTTATTACACCAGATAAACCTGCTGTATAAGGTGCACATGCAGCAGGTCACATGCTCACAAGCATTACTGCAGGGTACACAGGTTTCCATATGAAATTATCTTTTCACGCTTTGCTCGTTTTTGCCTGAAAAATTACTATTAGTATGGTGCCCAAAAATTTGCATGGTGGTCCATGACTCAGTAGCTCAAGCATGACCCAAGGCATCATAATAGTATACTGCTAAAGTACCAGCTTACAGTACATTCCCATAACTAGACATATTATACTGTCTATGCAACAAATAAAACGCTGCTTCGTTATGTGGCTTCTTTGTAGAAACATACTTCCTCCTTGTAATCAAAAGTTAAAGCAACAAGAACTTGACGCTACCAAAAAACTGTTTACTTCATTGCTTTGTGTGTCTCTTGTGGCATGGTGTTACAGAATGGTGCATATACAGTGTTATATGTTTTTTACTGGGAATTGAAGAGATCTGCAGCATCCCCCTCGCCCCCCCCCCTCTTCCCCAATGTGTGAGGAAGAAAAATGTAATGTGAACTATAGGTACATCTTGTGGCTGAAGTTGGTATTGCAGATTGAATTGAGATTAAAGCTTGAACACATTTAATATCTGTACACTTCACTTTATCATGTATACACTACTGTAAAAATAGAATTTTTTGAAAATTTCAGGGTTGCACTACTGAGGTATAAGATCTGTAAGTTCAAACATTGTTGAGTTACATTTGCACAACGACCCAGTTAATTTATTATCATTTTTATAATGTTATTGAATTTTTAGTGACAGGTGGAACAGTAAAGTAGTTTATATGACTAATAAACATGTTTTTTTATTACATTGTTGGCTTCTATAGACAGAGAATTGTGTTACCTTTATTTATTTTATTATTATTACCTAGTCTTATGTTGCTTAGATAAACTTGATTTTTTTTTGTTATTGATTTTAATTTCAATAACCTGCTCTTTTCTTTTCCTGAAAATGAAACAAATTGAGGCACAGATCATAAAAGGGTTTAAACAAGATCTTGCATTGGGCCCCCAAAAATCTATAAACAGCCCTGCCTGTGGGTGTTACTGTATATGTAGGTAGTAAACATAGATGATGCCCTCATATGGTTGCTTGATCATTCTTTGTGTTGTTGTTGCCAAAATTAGGAAATAGGAACAGGGGATGAATTTACAATGACTAAAGAAAGATTATACAGTGCTCCAACTGTGTGCAATTAATGCTGGTACTTTAACTAGAATATAGAAAGCCAGGAGTTCCTTCACTTTATAATCAGACACTTATCGTTTGTGATTAATTGTAGGCCATTTTAAACAGCATGAACATGTAAAAGTAGTGTTTTAATTTAACTGTATTGGAAAGAATACATTAAATTACTTGGATTTAGTTAATAATACAGTAACAGAATTGCCTATTTAAAATATTTTTTCAATTATACTGCTCATTTTTGAAAAACAATACATGGTAGCCTAGCATCTTCATGAGCAATAAAAGCAAAACCAATTTAATGTGTATGCTTTAGGTGTAAGGAAAACTAGCTAAAACACATGGAAAACATATTATATTTCTCAGCGAGGAGCTGCTGAATGTACGTGTCATATTACAAGGAATGGTGAGGTAATTTAGTAAACCCAGTGAATGAAAAATGGAGACCTCAGGTTTAATAAAGAGTGGCAAGAATGGACCAGCATATATCTTCCAAAACAAAAATAATTATGAGAAACTATTCTGTAAGATCAAGCTGAATCAAAGTTTTAATGTTCTCACACGCCTGTCAAATGGATGAGATTTAATGCTTAAATGTAAGAAGTTTACAGATTTTACTGCCCAGAAAAGATTATTTGTCTCTTGATAAATGACTATGGTATTTTGCTTGAAATAAATACACTTGCACAGAAATAAATGAAAGAGAAATTTATACTACTTACTTGTGGTTGTCATCAGGTTGGCTGAAATACAGTAATGCTATTAAGAATGTCTACCAGTTTCAGATAAAATGCAACATCAAAATTGTGAACACTGTTCATTCTATATCAGAATTGCCATGGACTTGTGTGAATAAGGAGTTACTGTTCTCTTATTGCATTCAACCACAATCCCTGATTCTAAAATCGAGAAATATGCTTTCTTTAATCTTTCTTGCTCTTGTTCTATGTTGATGTAAGTTTGATGTTTTATTGTAGAAATAATTATAAGTAAGATGTTTTATTTCAGAATATTGACAGAAAATAAAGAAGACCTATTAAATAATTAAATTGAGAACTTAAACTGCTAAAATGCTTGACAACTGTCACAAATAACCATTGGTCTTTCTCTGGAGCACGTATACTGGCAAAACTATTGATGTAAACTTCATGAGATTGGGAACCAATGAACTGGGAAAATCTGTCAAAATGCGCTAGTCTAATCTTTTGTGAATTCCTAGTTATTCCCAAGCAAGATTCTCATCAGAAACAATTACAAAAAGGTACTGAAATGAATACATTGCTTAAACAAGAAACACATTAGATGGCACTTTGTAATTTAGAAATCCTTACAGCACAGAGTTTCCTGAATGCTGAAAAATCTACCTGCTACCTGCTGAACCTAGTTACTGGTAGTGTACAGTAGGGACATGTCCTAAGTGAAAGAATTGTGCAGTAAAGCATGTAGCTTTTGCATTAATTAATTCTATACAACCACCCAAGAAGCAGGGGGATAAAAGGACTGATGCATAAATTTACTCCACTATCTAATGGAGACTAAACTCCAGGGACTTGTCACAGATCATTCAAATTCAATACTAGTGATGTTAATACATTTAATGAATACATACTTACACAATCAGTCAAAGACTTGTTTCATTAACCCCATCAGTTACATTTCCACATATGGGAAACATCCTCTCAAGGTGCTTAGCATTTTTGCTTCTTCAGGGGATCTAATCCTGTACAATTTAAAGCATCTATAAAAAAAGATTAGAGACACTATCAAACATGTTTAGCTTATTCAAAACACCAATACATATCTATATATGAAGTAATACTCACTGCTCTGAAAATCTTCAGTTAACAGGGCACTCCCCAAAGACAAGCCAGGACAGAGGTAGCCATTAAGGGATCCCCAACCCTCCACACACCAAGAAGTGGGAGAGAGAAGTAAAGGGGATCCAAACCTGGTTAAAGGCAAGCATGGCTATCCTCCTGCAATCATTGACACAATTTAATATAATAATAAATTCCAAAATAATCTTAAACTCGGTAATGCAGCAGCTTCTATACTGATAACTTAGTATGTTTAAATATTAAAAATATGTTTTAATAATATCGCATAAGCTTCCTATTTTGTTTATATTCCTGGATGTTTATCTTAATTTCAGAGGGTGCCTTATATCTTTGGATGTCTATTGTTGAAGGTTTGAATATTAATAATAATCTTTTCTTCATATAGACTAATAGAAATATTTTGATATGAATATTTATATAGACATATCAAGATATTCCACCCGTAATGAGGATTCTATGCAAATAGAGCTGGCTCATTAACAACAGTTTGATTAAGAAAAAGAGCACAGATACAATTTCACAGTATAATGTTTATATACTAAATTATACATATAACAAGTAACATAATAACAGGACAATACACTAACATATAAGACAATAGGAGTATAGAGTTACATTATAGTACCTGTAGAGGTTGGATAGCATTTCCTTCCTCCTCCTACGACTACTAGTCATGACTAACCTTATACACCATATTTAACCATAATTTCCAGGAAGGGTCAAAGGGGCGTATTCCTCGACTCTTAGGGTGTTACCTGGGTGCTCATTGGAAGACTTATGTTTAGGTGAACTCCCATAACCATAGTGGATGCCCACTAATTGTAATATTGAAGAGCTTATTTAACTCTGGAGCTGATCATGGCTCCATCATGTCTGGTTGGATGTTTATACTATTTTGCATAGACCTTGTCTATTTAATGTGGTGCCATCCTGGGCTGTGAAGATTAATAGATTTCACCTTGCAATTTACAGACATACATACATATATATATATATACATTACATATATCACATACATATAGCCGATATACAAACGCAACACATAAAATAAATATACAAACCTCTCCGAAAATCTTATTAAATAAATGTAAAATTACTTACAGTTATTATGTCCAATCCAGCACTGTCACACTTATGAAATGAGCTTATTGCTATTTTTTACAGATTCCAACCACTTGTAGTCCCCCCTTCAACACTTGATTAAATAAAATAAAAAATTCAGAAGCTTTCCAAATGTGTTTTTTTTTTGCCTGCCCTTAAGTTTTAAGTACAAGGAATACAGAACTAGAGGCAAAATTACTTGACAATTTTATTTACTACTCAGCAAAAGAACCATTCTACCATTTCATCAGGTTCTGCTTTTATTAAATAAGTTTAATGGTTTTAAATGCCTTCAGGATTAATCAGCCGGCATAATTTATGTATTTGGATAACAGTGAAGCCAAGTGTAATTTCCCTTCCATTTGGATTGAAATAGTTATGCTGCTCCCTGTGTTTTTTCATGGAATCTGTATTTTATTTAATAGACAGTGACCCGATGTAAATTCCCATAATCAAAACTACAGCAAAATAGTATTTTATTTTTAGTGCTTGATCTAAGTAGTTGACGAGTGTTAATGTTTTATCATAAGTCAAATGTTCCTACAAATATATACGATGAAATAGTAAATCCTAAACTGTTTTAATGCACCAAAAGAGTGTTATTTCAGCAAGTAGTTTTATGCCACTCACATTTGCAAGAGTAAATAAAAATAAAATTAATTGATTGCTATATGAGTAGCAAGTGCATCAATTCTTTAAGTCCAAGATATAAGAAATAATCTTTATCACAAATAAACCTTTCTGTAACAACAATACAAACAGCATGTTTGAGATTTTAAGCCAACAGTTTTTATATTATATTATAACCAATATACAGGGAGTGCAGAATTTTTAGGTAAGTGGTATTTTTGAGGAATAATTTTATTATTGAACAACAACCATGTTCTCAAT
>CM070039.1:55187378-55198947 GCA_036250615.1 Ptychadena robeensis
GCCATGGATCCCCCTCTGTCATGTCATTGTCCAGGTGTTAGTCCCCTTGAAATAACTATTGAAATAACTATTGTGACCAGAAAGGGTCTCTTTGTTTTTTAATGTTCGCCTGCCCATTGAAGTCTATGGGGTTCACGGACATTTGCGGAGGTTCGCGTTCACCGTTCGCGAACAGCAAATTCCATGTTCGCGCCATCACTACTCGGGACTGCCACCTTTCCAGTATTTTTGTGGACTGAGGTACTAAACCAATGGTAGAATGTATTCTTTTTTTTACAATAATGTGTTTAATGTGACATGTTACCTTTCCCCCTATTACCCATTGGCTGTTTCTAAATTTATACAAGGTACTAGCATTGCACCCCGGTTACACATTGTTTACTGTGATATTTTTTTCCAGTTTTTATTGAATACCATATAATACATTGGACAGCCAAATTGGCCTTTAGGACTAGGAGCTACCTAAGTTTGTTACGTTTTTGGGCTCCCACATGCATTGTGTGATTCTCATTGTATTTTTTGTGTCTTTCCCTTCTTTGAATCTGAACCTAAAATTAGGGCCCTAAAGGGAAGGGTGAAGGGAGCTCAATCCCACCACACCTGACTTTACCTTCTACTCACTTCCACATGACATTTATAATAGAATTGATCACATCTTCACGGCTCAGGCCTCCTTGTCAGCCTTTTTTAGGTCAGATATTGTAACTATACCGTGGTGGGACCACTCCTCCCTTTTTGCTTCCCTTTCTCTTGCAGCCTCTCTTCATTCCTCATATCATTGGAGATTCTAATGACTCCATGTTATCAATTGCAAGCTCCTTTACAAAAGTCGAGTATTCAGTCGAATCCTTCTTCCCCCTGAACCCAGGGTCAGTGTCTTCTCCAGTAGTGTTATAGGAAGCACATAAGGTCACCCTCAGAGGGTTAACTGATTGAAACTGTGTCTCGACGTAAAAAAAGTGCATGCTTGACAAATTTCTGCCCTGTATGAAAAACTCCATCATCTTGAAGGCCAGAGTAAAACTAATAGGGATACTGGCATTGCAGCATGTATTCACACTACCAAAACTGAGCTGAATCTTTTGCTTGACCATGCAGCTAAAAATCTCTTTGGTGGGCACATCAACAACTGTACTCTAAGATAAACAAACCAGGCCCCTTGCTAGATAGGAGGTTACATTTTGACCCTATTAAACTATGTAAACCCAATAGCAACATTACCGCTAATTCTAAGTACCGTATATACTAAAATATAAGCCAATTTTAACAGCACCTGAAATGTGCTTTAAAAACGGGCTTATATTCTGGTAATTTTGTAGGTGGACTTTATTAAATTGTAATTGCTATCCTGACCAAATTTGCTGGATATGTAGAAAGGGTTTTATTATTCATTTTAAAATTATTGCTCTAGCACCTGCCATTGTTGCATAAATAAGGTTCAAAGTCAAGTCAAAGTTTGTTTGTGCAACAATATCATATGCTAGAGCAATACCTTTTTCTTTACAATGTTCCCACAACCCTTCTCTATGTCTCCAGCAATTTTGGTAATGATATCATGTTTGTAAATAACTTACGAATCTGCTGAAAAAAATAATTGCCTCTGCATATATTCAGGTCGGCTTATACTCAGGTATATAGGGTATATACTTTTTCATAAGACACTTTCCTACCTCTATGCCACCTCTCCACCTTTTCCACACAACAAGTGGAGACCTTTTTACAACCCTTCCCCGTATTTGAAGGAGGCCTTGAAGACCTTAAATCTGATGTCACGACGATTAGGTGATAACTGCCATTAAATCTATGAAGGCCTCTAAAGTGCCAGGGCCTGATGAGTTCAACCCTCTATATTATAAGAAACTAGCACGTATTCTAAGCCCCCAACCTAGCAAGTCTGTTAAATAGCCTCAAGGGGGACCACTGCTTAGACTCCCCCTGCTTTTTAGCCTTTGTCTCTATGCTTCCTTAGCCTGGCAAAAATCTCCTCGACCTCAATAATCATAGACATATTTCACTACTTTGGTAGTGTGGTATGTAGTATGGGGATTTCGCCCCAAAGGGTGCTCTTGAAAGAGGTACATTGACAAAACGTGTCTCTTTAGGATTCCCATATTTATTGTCCAAACACTTCACTCTTGCAGGAGTTAATAGTAATCCAAAGAAAAGCAATTTATAAAATAACAATCCTTCCAAACAAAAATTAATTGTCCTTGGCTTGTCTTCTCGGCAGCAGTTGACCTGGGCCCCACACTCCCTGTGAGCCTCCCTGTATCTACTGCTCCAGCAGCCACAGGCCTGGGCCCCACACTCCTTGTGAGCCCCCTGTCTCCTACTCGGTTAGAAGCCCTGACACACTGGTCTTAGCATCTTATGTGGAGGCACACCCAGCTAAATCAAGCAGATTTTAACCCTCTGGTGTGCCTGAGCAGAATGGGAAGTTCCATCTCTATCATCTTAGAGTTTGGGACCCTGTCTCACGGACCTTATGCATTCTAGATGCATCCTGCAATTCTCTGGACATCAATAAGCCTTTGATACTGTCACCTAGTGGTAATGAGTGACTAGGCAATATTCGAATTCCCGTAATTTTACAAAAACCAGCAATGATATTTAATTCGATATTCGTAATCTCGAATATCCGCGTTTGTGGACATGGATTGAATATGCGCAATGCATGCAAGTCAATGGAGCACGGATATTCGACTGGGAGAATAATCATTCATTTCATACATTAAAAAAAATTGCATCACGGTTATATAACTGTAATCGCAATTGATGGCGGATATCTGATGACATATTAGCGAAAAATTTAAATGGCGATATTTGAGCTAAGTATTAGAAAATATTCAAGCCCAACACTATCACCTTGGACTATTTACTGTTTGTATTGTGTAGATTGGTTTTGAGAGTCCTTTTTGTACTGGATTTGGGGCAATTTATGCTGGGGCCTCTGCCCAGATCAAGTTTCACATATATTTCTTATCGCCAGGTGCACCCAGCAGAGTTTCCCCTCTCCCCCCTATTGTTTCTTCTGGCTATAGAATCTTTAGCCATATCAATTAGAATCAACAGTAACATCCATGGTATCCCATTGGTGGGGGTGGACTACAAAATATTTCCCTCTGCCAGCCCCGTATTTCAACCTCCAACCTTCTTGAAGTTTTATCTGAGATTTCTGTGACTTCTGGTCTCAGCATTAATTGGTCCAAATCATTAGCTTTAACTGGGTTTGGGATTCCACCCCCCGCCAATAGGCATCTTCATCCCTCCTGTACTACGTAGTACATCAATACCACAGCCCTCTATAGGTAATTGTATTGTGCCAACTCCTGACCCTTTAAAACTAGGCCTTATCCCCTATATTCTTGGATGGAACAGGTTGCAGCCATCAAAATGATGGTCTTAAAAAGGAAAAGTTTGATTTATGATTATTGGTTTTTTTTATATGATTATTATTCTGTCCCATTACTTTTGGTCCCTTAACAAGTAGGAGGCACATATGCAAACTGTTGTAATTACTACACTGTTCACCTGGTTTGGATGTAAATACCCTCAAATAAAGCATATTGTTGTTGTGTTGTTTGAGTTTGGTAGTGTATAGAGACAATCATTTTAGAATTGTGTCGCAATATTTATGGACCTGACTGTATATGCTGGATGTTGTTTGCCCAGATGTTTGTATATTTTGTTATGTCAAATTTATGAAACTAATAACATTTTGATTTAGAAAAGACATGATAAACTATTTACAACAATATGAGGGGTTTACTCACTTTTGTTAAATGTTTTTTGTTTAGTTGAGTAACAGAAACATACTGTATAGTGTTTCACTATTCTTCTATTTGGGATTTTGCCTATAGCTTTTGATTTATCTAGGGATCGTAATATAAATACATGTTAGCTAAAAGTACCTAATATTTACCAACTTTCACAATTGTACAGTATAGTGTTATGACAGTTCTCAAATGCAATAACATATTGTAGTTAATCAGTGAGTGACTTCACATTGCAATACCATTGTATTAGCTTTGCATTTCTTGACTTCTTATTTACCACTGTTACTTTTGCATCACACATTTTATTTCTTGCTGCAATACTGCCTGGGTAGGAATAAAAAGTGATGATAAATATCAGTAAACTTTAGTTATACACATAAGAAGCAAATCTGAGGTATGCTTTGTAAAACTGTTTACCAAAAGGACACATTATTTTCTTTTAGAAGATGTTATTTATATTCTAAAATGTTTAGCTTTTTGTGCATAATTATTGGTATTTAATTGTTTTACTGGATGACAGCAATCCATAAAAAGCAAAACAAAAGAAATACTGAATCTCTCTGCACTTTGCATTACATAAATCAAGTTAGAATATCCTTCCCATTCACTGTGGAAAGTGATATACGGAGTTGATTACATTTCAAGTAAGAAGACAGAGTATTTCCTGTAAAGTTTCAAACTCCATTTATTTCTAGCCTTGTCACTTGCTTGCATAAAAAAATGAATGATTTTATCACACACAAGAAGCTGGAAACAGGTTGTTAGTATATCAGTTTTTGGATGTATTGTATATCATGCAGACCTTTTGAAAGAACATTTTCTGTCAGAATGATTATGCCCTAACTTTCTCTTGGCTTCAAACGCAATTTAGATTTATGTAATATTAATTAGTTATCAAAATATATATATATATATATATATATATATTTCAAATTACTTATTGAACTTTAAGTGTGAAAATCATAAGCAAAATATTCCTTGTTGATATGTTCTGCAACTTATGAAAAGCTAGTCCTTTATTTTATACTAAGGGGGGGGGGGGGGTTCTTTGCACATAAACAAACCTTCTATGAAAGTGCAATGGATAGTTAGACATTGGGCTTTGTGGTAAAGGCTAAGTACAAGAGCAGGTAGGGCTGGGCATTTTTATTATAACACACAATAAAATGGTTCACTTTTAATATTAATATGACAATCTTTAGGCATGTAAGGCCATGTTTCTATGGCGTTATGGGAAGCACAGACACCACGTGTTTTATGCATCCCATACAAATGCCTTCTGGCCCCACCTTTTCACACGGCTTTTAGAAGGCCTAACGGGCACCGTAGATTGGCATACTACCAAACCCACTGAAAGTCATGTGAACAGGCAGGAAGTCATGCATATGCGCTGTAATTCCTGTTAAGGCAGGTGATTAACAGTGGGGGTATTGGCGCATCCCTAAATGCCATATAAACATATCATAACCTAGCAATTCAGTACAGAGACTCCAACCAATTTCTTTCCAGTCAGGCTCCCTTCCTAGGTGGTTCAAGCATTGATCATAAAGAGGCACATCTGTGGACTCCTACTAGTGATGGCCAAAAGTTCGCCCGGTGGACAGTTCGCGGCGAACATAGCATGTTCAGAGTTCGCAATGCCGGCAAACATTATGGGTGTTCAACCTGCCCCCTATAACTAAACATGGAGACACCCCTCACCCTAAAGTCAGATGGGACAGTACATCCAATAACACATTTTTACCTCCAGGAGGACACCCCCCCCAGCATCAATTTTACATTTATCCTGTGTCTCCAGTACTAGACAGATAGTGAGAGCTGCTGCTGATTGATGCATAGCTTAGCTACTTTGCTATTCTACACCATCCATTGATTTGTAGCTATAGATAAAGTTTTCTGTTACATGTAGTTCATTACTGAGCCACAAAAATCTGTATCAGGGGGTGGGGTATGCTGTATTATGCATTGCAGAGAGATCTGACTAAATGTGATGTGCTGCAGAGGGTACTGTCAGGTAACTTTTGGCAAAATCTTTAATCTAGATTTGATTTCTGGCTATTATACCTGAAGAAAACAGTATTTTAAAAAATCCATATTTTTTATTGGGGCAGAAGTTAAGCCATTGATCACCATGTGGCTTGACAAAATCCAGGTGGTCGCAACCTTTTGTCTATTTTATTGGTATTTTGGCTACAAATATGACCTGAAGGTTTGAGAAGTTCGCCCTCCAAGTCAATGGAGGTTTGCCGCGAACAGTGTGTAATTGCAGAAGTTGGATTTGCCTGTTCCCTAACAGCTGCAGCTGATGTTTGTCCATCACTACCCCCTACACAACCAGCTAATGAGGACTCACAATCCTCATGGCAATCTAATGCTCCTTCTGGAGAGACCCTTAACCCACTCATCCCAGAATGTATTCCTCCCTCTCAACAGCCAGAGGATGATTTAAGAGCCCTGCTATGAGTTCTGCCCACTGGATCTGATTTTGACAAACTTGTGTCCAGAATCGAATCCATCAACAAAAATTACATTGCAGTGATCCAACAACAACTAACTACAGTCCTATAACTTCCATGAGCTTGAAGGACAGCATCCATGCGATTTGGCAAGGATTCATACAATTTATTGATAAAGTCATCAGGAATAGCAAAGAAAACATGTCTTGAATGCCTCCCAGAGTTCATCAATATTCTTTGGTTTTGGAGCATCTTGATCTTCTTCGCCTGAAGGAACTTTGATGTGGAGATGGAAGTATGCGATGGAGCACCATCAAACTTCACTTTTCTGGGCAAATCTCAGCTCCATGCGGGTTCCAGTAGGTCTCCTGCAATATTTACAGCGACAGTGGTGTAATTTAACAGAAGATTCATCTGAAAAATCCACCTTCTGACACTTTTCCACCGTCCATCCTTTTAGCAGGCTGTGGGCCTCGGCAGATGCCACACGGTTTAGTGCTGGCTTATGGGCACTGATTCGACCATGGAGGCCATTTTGAGACAGAATCCGACAAACTGTTCTGGTTGACACAGGGACTACAGGTAACCAGGTCTCGTGGAGCTCTGCTGCAGTGGAAAATGGGCTGGCCTTCAAACGGTCCTCTTGAGCAGTTGTCTTGCGGGGTCTGCCTGATCTGGGCTTGTCAAAAACGTCTCCAGTCTCTTCAAATATTTTTTTATCCTCCGTTTATGACGCTGAGGCACATTGAAGGTGTCTGCCACATCAGCAGTGGATCTGGTCTTCAGCCTCTTGATCAATAGTGATGAGCGACTAGGCAATATGGCGAAATGGCGAAATAGCGATATTCGAGCTAAATATTTGAAAATCGAATATTCAAGCTCAACACTATTGATCAACACTTTAGTCTCAGGATGAACCTTAGACATGTTTGCAGAGGTCTAGTTGCAGTGCATGTGAATGTCTAGTGTACTGTCGTTCTTTTAATACACACCTGAGACCTAATTGATCTATTATTACTCAGAGGTAAAGCTCATATTACAAGTCGACAACACTTATGTCAAAAATTGACTCAATGTGCTTCACCAAGTTGTGAATATTAGAATACTTTTTGTCAGTTTCGTTTTGCACTGAAACATTATTACAAAAGCTGTTGGGATTAAAATTACCAATTTGTCAGGGACTGTACAGTAGACACCACAGTCCAACAACTTCAACCTACCTCTAAGAATTTTCAAGCGAGACTCGAATCCCTTGAACAATTCCGTACTGCAATCTACTAAACATATCACTGCAATTATGCTTTACCAGGACTACCAGGACAATAGGGACAGACACAATAATATACATATCCGACCTGAAAGCCTTGGTATGCTCAATCATTAACAGTTATCTAGACAATTGAGGTAACCAGGAAATAATTCTGGATAAAGTAAACTCTTTGGACCCGAGATCGGCTGATGCCTCCAACCCGAAAGATGTCATCAGCCATATCCATTACTATACCGTAAACAAGGAACTGGTCTATCAAGTGTGGAGCAAGGGCTATACCACATTCAATGGTGCAGTAATCCAAATATTCCTGAGTCTCTCCGAATGCACTCTTCTGATGCGTAGGATGCTGAGACCTCTACTACCGAACATTTGGGATATTGGGGTGTCATACAAATGGGCCTTCCCATTCCATCTGATCTGAAAAGTGGGGAAACGAACATTGAAGTGTCCCCTCCTCCAAAGCATACCATATTTCTTACCAGATGGCACCTCCCCTGTCCCATCTGGGAGACCACTTGTTAAGTTGAGGAGGTCTCTTTCCCACAACATAGGCCAGGCATTGTGGGGGTGCAGGTGGGAGCTCATTGAGTATCTGTCGTTCTTACCCTGATACCAATCTCCCTATTGAATGAGTATACAGGTCCCAAGGTCCTCTTACCCATTATCAGGGAATAGTGTCCTAGAAATAAGTAAGAAGAAATAATAAGATGAGACTGAGAAAAATGTTATTAAACGTTCTAACAGTTCAACATATCAGAGCGAGATAGTGAAATCCGTAAGTTATCAATGTTAGGCTCATACTGTATTTCAATGAAAAGAAAATAACAACAAAAGTTTTGTCTGATTGTATGATTTTTGTTCCACTTCTCACGTGTACACCACTTTGTATTGGTCTTTCACGTGGAATCCCAATAAAATTGATTCATGTTTGTGGATGTAATGTGACAAAATGTGAAAAAATTCATTCGAATACTTTTGCAAGCCACTGTATATTAAACTTAGTCCTTGATTCTGACAACTTTTGCATTTACAGTTCAGCTTTGACAGTAAGCAACATTTTCATCATTTGAAGTATTCATAACATGTAAGTATCCATTCTCATCATAAAATAAATCAAATGCTACCATTGTTTGCAGTATTGATTAATTCACTACTGTATAACGTTATGCTAGAAATTCTATAACATTTTTCATGTGTCGCTTTTAAAATTTGTACATATTTTCATTTTCTCAAAATAAAAACCTACTATGGGAAGAAAGAATTAAATTACAAACACCACCGCTTTGTAGAGAAATGGGCAGCCTTTATGACCTACATACAAACACTAGCCCAAACAAATAAAATATGAATGGCTTGACTTACCGGATACATGAGCCACTCAGACTAAAGTTAACATAGCCCCCCAAGGTTAATGTTTAACAAACTGACCAGCGCATCACCCACATAGCTATAACTCTAAAGTAATAGGAGGTATAGAATTGTCCTTTTTTCTCTCTTTTTTTTAAGACTAGTATATTTAGGGTATAGGAAATGTATTTCAATATGTTGTATAAAACCAGGATTTCAATACTTCCTTTTGAAAGCGTCTTTACAATCGTTCTAGCTGAAGTATCTTAACTAATTCTGATCTCTTACTGATCATCAAATGCAGTTTGAACTGTAACTGTTTTATATATATATATATATATATATACATTTTCATAATGTACTCTCTGTACTGTTACTGTTTTGTAAAAAAGTTTAAAATTTTCAATAAAAATTCTAAACACAATAAAAAGAATTTTAATTATTTTTATTATTTACCATGGCATAACTAATTCATGATAGATACTATTTGAATCTTCAAATTCTATCAGTTTCCAAGCACATGTGTTCATTCAGATGAATCTCATCAAGGCTTGACTCTCTTTTGGGGATTGTTGAATATGTCTGAACACAAAGGCTTTATAATTGCAAAAATATTTCATTCCTATTGACAATTATGCACTTCTTCACTAAATGATCTGAATTTGATTGAACAATTCTCAAGTGGTAGCATTTGACCAATAATTATTTGTATGCATGGCATCAACAGATCAATTTTCTGCTTACTCGTAGACATGATGGGTTCATTTGCTATACTAGTTTTTTTATAGTATTGCATTTTACAAATGCTAAATTATATTGCTTATATTATCACTATGCTCAGTGGGATTTACTTTGTATCTCACTGTAAATGATAAATATTAAAAATAACATGTCTTCTTATTACAGTATATTAAAATGATATTGTATTGTTACTTCAGGGAATATTTTAAAATAAAGTTTTCCCTTAAAAGGTGCTCTTATTGACAAAAGTACAAATTTAAAGTAAATTAATCTAGATAATTGTCTTGGATAAACCATTGGGTTGACAAGGAAACAAAAGGTATTTTAAAAAAACAAAAAAGCATAAGAAGGTACTGTGACAGACTGGTCATCTGTCACTGTGATATTAGACCGTGAATACGTTTGGTGGTTCCTGGAAGGAGTCCAGAAATGATTATTGGCCAGCACCGTTTGGTTGCTAGGTGTTTTGTTTTAGTTCTGTTTTCTTAAAGGGCTCCCGGACTCTGGGATAGAGAGGATGGAATTGGGTGGGCCTCTCTATTCCCCCAGGAACACGCAAACAGTTAACACCTGGGTTGCAGGTGAGTGGAGCCAGGTGTGTCTCCAAATGGCTGCAGAGTGCAGTGTGTGAGATCTCCCAGATGGAAGTTGGAGACAGGGCTTCTCATGGTAGTTGGAGACAGGGGGCACACAGAGAGTGTGGGGTCCGCCTGTGGTTACCGGGCAGCTGCTACAGGGGGCTCACAGAGTGTGTGAGGCCCAGGCCTGTTGCTGCTGAGAAGCCAGGAAGCCAAGGACAATTTATATTGGACCGGGTAAAGCCAGGAGGCTTGGCATTTCCAGGACTCTCATTTTGTTTGGATATTAACCCCAACCCCTAATTGTGCGGGTAACTTTGCTTTGGACTATTTGTGTGTGAATAAACGTGGGCAGGAGCTCTTAAAAGGTAAACAGTCTTCTGGATTTATGCTGTTTGGAGACGCCGTTTGAGTGAACCCCCACAGTACTTTCAGATGGGGACTTTTAGTTGGCAAGCTCAGCCACTCAGACCAATGAACTCATCTGATATACCACACAAAGTTAAAAATATACTTTTATTAAATACATGTACGTTACTACATTGTTGATTTTTTAACACGTTTGCCCTTTCCTAGGGCTTCATCAGGACAGGGACAATTTATCTAAGAAACATGCAAATAAATGTAAAATTTTCTTTGTATATATAATCGAGATGTTGGCAAGCATAACTTATGGTAGGATAGATTGCCATGTTTGTTTGGTTTCTAAGAAACAATTATTAAAAATGTACATTAGCTGACTGTGTATACACACAACATGTCATCACACACAAACATTTAATCATCAACATAAAGTATTTTGGTATCACCATATAAAATGATCGCTAACATTTCGAAGGCTTATCCCAATATTTATGCCGACTGTCTCGGGCCAGAGGGAGCTTCCACGCTTACCACTGGGAAGAGGAAGGAGGTGAAGGACATGTAAAACCATGGAGCCCCTTCCCCCAAAAGAATGGACCGCAATGGCAGCGGGGAAGAAGGAAATGGACAGAACAAGCCAGCTGCATATCCAGAGGGGTATTTTAAGTAAAAAGGCATTGGACTGTATTTAATAGTAACTGGCTATAAAATATTTTCATGTTTAGCTACATAGAACTATAGAACAATGGTGATACCAAAATACTTTTTTATGTTGTTGATGAAATGTTTGTGTATGATGAAATGTTTGTGTGTATACCCAACAAGCACTTTTTGAACATTGTCCCTGTCCTGATAAAGCCCTAGGAAAGGGTGAAACATGACATGAAAAAACGACACCGTAGTATGTACTTTAAAGCACAGACAGGCTAATACTCTTTTAAATTGCATGTCTTCAATAAAAGTGTATTAACCTTATGTGGTACAGTGGAGGAAATAATTATTTGACCCCTCACTGATTTTGTAAGTTTGTCCAAT
>CM070039.1:55199047-55218020 GCA_036250615.1 Ptychadena robeensis
TTTCAACAGGTCTGAAAGGCCCTGCCTGAAGACAGACCTGAGGGCGGGCTCATTCCAGGACGTGTCAGCTGAATGGCGACGGAACTCCCGTATGTATTCCTCGACCGTTCGTCTCCCTTGTTTAATATTATGGAGAGCGGTCTCAGCGGTCTCCACCTGACAGGGGTCAGCATAAAGTTCTCCTAACTTCACAAAAAACCTAGAAACAGAAGTCAAACATGGGTCCTGCTGCTCCATGAGCTGAAATGCCCACGTCTGGGCTTCGCCTTGCAGGAGGGTAATGACAGTGCCCACACGGGAGTGTTCGGTGGGGTAGGTGAGTGGTAATAAGGAAAAATGCAACTCACACGCATGTTTGAATGTTCTGAAGTTGTCTGGGGCCCCGGAGAACTTCTCAGGAATGGAGATCTTGGGTTCCCGTGTGATGGTGATCGGTGGTGGAGTTGTGGCCTTGGCTTGAGTCTTTTCCACTAGTACTTGGGTGGTCTGTTGCATGGTCGCCATAGAGACACGTAGTTCGTCCAGTTGTTTGCAGAGGAGTCAATCCTGGGGTCACTTCCAGGGGCAAACATAATGGCTGTTGAATTTTGTTACCGTCCTTACTGGGTTTGAGCTGGTAAGAGGAAAACGACCACAGAGGGAGGAGTCTAGTCCGTGGAACCTGGTCTTCTACCCAGAGCCCCCCTAATGGGAGATGGGCCGATGTCCCAGGAGGGGGCACCGGTGGTGTTTCCGCTGCAGGTAGGACAGGTCTCCCCAAGTGGTCGACTCCCACGTAAGAGGAGGCGGGACTGGTAATTCTGCCCCAATGTAGAAGTGGCAATACCACTAGAGTAGTCAAGTCCAAATCCGTAGTCACAAGGGCTGGAGAAGTCAGGATAGTCTGGACAAGAAAAGGGTCAGGGCAGGCAGCAATCGAGAGGTTAACCGTAAAACAAGCAATAGTCAGGGTTCCGGAGGTCGGGTAGACGAGTAGACAAGCCAAGTATCGGTACACGGGAGGTCGATCAGAGTAAGGGAAGATAAAGCTCAGGGTTAACTCACTCACTGCAATTCAACAGCACTTGCCTGTTGCTGCTCTGACCTATTTATGGACCAGCCACTGATTAAGCACCCCTCCCCTCTGCAGGAAATGACTGCAGAAGGGAGGGGTATATTCCTTTAAGAATGTGCACTGCTGTGCGCGCGCCCGCCTAGGAACGCCGGTCCGCGCATGCGCAGTCGCGCTACCCTGTGGGCGCCATTGCTCTGCACGCCGGCTGCGTGCAGAGCCTGCCACCAACCCGGGGTACCCCATGGCAGGGGTATCCCCAACAATCCGCAGGTCAGTGCCCACCTGGGGAAGAAGTAGCGACTCCCGGGGACCCCACTAGCCATACTGGGGACCCCGAGGGCTCCGCATTCCCCCCAGGGGACCCAGGAGGCTGACACTATCTTTTATTAAAAGTTATTTTTCGATTTTCCTTTTGATGTGCTATCTGCCACTGTTACAATAAACCTACCATTGAAATGATACTGTTCTGAAACTTTTCATTTCTTTGTCATTGGACAAACTTACAAAATCAGTGAGGGGTCAAATAATTATTTCCTCCACTGTATATCAGATACAATTTTGGTCTAAGCTTGCCAACTTAAGCTGGGTACACACGGCTCGATAGAGAAACACATTGGAGCAACATCGGGTGCCATGCACACTCACGGTGCCCAATGTTGCTCTAATCTGTAACAAGATTTGAGCCATCCAGGGTTCCTTAGAGCAGGATCAACCGATCCTGCTCGAAGGAACTCGACCGAAAGGGTTTCCAACATGTTGGAAAACCTTGGTCGAAATACATTAAATTGAATGAGGACCATGTGTCCCCATTAAATGCAATGGACAGGCTGCCAGCTGCAGAAGTTCTGCGGCTCGATATGGGGCAGCTCCAGCCCTGCACAATTACGTCATTGTGCTTGACTGGCGCTTTCTCAAAACGGCTGTGTATCGAGTCCTGTGTATCCACCTTAAAAGTCACCATCTGAGGGTACCTTCTTCTATGCTATATTGATTTAGAGGATGGGCCAGAAAGCAGCCAGCATGTATAGATTATTTATTGGCACCATTAACTTAAAAAATAAAAATAAAAATAAAGAAAATCACATAAAACGTAAGAATTGTTTTTTGTACTGCTATGAGGCTGCTTATTAATTGAATTTAATAAATGTTTTTATCTGAAACAAACACTGCATGTAAGAAGAACTGGGTAATAAGACTCTAAATAACTAACCTCCCTTTGTAACAAAGGAGTATATTGGCCTTAGAGTACTGTTCTATAATAACTGGATGCCTCTCCAGTTATTGTATGTATCTCTCCATCTACTTATTATTTATTTAGATTTTATAGACTCAAATGCATTACGCATGCATTAAATGGAACACTCGGGCTATATTTAGAGCGTGGAATTGGCGAATGTGATAAGTAATGATGTTCGGATGTTCGGTCCGAACACATTGCGATGTTCGTGTATTCTACCGAGCACCAGAGTACAATGTAAGTCAAAGGGAGACAACCAGGCACCCCTTGCTCAGAACAGGGGAGGGTGCCTGGTCCATTAGAAATGTTCAGAATGTGACAGAAATGGACTGAAAATACGCCCAAAACCCCCCAAAAATAAATTTTACATGAAAAATTACAGCTCCCTTTCCTGTCTCTATCTCCTATACTGAGCATATATTTATTATCTGTAACCATAAAAAATGGTTACAGATAATAAACTGGAAAGCGGAATGGTTTGTAGTAATCCTTTACCTTCTACGGCATTAACACCAGCGCGGCAATAAGCGCTAACCACAGAAACAGACACTTTCCAAATACAGTAAAAACAAGTGAACTGTAATAATTAAATTATTATCACAGATAACAGCAATCCCGACAACTCTGTTTTTTTTTTAACTGGCTGATTGGATGTAAGTTGGATATTTTTTTTTATTTTAAATTGATTTTTTTATGTTTATGTTTTTTTTTATCAAGATTCGCTTTATTGGATTTTATCGTGATTGGTAGTGATGGTCGAACTGCCCGCAAGGCGGACAGTTCGGCCGCGAACAAGCATGTTCGCCCTCCTTCTGCCCGGCGGACAGTACGGGTGTTCGACCCGTCTGTTCGCCGGCAAGAAGGAGCCCTCTATTCTTCCTGCGGTGGGATCAGCAGCGAGATCCCGCCGCAGGAAGAATCTTTTCACTGAAGACCGGGTAGAGAACTCGGTCTTTCAGTGAACATCTCGGCTCGCAAACCCGGATGTGACGTCAGTGACGTCACATCCGGTTAGCATACCAGGAACTATGCGTTCCAGGATGCGTTCCAGGTGCCGGGTTTTACGATTCAAACTCCCCGCCTAGAGGCGGGGAATTTGAATTTGTCCGCGAACGGGCGGACGGCGGACTTTTTTAAGAGTTCGCTCCGCCCGTTCGCGGACGGACATGGCCGGAGTTCGGCCATCACTAGTGATTGGTTCACAGCGCTGGAGTAAACATATTAACTGTAAGTAAATGTACATTTATTTACTGTTATTTTCGGGGGGTTTGGTGATTTATTACATGTATTGCAGGATTTTTCATTACATATATGTAATGTAATTATCAGCTAAATGTAATAAATAATGTTATTATTACACGTAGCCGGTATGTAAATTTATGTATATTGGTGGTGTTGGCTTGTATGTTCTGTTATATGTTCTATGTATTGTATTGTCCGTGTACGTATATTGTATATTTATTTTGACATGTAATCATTCAATACCCTGGCCTACTCTAATCATGCAGAAGCAATGGCAGCAGGTCACTCCAAAGCTCAACTGACCTGCCGACATACAGAAAACACCCATCTGAAGATCCAATGCTCATTTCTGCAGGTAAGGCTTAATTGTTACCATCTTGGACTTTGCTTTCTTAACACTTTTCAACATCCAGTGAGCCATACTTACTCAATCAGACTGTTGCCAACCCTCATCTACTGTCATTGATTGAACCATGTACAACACCATTGTCATCTGTGACTGAACCTGCCAGGTGCCTCGGGTTATTGGCTTATTGAATAGACCTGCCATCCCTCTGCGAAACAGAAGACTCCCACGTAAGACACTGGCCTCAACACTGTGTGCTTATTTTTCCATGTTGCCTCACACATGGGTTTAAACTGAGGGTGTGAGTGGTACTTTCACAAAAGAGCACTTTTTATATATCCAGTTATCTAATAGCTTACCAGGTGCCCTTCCTGCATTATGCCCCCCATACATACACAGATTTTAGCGTCCGACAGACTAAAAACTATCAATTTTTTTCAAGCGTACAATTGGAGATTGATTGATGGAAAATGGAATATACTCCACATGGAATAACCAATTTTTTATAAATTTTTTTAATCAATTTTTTTTATCGTAATTTGTACTTAATTTGTGCTCAATTTGTACTCAACCGATCAAAATTTTCCGACATGTCCGATCATGTTTTGATCGATTTTTTTCACAATTATGGTCAAATTTAGTTGCTTGGACCATGTGGGCATGCACCAATTTTCAGTCGACCGATCTAAAAATTTATCGTTTTTAATCGGTCGGCCGCTAATATCTGTGCATATATGGGGGCCATTAGTCTCCTCATGACTCAGAAGTGCTTCCCATATTTGTTTTCCTCTGATTATCTGTTTATCTGATTATTTGGCAGCCAGGCGCTAGCTGTAAACTTATTCTGAGTTTTTACCAGGTTTTTTTAATTGTTTCAACCTTTTTTTTCTTTTCATTCGATGTCCCTAGCCTCGTTATGTTATACAGTTAACTACACTGGCCAGGCTACCTACTTGCTCATTGTCAGGCTATCCTATCTGGATTTCCAAAATATGTTTCCTCTGGATCCTTGTGTTTCCACCCACCCCCCAATAGATTGTGAAGTACTAGGAAGGCATCTCTCATTGCCCTTTTTCTTTTTGTTTGCAGTAGAGGATCCTTCCTGGTCCAAAGGGGTGATTTTTGCTGGGAGGGAGCTATGCGTCCACCAATGTACTTCGATTGCCAAACGATCGACCAAAAAAAACCCAACATGTCGGTTCAATGTACAGTTTTTAGTCAATTCCGATTTTGGGCGATCGTTAAGGGTCGGCGGAACTCTATTGATCACCGATCGATCACTGTGCGCATTTACAGAGATCGATTGGCGATCAATCGAGTTCTGCCGACCGAGTTCTCTCCTCCTCCCTCTAATTTCTTACAGACACTACTTGTCCAGATCCAGGACAGAGGGGGTGACCAGACAGGCAACACACACTGACATCCATCTATGCTCAGCAAGCGTGTCTGAATGAAGCACACCTAAATAGCCCTAAGGCTAACAAAGCAGGTGTGCTCCACCCAGCTCATGCTTGCCGGGAGCCACCTGCTGGTGACTAGGGAACCTAGCATGGGAAGCACTAGCACAGCGCCACCAGCAGGTGGTACATAGGACAGCCAAGGTCCTTACACTACACTTCCCTCCCTATCTGTGCCTATCCCCTGACTCCCTCTTCCCCTTGGGATCAAATCTCCTGTCATTGTCTAGCAACCACCTAGGTACCATGACTGAGGTACAGCTATGCTCTATAAATATCCATGGGTTAAATTGTCCACAGACATTTTCTAAATGGACTTATCACCTGCAAGACAACATGTTGTCCTCTAGTCCCCATATGCCATACTAGTTACCCTTGCTTTTGATATTGTAGTAACAATCTTCATAAAAAGGTAAATGGTGTGGCTAACTGTGTTCACAAATATCTCCCATTTTAGCTCATTAAAGTTCATTTTAGCTCAATCTTAGACATAAAGGGGCGATTTCTGATATTCACCTGTAAGATATTTGATCAACAAAATAGGCTCATGAATGTGTACGGCCCCAAGGCCAACTCCAGTTTATCCTTTCCCTTCAGGAGCTCCTCTGTAACAAGGTTAGGGGCCTGATCATAATGGGGGAAAATTTTATCTAGTCCTGAACCCATGCCTAGACTCTTCCTCCACTGTAGCCTTTTCCTCCACAAATTACTTTAAATCACAGTTCCTGACTCACCAGTAGTGATGGCCGAACTGCCCGCAAGGACTTTTTTAAAAGTCCGCTCCGCCCGTTCGCGGACGGACACGCCGAATGTTCGGCCATCACTGCTCACCAGTTAATTGGCAGGTTCTCCACCCCAATGTTAAAACTCCCCTGTCTGTCAAGCCCCACTCCACTTGCCAGCTCAATGACCCTCGAGTCTCCATCAAACTCCAAGACACCATCTCTCATTTCCTCCAGGATCACTCTGATGACCATACCTAAGTGTGTGCTTAGGGGCACCTTGATCTCGCGAGGGAGAAATCGGCTCAATATGTCATGTGGAAGTGGTCCATGTGCGGCAGTGAAGGGATCTGCTGGTGTGTATCCACCTAGATACACCTGCTGGACCCTAACGAGATGGCCGGTAGTGTCTCCACAAAAGGAGCTGGGACCACTCAGTCAGGGCTCCTGAGAGAGGTTGCTGGGTGCAGCAAACACAGGGCACACAGAGAGTGTGTGGCCCCATGCTGATGGCTGCTAAGGGGCAGGCCATTAAGCGTTCCTAAAGGAAGGAACTGTTGTTTGATCTGTGCCAAGCCAGGAGGCTTGGCATTTTCAAGTTACTTTTGTTTATTTGGATGTCTATTAACCCCTGCGAGGGTAGCCCTTTATTTGGACTGTGTGCTAAATAAACATGGGCAGGAGCCCTTAAGTGGATAAAAACGTGTGGATTGATGCTGTGAGAGCATCGTTTGAGCTGATTCCCCACAATACCTGCTTCAAATGTTATTTCCTTTAAACCACAGCCCAACCATGATTACAGCTGCTTGTAGAACAAGTTGTCCAAGGCCACTCTCCAAGGCTGCTTGTTGCAGACAGAAGAAAAATGAACTTAGAGGGGCTTGTTATTGCCCACCACAACACATAATACTATCTAAACCTTCCAAAAATATTATAATGACCTCTATAACCTGATGCCCCCACACGGTAACCCTTCCTCTCCTTCTCCTACCCCCTCTCTTGCCTACTATATAGGAGACATGGCTCTCCCCACTCTTACAAAACAAGTCACCAAGTCCCTTGCGTCTCCCTTCACACTCACTGAAGTCTTGTCTACAATTAAATCTTTGCCTTCTGGTAAAAGCTATGGCCGAGATGGGTTCTCTAATATCTTCTACAAACACTTTCCCCAGGCAGTCCCAATAGGCCCTCATCACCCTTATCCCCAAAGCCCCAAGGACCCTACACTTTACCTAATTACCGCCCACCATCCCTAATCAATACAGATCTAAAAATGTATGCCAAAATGATCGCAGAATGACCAAAACCATTTATCCCATGTGAGGAACGCCCTCTCAGTCTGCACATCGGCAGATAGACTTTCCCACATATTCGTCTACAGTCCTACAGACCAAGAGGGGCTGTCAGCAAATTACACTTTTTCTACTTTTAATAGCAACAGCCAGGGCTTTTTTTCTGGGGGAACGCACCGGAACGGCGTTCCCCCACCCTTTGTTGGCCCCCCTCTCCTCCTCCCCGATGTGAGTGTGACAGGCAGCAGATTCTGTGCTTCTCCGTCTGATACGTCCTCCCCAGCCAATCAAAGCATCAGACAGGACACACCCACTCCAGCTTTGCTATAGAAGCTTAGCTGAATAAACCTGTGTGACAGTGTAACTACTACTACTTACACCCCCCGAGTTTCACCCCTCTATCTACAACACTTGTTGTATGTTAAATTTCGGCTAAAATACAGCAGATCAGATATTGCTTCCCCATGAGCATAAAGCACTACTCTGCTGCATACATGCTTTCACTTAACCCCTGAGACTATATCCATGCAAATTTTCTGGTCCCTGAGCACAATTCTTCCTACTAAAAGCCCCCTATCATATATTGCTTGGATGTAATCTTATTTTTTAGTTTGCCAATTTTTTTAAGTTTTTATTGTTAAACACATACAATTTCTGTCGCTTGGATAACCGCAGGGAAACATTAATAGCTATGAAAGGTTGCAGATAGTGATGTCAAATTGTAAATTACTAATCCAAAAAAGGGTGTTGGAGCACCTGGGGGTTGAAAGTCAGGAAGTAGGCATATGTAAAGCCCTCGCTCTATGCCCACTAAAATCCCTGTGTTGAACACAGAGATTTTGTTGCAATTCTCAACGGCGATGGGGCAATGAGGGGGGTTTCCACTTCCATCGGGACCCCTCCGCTAAGCGCATTGCTTGGCAGGAGGTCCTAACAGAGCACATTCACTAACCTGCTCGACGCATGCTGTGTTCTCACAGCACTGAGTCGTTCCGCCGATGCAGGGTTAAACATAGTGGAGTACATTGAACCTCTGCATCGGAAGATGTCTGAACACAGCATCCGCTGAGCAGCTAAAGTCTATGTGCTGCATCGGGATCCCCCCTGCGCAATGTGCTTAGTGGAGGGGGTCCTGAGGGATGTGGAAACCGACTTAACAGGGCTGTCTCCACAGCCCATCAGAGCCCTGGTCCAGGGGCTGGTAGAGGGTTGACGGAAGACAGCGGATCCAATAGCGTATGTGGAGTTAGGCGGGCCTAAGTGTAAAATCTAACTACTGAGGTATAAGATCTGGGGGTTCAAACATTACTAGGGGTTACATTTGACCCAAAGCCAGCTGGTGACCTTTGGATGGAGACAGCAAATTGGAGGCTCAATTAGGAACAGGGAGGTCCATCTTCAGCAGAATTTACCATGCAGGAGGCTGACGCAGAGGACAGTGAGGGAAACAGTGAGGAAGACCACCCTACATATGGGGTGAGTACCACACACCATCTCCTCGTACTCAACTTTTAAGTGAGCTCCTCAGATATGTGCACCCCTAAATAGGCATTCTCTGGAGGCCTCAGGGCAGGGGGGGAAGGGGGTGCTAGTGGTAGGAGGCAATGAAAAATCACCTAGTATGGGGCCCTGAATTTTCTGATGGTGGCCCTGTTCTGAGATATCTTGCTACCCTTACAACTGTGCATGTGCAGATAGCCCTAGTTTTGGGGCTTTTCAGGGTTAATTCAGGTTTGAGGGGAAGGGGTGAGGTTAGGGGGTTCAGAGGGTTTAGGTTAGGGGATTGGGGAGGTTAGATTGATTTTAACCCTTCAACCCCCTAAATTTAACCCCCAATCCACAAAACTTACCCCTACTATCAAGCACCACTCGTCCTAACCTTAACCCCACCACAAACCACTCATAATTGTATCACTTAGATATTTATACATAAGCCTAATTAATTAATTATCTAATTATCTAAGTGATACTAAACAGAGTCACTGGGCTCCCTGCAGTGCTCAGTGTGTCAGTGATGTTGTCTTTAGCAACAAGAGTCAGAGCTGTATCAGTCAGAGCTGCTTCCACTAGACTGACGTGACTTTTTCTATGCCAGCCATAGAGGTGGGATTGATCAGATTGTGAAGTGATAGCAGGGTTGGGGGGCTGTCTCCACAACAATTTTGATGCCCTGGGGAATGTTCCAAAATGCTCCTTATTTGAGTCCTTATTAATTAATGGGTATTATTTTGAATCACCATAATGTATGGAGTTCATACATTGGATGGAGACCAGCAGGGGATGCCTGGGATGTATGGTTCACCAGAGAAGGAACCTAGTGCTTTGCACGGACTCATATTTGGTAAATATAAAAATTATACATTAATGGTTACAAAATACATGTTACAGTGTAATCAAAGATCACTCCAAGTTACCTTATCTGAGTTAGAGAACCCAGTGCAGTCAGGATTTGATATACTGTCAGGATTTGATATCACACCATCTTTAATACACACAGAGCAAGTCGAGTTTGTCCCTCTCTGTGAAGCTAAAGGCAACACTGTCAAGACCATAACCTTTATGGTTCATGCCTCTAAACACTCAATCTCATTTTGTCTTCTCTCTATTGATTTTTGATTTTCTTTTTGCCACCCTCCATGAAATTGGCCTCCCACATGTTCTTCTTACTTAAATCTAAGCGCTTTATGATAACCCCACCTAAAAATCTGTGGCTCTAAATGTGTCCCTACCCCACCCAGTCCCCTCAATTACTGCATATTCCAGCCAATCTTTCTAAGCTGTACACCTTTAACCATCTACCGTGGGCATCCCTTAAACCACAGGTGCCCAACATGCATCCTGCGGGCAGCAAGAGGCTCGTTTCACATCAATTGGTGCCCCCCTCGGTCCTCCAATTGCGGCCCCTGACCTAGCGCATAGGAACTTGCCTGCCCACCGATCCCCTGTCAAAATGTCCTCACCCGGGGGCCTGCAGCTTATTTCTGCCAGATCTTTTCTTTTGGTGTTAATATCATGTTTATGGGCCTTGCTAATAAGTCTACTAATAACACCTGACAAACATATGAATTAGCCCTACATAACCTGCTGGAACAAGCTTCTCTGCTGGAACAAGAGGGACTTTACAGCTATCACTCTGTGCTCTTAGGGCACTGTCCTGTGCCCTCTCATGGATATCCTCCAATCCCATCTTCATGGCCCAGGACAATGGATTTCTTATTATTTAGCTAAAAAACTTCCCCCAGAAGCTGCTATCTAATGGGTTTTACCAATAGGGCCACAACATAATTTAAAAACCTCTGTCTCATAGATGCTAAACACACATATGTAATTTCCCTTGTCTACTCCATTGTTCTGGCTAGGGCTTTCCCTTCCACCCCCTACTACTTTAGATCACAGGAAGGTGGACTTGGGCTCTCCTTTGATACCACGGATTTTCAGGAAATCTTGATTCACACTCACAAATTGATCAATGCTAGCTCCATACACAGGTGGTACAGAACCTCCTCATTGTTTTAAAATCTTAAAATTTACATTTATTCATGATTTGGACAAAAAGTGGTATAATATCATCATCAAGTCATCTAGCATGACACAAAGGACCAGTATTTTGGTTCTATAGGTAATTAATATCATCACATGGAACATGTACATATCCCCCTGTTCAGTTCTTACATTAGGAGGGCCTCCCTTCAATAGTATGGGAGTCTTGCAGTAAGTTAAGGTCTTCAACATGTTTCGACAACTGGCTTCCTCAGGAAGACCACAAGCACTAAGAATATATATCCCTCAATTAGTATAAGATTAGAAATAAATACTTAAAAACATTTCTATTTATTGAATTTTTTTATGTACATTTATTCATCATGTAATTTACCTTAACCGACCCAATGAGACTGTTGCACTCCCGGGAGACTTATTGGGCTTACATCAGGCAAAAAGGTCTTTTATTGAGCAACAGAGACATCCCTTTTATTCAACTTTCTACTGTTAAATAGAAGAAGAAGAATATAACATTTGATCCATTACTTTTCTTCCTATTAATTTACCACTTTTATCATTTTTCATATATAAACTTCAAATATGGTTGCTTTAACAGATTTTTGTGCATATGGCTGGGGTGTACCACTCCTTATACTCCCACTGGCACGAAATGACTGTGTATATTAGTCTCATATTTAATTGTATCAAATCTTTCTGTCTACTCCACAATCATGTTGGTGATGTAATGCTTCAGTAGGCATGATGCTTCATATATGGTGGCAGTTCCCTGTTATACTCCGATTTTGGGAACATATTTCCCATATCTACTCAAAAGTCACCGTCACCAACCTACCGCATTTGATTCAGTCATTGCTTTCCTCTCGCTTATTCCAGGTCCTCTAAAGATGGCTAGAAAATGTATATTACTCTTTTTCCTCATAGCCGCTAGGGCAGTCACCCACAGGCATTGGAAATCCCAGTTACATGATTTGAATCACCTGCAACACTTACAGGATCTCATCTCAAGCATCCATGACACTAATAAGCAATTCATAGATACCTGGGGTGCTTGGATAATGTCTTCCCACCTCTTTCTTTCTCCTGTGTGTGGATTGGGTCTTGGCCATCTGGGCTACCCATTCCTTCACTAGCCAGATACCCTTGTAAGGCCACTTCATTGTACAATCTTTGTTTTGCTCTTTTCTCCCCCCTCTTACTATTGATGACGATTTTGTTCCTCAACGGATGTCTGCATTAGCTTCTTCTTGCTTCAACCTCTAACCAAACCGGACATTCTTGTTTGATGCCCTTCTGGCAGCATATCCCTCCTCAACTTCTTTTGGGGAGATATGACTATCTTTGTATGTGTACTTGTATTTTATATTTTGCTGTTTATTGGATATTATGAATTGGAAAAATTTTCAATAAACTTGATATTTTTAAAGAATAGGTTTCCACACTGTTAAATATCTTTCAATGATCAGTGTAGTTGGGTTAAAAATTATCTGGTAGAAGCACCTGTCACAACAATTATTAAGAGATACCAAATGCCAGATTGTAAATCAAATTGTATTAACTAAATAGAACTATCCCTTTAATATAGCATCTTTAAAGTAGAATTTTAGTCCTAGGGAGATCGGCACCCTGTGCGATTAAGGGTGGTGCTGGTAAGACTAAAGACTATCACTTCTTCAGGCTCTCTCTCTCCCTTAGCGGCTGGACGATTGATAGGCGGGTGCACAGCGGGGAGGCATCTGATGCCCCCTCTGGCATGATGCTGCCCTGGGCAACCTCCCATGTTACCCATGCTGAAAATGGCCTCTGGAAGCAAGCTACAATATTTGTAAACTATATTTGTACCTGCACCCAACAAGCATGACCAATATATTTCAGCCACATTTTTGTTGAGTCATTTTTCTTTGCACCATTCACACAATTTTTTTATTTTTGGAAACTGTATAGTAAATGTTGAAAATAATATTATCATGAGTAAAATACATACTAAATGTACTGTTGTTGTCTGCTTGGCAATCCTATAGTAAACAGATGTGTGCATGTTTTATTTAGTAGGACTTTTAGGGAAAACTGTGTTGCACATATGCAGATACAGACAGGATAGTCAGGGAAAACATAAGGTTCTGTAAGTAAATAAGAAAGATCTCAATGAAACAGTAGAAAACGTAAGGGCTCAGCCTTCATGGATAATTCACCAAATGAGAGATAAGTCCCACATGACCTGATTTGATGGTGCAAGTAAACAGTTCTTTTGAAAGCTTTGGAAATATTTTACTTCTTTTCCTATAAGACACTCTGGCTAATAGAACGCACCATCAACTAGAGTGTCTTACTTGGCGCAAAAGATATATTAAACAGAACCAGACTCTGCTGGAGTTAAAGGAGCCAGGGAAGCTGTCCCCGTCAGATCACTGATGTCTTTCTATACAGGGGTAGAGCTTTGTTAACATACAGTGTGTCATGCTTCCTGGCCAGGTTAATTCCTGCCCCACTCAACTTGCAAGGAAAAGGGGTAGCAAGTTTGTAGCCCTCCATTCCTATCCATACCAGGCCCTATGCTTCAACACAACAGTGTGTGTTTATTTTTGAATGTACACATATTTACTTTGACACATATACTTTATATACAAACCTTTAACGGTCTAGGATATTTTAATGTATTATTTAAGTAAGCATACAACATGAGCCACATTAGAAACATATTTGAGTATTTAGATACATGTGATTGTTAGAATCACATGTTGGCCAGAAAGCTATCATTTTATTCAATCTGTCTCTTTTTAAATAAAAAAAAAAACTCTGAAAATCTGTGGTCTTGGTCTAGCTAAACTGTTACCATCTCAGCAGGAATTGGCTTGCTGACAAAAAAATTAGGACTTTCTGTACTCCCCCCTGTGACTGAACTACAAAGCCTTCTAAGCAGAACCTGATAATTAATATAATACAGGTTAAAATTGCCACTATAAATAATAATATATTATTCAAATAAAAAAAATGTAAACATGATCACCTATTCTTATAGGAGGGTGCCTGGTCCATGGAAAAAGTTGAGAAAGTGATAGAAAGTCACTGGGAAATGCACGGGGGCTGTATATACATGCATCTTGGTCTCACAAGTCGGTGTTGGGAACCATTGTCTCCCAGTTGTATGCCACTTTTACACACTGACAAAAAACATGCCCAGAATCACCCAAAAAATAAAATTTTAAGAAAAAAAGACGCTCTGAAACATACGGCAGTGCTTGCAGGTGAGCTGACACTCTAAAACATCATACAGCAGTGTATGTAGGTGAGCAGACACTATAAAACATCACATGCCAGTGCATGCAGGAGAGCTGATTCTTTTAAACATTCCATGGCATTGCTGCCAGTGAGATAACACTCTTAAACATTGCACAGCATGGCTGCCAGTGAGCTGACGCTCTCAAACATTGGATGGCATGGTAAGCCGTTGAGCTGACATTCTCAAACATTGGATCGCATGGTATGCTGGTGAGCTGACGCTCTCAAACATTGGATGGCATGGTCTGCCGGTAAGCTGATGCTCTCAAACATTGATTGGCATGGTCTGCCGGTGAGCTGACACTCTCAAACATTGATTGGCATGGTCTGCCAGAGAGCTAACGCTCTCAAACATTGGATGGCATGGTCTTCCGGTGAGCTGATGCTCTCAAACATTGGATGGCATGGTCTGCCGCTGAGCTGATGCTCTAAAAAATTGTATGGCATGGTCTGCTGGTGATCTGAAGCTTTCAAACATTGAAAAGAGTCTCGTAAAAATATTTACACTTTGAATGAGGAGGAGGATGAGGAGGAGGAGCAAATTAGAGTCAACCACATACCTTGTGTGGTGTATTTTGAAATCCATTACAAAAAGATATTGCACTTATTAGCTCGGCTCTCTTGTGGTGTAATGGAGAAATCTGAAGCAATCTAGGCCTTGTTCATTTTTATCTGATTCAACCTGTCTGCATTGCCAGTGGACAAGCGGATATGCTTATCCGTTATAATGCCACCAGCAGCACTGAATTCGCGCTCAGATAAAATGCTGGCGGCAGGGTAGGCCAGCATCTCCAAGGCATAGTGCACAAGTTCATGCCACATGTCCAGCTTGGACACCCAGTGGTTGTACGGCACAGTGGGATCATTTAAGATGGCGACATGCCATGTATTCCTTCACCATTATATCTCCCTCCTTGTAACACTGTTATGTGCTTCAATGTAAAGTTACTGGTGGGGTGTCACATGCTTTAGACAATGTTGCCCTGCCCTTGTTAGAACTGCAATGTGTTCCCCTTGTCTCCCTTCCTCGGTTGACCAAGGAAGTACACACTGTGTCGGCCGCATTGTCAAATGAAAAAGTTTTGATCAACCTCTCCACAAGTACCTTCTAGTGCACCATTTTTGTCGTCCTCTCCGCCACAGGAATGAGAAAGGAGAAGTTCTCTTTGTAGCGGGGGTCGGGCAGTGTGAACACCCAGTAATCTGTATTAGCCAAAATGCCGCACATGGCTGAGTTACATTAACTCAGCCATGTGCGGCAGAGTACCAACAGGCAAGATGTCAAACCTCTGTATGACTCTCCATTTCCTCCTCCTCCTCCCATTCACGCTGAACTGAGGGAATTAAACAATGAGGGAAATAAAGCGAATCATGCTAGTGGTGGCGGGGTTGCTTTTGTTCACACCCCGGCTCATTTTGGTACAGCACAGGTTACAAACTACCACTCTTTTGTCATCCGCACATTCCTTAAAAAAGCACTTTACTGCGGAACTCCTAGGCCTCAGCAAGGCAGAGTTGTGCTTGCTGTTACGGCTGCAGAACTACTTGGTGTGGCCTGACTTCTCCCTTTTGCCACACCACTGCCTCTTCCTGCCTGATGTGGTGCTGTGCATCCCTCCTCTTCTGAACTGCTATCCTTGTCACCTTTACAGGTTGGCATGCCTCAATATGGTGGGAGAAAGGATAATCAGAGGGAGGATTTGCTTGACCAGGCTGTTGACTACATACAGTGGACTTGATGGAAGAGTGTGTGGTGCTCAACGAACCATTGTCTTCTGCAATCCAACTGACCAACTTTTTGCACTGCCTAGGCTTGGACAGTGTTGTCCTGCGTCGGCCAGCTAGTTTGAAGATGAAACTGGGTGCACTTTTCTGCTGCACTGGCAGTAGGCACAGATTCCTTGCGCTCAGTAGTGATGAGCTTCTAGGCAATATTCGAATTTGCGTAATTTCGCGAATATCCGCCATAATATTCGAAGTAGCGGATATTCGCGCTCGTAAAATCGCAAACGCGATTTTTGGACGTGCAATACATGATGGCGGGTGGCCGTGATGGTAAGAATCGCAAAAAATCTAAATTGCGATAATTCGCGCTCCGAGTATCGCAATGCATGGTGACGGGTGGCCGCGATGTTTAAAAGCGCAAAAAATCTAAATTGGGATAATTCGCGCTCTGATAATCGCAATGCGTGCTGACGGAATTGCGTGTTATCGCGATACTTTGGAAATCTCATACACCATACTTTCACTTTGAAGAAGAGGATTGCTAGGTGAACAGTGCAAAAATGGTGGGCAGCAACTTCAGAGAAGAGGAGGAAGACCTGAGTATAACTGTGAGTATTCCAGCAACACATTTTAATGCTGTCATGTGTGTGTTAGGCTGTTTTCATATCTGCACAATCACTTTTCCCAGTACTGTTGTCATGTGAGTCCAGTAACTTTACCACGTGTTAGGTCTCGAACCTGTGACCAACAGCATTCTGGACAGTTGCCTTGCCCACTAGGCTGTCTGCCCTCTTGGACTTTCCTTGTAACTCTTTCATCTGCCTTGCTCTAGCCTTGCCTAGCTAATTGCCCTGATCACCTGCACCTGCCACTTCCCCTATTTATATCCAGCCTCCTGCACCAGGCCTTTGCTGATTATTGTACCTTGGGACTCTGATCTAGCTGCATCTCCTGAATCCTCTCTGCTGTTTCTACTGAACTCCTGCTGCCGACCCTGAACCGCCTACCGAACATTCTTTTGCCTTATCCTTTCATCTTAACATCTACCGCTGCCGACCTGGACTGTCAGACTACTCTGCTTGCCACCCGCCTCGACTCCCTGCTTGCTATATCACGACTACGCCTCCTGCGGCCCTTGCCACTGGACTTCACTCCTCCAGCCTGGTGTCCGCCTACTCAGGTGAACCTATAGGACACTTACACCATGTTACACTATAAAACAATGTGTTCATCAGTTGTTGTGCAATGGCTATGGCTATTGCACTATTCCCAGTACTGTTGAGATGTGAGTGCTAGTTCAAACTTTGCCCAGTCCTGTGCAAACAATGTGTTCATGAATTATCAGTTGTTAGGCTGTTTACATACCTTTTGTAAGCTGAGACTGGTACCAGGAGAGTCATCCTAATCACACAGAAAATATGCTTTCAGGACAGACTCTAAATCTTTATTAACGGAGGTGGTCTATTTATACAGAAATACAGTGATGTCATTACATACATTAGTCCAAGCTATAACCATATTAGGAATTCACCATATACATTACATTGTATCTAAAGAATTTACGTTACATCACACAAAATCATCTGGTTACACTTTACCAATGGGAGGAAGGGAATAACATTCCATTACATAATCCTCAAAGATCTTACAATTTCCACCATATGGATACATTTAAACAATGACGGGAAGGAAACATAGCTTCATTACATATTCACATTCCAGCTCCTAGCTAACTAGATAGATTAACTCCTTCAGGTAACTACACCCTTATGACCATTTCACGCTATATGCGTTGCGTTTTTTTACCGCACGTGTTTTTTTTTTTACTGCATGCGTTTTTACATAGAAAACCAATGTTACCATTCACACTGTATGCGTTGCTTTTTTTTTATTTTTTTTTATTTTTATATAAACGCAGCGTTTCCGCATGCGTTTTCAAAAAGTCACTGCTGTATGCATTTTTATTCACTTTTCATGCATTTTTCATTCATTTGCAGAAAATGCAATATGCAAACGCATATGTAATGTCACATGCCTTTAAAAAATGCATCCCTTTAAAAAACGCATATAGTGTGAAATGGCCCTTATTGTTGTCCTTTTCTCATTGTGACAAATACTGATTTTTCTTTTGGAGTTACTGGTCTGAGATTTCTAGTCCACAATCTTTAGATAGACTATTGACTGCATGCCATCAAATAACAAAAGGTTTGTTTAATAAAATGTCCTAATCTGCTTGCCTGTTTATGCTACAGCGCATGCTTGAGGGTGGCTACGACACCTCCCGCCAGGACCGGAAACGCCGGATCCTGAGAAGCCTGCAGAAGGAGATCCGGGGGAAATTTGGCAGGAGGCACGAGACCACTGCCATATTAATATTTTGGAGCGACCTCAAGCGTCGCCACATGAACCGGATCCTGGAGGTCCGGGCATCCAGTTTTCCAGGTATAATAGTTACCTTACTTTTGTGTCTTGCACGCTGTCATGTATACATACAGTTATGTAAATAAGTTTTTCATCCCTTTACAAATGATCTATTACTGGTTGTACTTGGTACAAAATAATCCAGTTACACAATCTCTATACAATGGATCTAAAAACTCTACACTCCGGTTTAAATGTGTGAACAGTCCAAATGTGCCATGCTGATAAACTCCTCCCCAAAATGTGCCATGCTGATATACTCCTACACAAAATGTGCAATGCTGATATACTCCTACACAAAATGTTCCATGCTGATAGACTCACACCCAAAATGTGCCATGCTGATAGACTCATACCCAAAATGTGCTGTAATACAATCAAAAGGTGCTTCAATAAAGTATTAGTTTAACGGTGTGCACACTTCTGCAAGCATATAGATAGATAGATGGTTTTCATTCATTCATGAATTATACACAAAAACAATAGTATTTTATTTGTTATTTTTTTGTTAAAAATTTTATGTGAACTAATCTTGATGAAATAAACAAAATTACTTTGATTATACAGCCACAAATGTATCTATAATGCATATTATATTTGATAGTCCCTTTCGTTATCAAAAATATCATCCAGAAGAAGTGCTCTTGTTTGCCACGAAAGGTGTTGATGTTGTTATGATTATTATTCGCCCCCCCCCCCC
>CM070039.1:55231030-55245187 GCA_036250615.1 Ptychadena robeensis
TGAGCACAGAAAATACATTTGTGGTTATTTCAATATTAATGTTATGTTATATTTGTCTGAAGTGCCTCTTTGATTTCATTGTAAACAAGATGACTGAAATAATCAAAATCAATGTCAAAATGGGCAAAACATTTATACTGTATATATATATATTTCTGTTTTAAAACAGTATTGTACTATATATATGTTGACTAAAATTAATGTAAGAGCAAAAAGAAACAGTAGTACAAATGTTGTGCTACCACAAAAGAAAAAATTTTTACTACCACAATTTTATATTACAGGAGCTCATGAATGTGTGTGTGGCAGGTGGCCCCATCACAGAACTGTTGTTTTACAATTCGATTTACCTGTAATATTTTAACCTGAGAACAATATCCTGAATTAAATATGTTGCTGTGATTTATAAATCTTTGTTCTATTTACAAATTGTTTCTTTTAACGAAGAATGTTCCCTAATTCTATAGTATTGGGACATACCACCAAATATTGGAAGTCAGGTGTTCCCACGCTCAACAACTTCTGCCTCGGGCCCAAAAAATGTTCGAGCTTGGGGCCCGAGAAAAAAGTTGTTGAGCGTGGGGGGTTGTGTTAGCAAAAAAATTCCACACCCCTTTCCCCCGAAGTTGTGACACAGTGAGCACAGGCGGCCAGCAGTCTGGGGGACCAGCGGTCAGCATCTATTATATGCTTTGGCCCGGGACGGCAGTGCCCTTTGTTCCCCCTGATGGTGGCCCTGTTCCAATTATTTCAAAGCCAGCAGGTTTATAAATTAAAGCACCTAAGAATAAGGGGTGTTAATATACATTTAGTGAATGACATGGTGGTACCTTTATTCACCTTTGCATTAAATGTTTTACTTCAGGTCAATTATTTGTGATGTTATGTCAAAGCAATCTGGAACAACAGAAAATTACAAGGTTGGATCACTGCACAACAAGGAGCACATTGTAAGCAGGTACCCAACTCTTTACAGAGGCAAGCTTAAAAGTTGAATAGCGAATGGGTTGACCCTAGGCAAGACACACCTGTCTTTGTACTTCTCACCTGGCTTCCATCACACCATCTTAAACAAATAAGTTATTAGACCACAGTATATGGCTCCAGTAAACCAGGATTTTGGGCTGCAAAAGCCTAAAAAATTTAAGTTTTGCTTCTTTTTAATGCCTAATGTCACAATTTGTGGCCAATTTCTCACCATTCAAAAACAAGCCCACCAATTTACATCCAGCAGACCTACTCCCCATCAAAACTACCCCACTCCAAATTACCCCTGCAAAAAAACAAGGCCCCCACCACCAACAGCAGTTTTACCCCCTACAACAAACTCAGCTGAGCAGAGAAATATGTTGCCCTCCCTCCATCCTGCCCTATTTCTAACCTGACCCCGAAAGCCCATACTTTCTGGAAACCCATACTTTCCAAAGTTTTAACCCCAACATTTAAATGCCTCTTTTTCCCATTTTCATTGTATAAAAAAAGTTAAATGTTTTAGTTGTGTAACATTTTTGCTATATACAATAATAATGTGTGTAACCATGTAAAAACATTTTAGGGGGAGAAATGAGAATTGGAATCAATATTTTGTTAGGAACATAAACAGATATATGTAGATGGATTATGAAGGTGAAAGATATGGTGTAGAAACATACCGTATTTTTCGCCTTATAAGACGCACCGGCACATAAGAGGCACCCAGTTATAGGGCAGAAAATCCAGAAAAAAAAGATTTGATAAGTTTTCACATCAATTGGAATAATCCAATGAATTTTAATGGATGCAATATTCAATTCAGCCACAGGTGTCTGGATACAATATTCAATTCAGCCACAGGTGGCACTAGCAGCAGTACACTGTCAGCTGAACACGTCACACTACACTGATCTGTTCAGTGTTCAGCCCAGCTGACAGCCGAACTGCTATTGTTCGGCACCCCCTGCACCCCCATCAAGGAGGGGGCGCCGACCGTCCCAAAAGCGCCGGTTTCCCGGGCGCAATCGGGCAACCGACACCCCCTCCCCGGCGGGGACGCCAGGGACGCCGACCCATCCCGCCGAGCCATCCTCAGCCAAACTGAACACAGCCCACAGCTCTCCTCTGTGTTCTCCTTGGTGGGGATGCAGGGGATGCGGCATTTAGATGGAAGAGCCGAAGAGCTGGCGGGAAGCCAATGTGTGACCACCGGCAGCCCAGTGGCCGCGGGGGTCACGCGTTCGGCATATAAGACGCAGGCACTTTTTTTGCCCCCAATTTGGGGGGTGAAAAAGTGTGTCTTATATGCCGAAAAATACGGTAATCAGTAAACATTACCACACTCTACAAACAGGTAGATTTTGGGGGTATAACAATATTAAAACACACAAGTAGATTTAAGTATACTGCCATGGCAGTTCACCTGTTGGAGACACAAAATATTCCTTAAACTGCCATAGCAGTTTAAAAATTGCATAAAGTGGGTCAGTACACACCCTTAAAATTATGTCCCATGGAGTCCACATAATAAATACCTTTACATTTTTACACAACACTGGAAAGCACACATGCAGCTTTGATGACTTTGTCAATATTTTTAGTTTCAAGCTGAATACAGCTCCTTAGAACTCAACACTTTTTAGACAGTATGCCAAATGTACATTCAACCATCCTGCATCCATAACTTACAAGATAATTGAAAACCCTTTTCTCCAAATACAGGGAGTGCTTAGGATAAGGCTTCATTATGTTCTCAGTCAGTGCAAAAGCTTTGTCTGCAACAAGCACATAGGGGAAAGGTTCTCGATTGGCTTCAATTGGACAGGGTTTTCGAATGTTGGGTTTTGAAAGTTACCTAACAACCATTCTCCTGGCTATTGAGCTGCTAACCCCCAACATTTATGGCCATCAGTTAGAATTGAAGAAAGTCCAAAATTGCCATAAGTATTATTGAAAAATACTTTTACTTGGAGCTTTAATTTGGAGCCATCTGGAAGTGAACTTATTTTCCATCCTGGCGACAATGCAATATAAATAATCCCCGGTCACTTGACAGGTGTGCACTTGGTAACAGTGTATCATCCGATATTGTAAGTGCAATGAAGCAAAAGGCTCTCCAGTTCCAAGGGAAAGATAATGGATGATAAACTAGGTTGAGGCCCCCACCAAAAAAAAATAGGCAGAGTATATCTTTGATCGATTCTATGCGGTTATAAAAATTTAAAGTGCTGTGCAACATGATATGTAAACTGTGCATCTAATTTCAAGCAAGATGTAGAGCTCACACATTGAAAATACATGTATGGGTTGATATGTCGGATGTATGTATACAGATTACAGTACTGCCCTAAGTTAAATTAAACTGTGGTGTACCTCAAGGTGATCAGAAGTTTAAATTCTGGATAGATTAGTCACCTCACCCATGTTAACTTCATTTTCAGGGATGGTCCAACTTTTCCCAATATCATATCAAATGTTTCTGGTGTCATGCCAGCATACAGCATATGTACAAGGTTTATATTAGTTTAATAAAATACACATTATTTCAGAACACTGTGATACTCCCCATGATGTCTGTGTAGATCCATGCACAAAGAGGCAAAATCCACTTCGGTTGGAATACAGGAACATCATGGTATGCGCCCAGTATCGATGCCTCCATTGCAGTCTGCTTTCTTCTCTCAGCCATTATCTACTTAAACAGAATGAGCCACAACAAGAAGGCAAACAGCATCCAAGATAGCGATACACACCCACTTCCTACATCCTGCTACCCACAATTCCTGTTCCCTGTGAACTCTATTGCAAAAAAAAAATTCAGGTTTTGCAAAAAACGCATCGCAAATACTGTATGTACAAAAAAATGTGTATGAGCCTGTGCACATAAACCTTGATTGGACAACTTTCAACATGCTAAATTATGATGTATCATAAACAATATCATTTAGCTTTTTTGTTTTTTATTCATTATTTTATTACCTTGATCCAGCTTAATTTATCCACTTTATATTTCATAGGCATTTTTTTGGGCAATCCAAACACTCCATTACAGTGTGCATGCACATTGCTAGGACCCCTGTGCATTAGAGCTCTAAGTAAGTAAATCAGTCATAGTCTTTTTTGATTCAGTATCTCCAGCAGCTACCAAAAAAATATACACAGTAAAGCACGTCACTTTATCATACAATATTTCATGCAACCATTTTCAGCTCAGCTTATTAAATCAGGTAAAGCTGAATTGACTTCAATCCTCCAGCTGTGAGCAAGAAAAAAAAGTTTACAAAGCTTAGTAGGCTTTTTTGATTGATTTTTGCGTGATACAATTACCTTGCATACAGCAATAAGGCTGTAGTCACAGAAGTGCCTATGCACCTTTACATACAAAAGAACACATTGCTATTTAAAAATTTAGGAAAAAAAGCTAAATAGTCACTGTACATGGTGGTGATAACACAAGTATCATTGTCAAAACCAGGACATTTAAGGTAATAAATTGAAGAAATTGTAAGTTTGTAGAAAGATCATTATCTACAGTATGTGTATTGGGGTGTCTGACTTATTGATGACTAGTATGAGAGTGTATTGTGTGTAACCCATTTATGTGGAGGAATGTGACCTGTGTGTAGGGGTGATGAACATGCGTTGATAGTGTTCTGATGTGTGACTGCAGTTAAATGTTGTATGTGTAAACTACTTACAGTAAGTGAATGATACCCATAAAACTTATGGGTGTGATAAAAAAATCTATGCTCAGCTGTATGCAAAACCAAACAAAAATCAAACTAATTAACCCTGTGTGTCCACTAACCTATGCAGTGATATTGTATAGTGTGTTCATGTGTAATGTGTAGTGATGAGCGAGCATGCTCTGCCAAACAGCTGTTCAGCTAACTTTGCCCTGCTCGTAGTATGGCGGCGCTCGTCCAAGCACTGCCTGTGCTCGGGCGCATTTTCGCGGGTTGGAGACATCCAATCGAGTGAAAGCTAACTGCTGCCCTCACTTATATGATAGCACCTGGCAATTGTATCATATCATTATCCACTTCATGAAAGAATGATTGCCAATCACCACCAATATCTTCTTGTGACTGTGAGGGCTCAAGACGTTGGGAGTCAGAACAGAATATCTCAGGTCCCTTCTTCAGCATGCTTAGTGAGAGCACCAAATGTAATTGTGGCAGTGTAAAGAGCTCCTCAGAATATCTGAGTGTGGGAGCATGGCTATAGGATAGAGTCTTGCCTGGTTTGGCAAGCCTCTACATGGTAGGACGAAGGATAATCAGAGGTATGATCATGTTCGCACTGGCCAGACTTGGACAGTGTTGTCCTGTGCCGGCCAGCTAGCTTGGACATGAAGCTGGGTACAGTATTTCTTTTTTTTCTGCTGCACTGGCAGCAGGCACAGTTTCCTTGCACCCAGGGCCTGAGGACTTTCTAAAATGGGCAGACAATCTGCACGCCGTCACTAGTAGCTCTTTCAAATTGGGGTAGGTTTTGAGAAACCGCTGAACAACTAAGTTTAATACATGGGCTAGGCATGGATTGTGGGTCAGGTTGCTAAGCTCCAAAGTCACCACCAAGTTGCAGCCATTGTCAGCCACAACCCAACCATGTCTGATTGTAGGTTAAGTGGCGAAAGCCACAGCATGGACTGGTCCCTTCTACCCTGCCACAGCTCTGCGGTGGTGTGCTGTTTGTCCCCCAAGCAAATCAGCTTCAGCATGGCCTGTTGCCGCTTCCCCACAGCAGTGCTACATTGCTTCAAGCTAGCGACTGATGGCTGACTGCTGTTGGAGGTGGAAGTGGAGGAGGTGGTGGGGGAGAAGTGAAGGTTGATGCCAGCTGTCAGAGACCCTGATGGATGTAGGGCCCGCAATCCTGGGCGTGGGTAGCACTGTGCCATTCCAGGGTACGACTCAGTCCCGGCCTCCACAACATTCACCCAGTGTGTGGTCAGAAAAATGTAGCGTCCTTGGGCAACATCATGTGTCCATGGTGAGGTGGACCTTCCCACTGCGTTGGTCAGGGCATGGTTGATGTTCTGGGACACATGCTGATGTAAAGCATGGCACACCGGTAAAAATAGTGTGACTGTGTACTGAGGGACGGCCACCATCATCAAGCTAAAGAAGGCCTCAGTGACCACATTTCAAGAGCCAGCAATTTTGAAAGATGGGCATTTAGGGCTGCAGTCTGAGGGTGGGTCGGTGGGTATTTGCGCTTGCACTGAAATACCTGTTTTATTGACATTTGGATGCTGTGCTGGAACAGGGAAGTGGACATAGATGCTGCTGGTCCAGGTGCAGGGAGCGGGGCATCCTGGCCAGCAGCTTTAACAGGGAATTGATCAGTAGAGATGGTCGAATTTTTCGACTAGCTGAGTTTGTGAGCTGATTGCAAAGCCCCTGAACATGGTATCATCACCAAAATGAACCAGAAGGTACTGAAGCCCTTTATGGTCTTATTACATGGACAATCATAAGATGTACTAAAAAATAAGTTTACAAAATTATAAATCAACCTCAATTTTCTTATATACAGTAGAGACAACTACAGTTATTGACCATAATATAGAAAGATGCAAGAATAACTTATGTATATTGCTTTCTACCTTATTAATGCATACAATTGTATTGCATCTCACAACTTAAAAATACAATCTTAAAATTTGATCAAGGTCATGTTTTCAAAATAATGCTATAATGCTCATTCTACAATGTTTTTTTTTAAATCCAGGTCTGCTTTATATAAAACAAAATATTCTGCCAATAACATAGTAACCATACTAATCGCACCACATACTATCATCTATATATTTTTATTACACAATATATATTTTTTCAGATTTTCTATTGTAAATTAATTCACATTCTGGAAATACATTATTTTAGTTACTCTTTGAAACTCTTATTTTTCTGTGTTTAAATTGTTCATGGAATTTTGTTGATTCTACAGTTTGTCACATTTCATCAATGTCTTTATTATAAAGGCATAAATGTTCTTTCATCAACAATACATTTGTACCTTTGAAAGTATAAATGATATTGCTCAAATGAAGTGACATTTCCCTCAGTGCAATGTAAATGTCAGTTTGATATATGCCAGTAAACTAGTGAAGAGTCATTTTTATTTATCAAATGTGTGTTCATGCAGATTAAGAAAGTGATTTTTTGTGTGGAAACAGATGGACCATTTTACAATATGCTGGTCTTACAGCGAAGCTTTTTCATGGTATAATGAACTTTATTTTTGTTATACATTATGATGATGATAAATGTATCTACTCAGTTTTGTCCCAAAATGCAGGGATCGTCTCTGTTATAGCAGAATAATTTGTTGTATATTTTATGATTTACTTTTTTATATATTTATGAGCAATAATGTTATTTTGGACATAAGTCATGCCTTACTGTGTTTCCAAATGTACCTAACCAGATTTAGTTTTCAAAATTAAAAACAAAGTATGTGAAACTTAAAATCTATAGCATATAGCATCTATAAAGAAATAAAATTGACATTAACTGTACATTCAGTGCAGATGACTCTCCTAGAACATGTGTATGAATGTCACTTTTTTTTTTTGTGTTAGGTTAGCTGTGAAAAAAGATTTCCTTGGGATAGGATCGGTTCCTGTGGAGGAGCGGTCTTCTCAGTTTTGGTGTGGGGGGTGTTTTTGAAGGGGGATGGTTCGTTGTGTCTATCTTTACTTTATGCTTTTGGTCGCTCCCTGTGAGCCTGTGGGTAACCGGTTCGTTTATTGGATGCTTGGTCCGTACTCGTTCCGGTTGGAAGGTATTGGTAAGGGGGGGGGGGGGGGGGGGGGGGGGGGGGGGGGGGGGGGGGGGGGGGGGGGGGGGTAGTGACCCACAGCTGAAAGGAAAATAAGGCTCTTTTAGAGGCGCCCGTTCTTGAGAATTATTTTTATTATTTTTGTAGTTATAATCCAAGTTACATCAACGCTTTGTGCACAGCGTTTCGTGGCTCACTGGGCCAGTTCTTCAGGATGAGGATAAAATCTATACAATCACAAAGACAATGATCTTATTGTCTCCATGATGCAATTTATCCACAACCGCTACCCAAATAAGTAAGTTAGTAAGTGGGTGCTTGCTATGTTTGCATGTGCTGCTTTTCATTTGGGTAGCGGTTGTGGAATCGGCCATTTTGGAGATCGGCTCATGTTCAAATCAGCCACAAATCGGATTCCCAAGGTGGTGTTGCATCGATTCCCAATCCGATCAATTGCTGATTCCTGATCGCTTGGAAAGATTGGATCGGCAATCAATCGGCAATTGATCGCTGACAAATTGACCTGTGTATGGCTACCTTAACTCTTCATGAGTCATTAAATATAATGATTAGATCCTTCTGTGTATACAGTATGTGTATAAGAACACAGTACTTAACATGTTGTTCGTCTAGACCCACAAGTACAATTGTTTTTTCATCAGACTTTTAAAGACATCTGATGTCCACCTGTTAGTGGGCAGATTCAAATTCCCAGCCTCTCGGCAGTGAATTTGAATCAGTAAAACCGGAAGTGACGTCAGTGACGTCACATCCAATACCTGGAACGCATTTTCACTAGAAGATCGGTTTCTCTACCCGGTCTTCTAGTGAAAAGATTCTTCCTATGGCTGGATCTTACTGCTTCTGATTCAGAGGAAGAATAGTCAGCTCCTTCTTGTCGGCGAATGGGGCAGGTTGAACACACATACTGCTCACCGGCTAGAAGCAGTGCGAACATTCATGTTCGCGGCCGAACTGTCCACCTTGCGGACATTTGAGCTACATTTGAGCAACCTGAGCTACATTTGTCCTGCAGAGGTAATGTGTCTTCATGCTCAGAATCACTCCAGATATCATCCAAACGTGAAGGTGGATGTGCAACTGTTATTGCTGGGGTATGAGGCACTGAATGAATAGCAGAACTAAAGCCCCCCATAGACCTATCGATTCCTGGCCATTATCTAAAAAATTTTATCAGTGTGCTTTTGTGAGACGCCTGCTGCCAGGTCGTCCGGGAATTGTATGCCATCCACCTTGACAATCGACCCTAAAAAACTAACATTTTTAAAAAACATTGAGCGGACATTGATTTGTCTAGTTGTTTTTTTCGGGGCCGTTCGTTGTAAAAAAAAACACGTTGGTGGCGGCACTCAATCCCTTCCCGTATAACCCGCACCTAATGCTCCCTTCCTGGATCCATCTCCCCTACCATATATATTTATTTGTAACCATAAAAATAAATCTTTACAGGTAATAACATAGAAGGAATAAGAGGTCATATTAACCCTTATTCCTTCCAAAGCCATTATCCCCTGTGTGGCACTAAGCACACAAACACTCACTTTCTAAATACAGTAAAAAAACTGGTATCTGTAATAATTACATTAATATTACATTTAAAAATCACCTACACACACTCAATTACTCCTAAACACCTAGAAAGTTTTATGTTTAATAATTTCATTGATTATTAGATATAAAACCACAATCTTGACAATTCAACATTTCCTTCAAAGCAATACGCTACAAACTGCACATAAGACCATCTAGAGCTATTAAAGAACCCCTGGCAAAACCACCAGCATACCAGCAAAATGCTTAAACATGAAACATGAAATAAATGTGTCCAATAAATACATACAGTAAATGCATCACACAATACATAGTGCCCTTGACATTTTCCCAAAAACCAGGAATAACCATATAACCAGTGCCATCACATTGCCCCTATCCTACAATCACTAATAATACATAACAATAAAACACACTTATCCACATGAATTTACCCTAAACAATGTTATATGTCCTAATTAAATACATTATGACATATAACATACAACACAACAACCGCATGAAAAAACAAAGTCAAAGCCTGGAATAAAACATTGGCCACATTATAAAATCTCACAATTAATGAAGCCGGACCATTAGTAAACATGAAATATACATATGCATTGAAATACATATAACATACAACACAAGCAACACCACACAACCAACAACACAACATATAACATACATCACAAGCAAACCCGACAATTGATAACAATTAAACATATATATACATTTCCCTACCGGTAACATGTAATAATACCATTTATTATTACATATAGCCGATATACATATGACAGATATGTTTTACAGAAGTGTTGCTGTGTCCCCACTACAAACAAAAAATATAAAAAATATACAAACCCTTCCCCCAATCACTTAAGATAAATATCAATTTACTTACAGTTATATGTTCAATCCCACCCAGTAATCCAATCATGAATAAAATCCAATTAAACGATTGTTCCCCCCCCCCAAAAAAAAAAAAAATCCCCCAAAGAAAAAGTAATCCATCCATCTTTCCACCCTGAGTGAAATCCTCTACCACCCAAAAAAAAAATCCAGCTACCATCGGCCCCGCACCAGAATCTCGGCCACCCGAAGAAATCCAGCTGCCATCCGTACTGCACCAAAAATCTCTTCCAGGCCAAGCAAAAAACAATAACAGAAAAAAAACTTTCTGAAACTGAAGGGTCAAAATAAATCCAAGGGTCTTCCATTAGATAGCCAAAACAAAGAATGCAAAATTTAAAAAATTTAAAAAAATTTAATCTTCACTCACCGTCCGGAGCACTGCGGGAGAGGTACTTCCTCTAAGGGTGTGACTTCCGGTCCTGTGCAGTTTGTATCTGGAAATTTTCCCCCAATAAACTTCAAAAAATCATTTCTGTTCCTATGCTGACTTTTACCAATGTATTCACCACAAATAAAACAAATGTTGTCTGGAATAATGACACAACCTCTTGGAGCCATAATATAGAACTAAAACATGTGCACAGTCAGTCATTGAATGCAGGTTGTAAGTGTATACCACCCAGTTAGATTCCATACCTTTCGCTATGAACAAAATAAACCTGTTGGAACATGATCATCTAAGCTCCACACTCAGCACTAAACCTACCTTACCACCAACTTCTCCAACTGACCCCCCTACATTCCTTACATTTTCTATTTCTATTTGTCTTGAGTCTTGCTCTTAAAAATATTAAATTCATGTAAGAAATCATTATTGAATGGAGACCAGGAATAGGAGACCAGGTTTCAGTTTAAAAAGGGAAATTTTATGCCTAATTAAACTAAAATCATGAGTTTTCTAAGAAAACCTGATGAGATGGAATTTCTAAAATATTTTTCCCAGTTTCAGTGAGTAAAAATCAATAAGAAACAGTATCCCAATACTAATTCCATGTTATATGTAATCATTTATTTAATTATTGCATATAACATTTTATTAATTAATTTAAAAGTTAGTATTTTTTTACTTAGCAGGTATTTTTTTTACTTTCTTTATTAAGATTTTCATTGTTACAAAATAGCAGAAAACAAAAATAAAACTGCGCAGTACAACCGCTTACACATCACAGAACAACAAAAAAGAGTAAAAAAAAAAAGAAAAAACCATACAAACAATAAAACATCAACATAACCGCGGGCAAAGGTCAAGGTGCAAACATCATTAAAAACACACAGGTATTTAATGCAGGAGAGCAATGGGGCATACGGCAGGGTAGAATCATAATCTGACAATAGACAGGCAACTAGTGGGGGTATCAGGAAAGGGGCACTAACCTAGGCAATAGTTATTTACTTAATGCAAATTATGTGACACCCAGTTGAGCGAGGGTCCTAGCACGTTCCTCGTCAGACAAAGCATGAGAAATAAACGGTTTCCACCGTTTGTAAAATTCCAGAACTCTCTTCGGAGTAATTTTCGGGACTCACAGAATTTTCATCACATCGGTGATGAGGTGGTTGAGCGTTGGGGCCTGGGGATTAATCCACTCTCTCATAATGACTCTGCGGGCCGCCAGAAGAAAAATAGGCCCTATCTTTGGGGTCAGCGTAGCTGAAGAGAAACAACATAATGTCACGAGGTATAAATGTATGGAACATTTGACCCAGAAAATGCGCCGTGAGTCTCCAAAGCCTGGTCACTTGTGGGCACGACCATAAGTAGTGCTCCAGGGATGGAGAGGTGGTGTCGTACTTAGGGCAAAATGGTCGGGGTTTACCATGGGGGTCATGGGAGCGGTATTTCAGCGGGCAGATCTTGTAGGCCCTGTGTATCATCTTAAATTGAGTTTCCCTCCAGGTTTCACAACCCATACATTTGCGGACCACTTGGTATCCCCTATTGAGTTTCTCCGCTATGGCCTCTATAGGAATGTCCGCCCTCCAGTGCGACACCGCAGTAGTGTCAATAGTCTTGGTGAAATTCGGCTTGAAGGCTCTACATAGAGCGGAAAGTCCACCCTCCAGCCCTCCCGCCACCCTGTCGAACAGTGAGGACTTAAAAAGTGACAAAAGATCGGATGGTAAAGTCTTACAAAACGCCTGAATCTGCGATTTGTAAATCGGGTGGAACGGGGCACCCCCCCCCCCTCCATAGCTTCCCAGGATTTCAGTAACATCGTAGCTGGATCGTATAGGTCTTTAACATATTTAATCCCCCTGTCCTCCCATGTCGCATATAGCGGGTGAGTCGTGCCGGGTGGGAACTGGGGGTTGCCTACCAGGGTAGAGAACGGGGACACCGACATCGGTAAGCTAGACATTTTCCTCACCGTGCGAAACGCTACTACGGTGTCTCTCACCAAAACATTAGACTTAAGCTGTTTTGGCAACATGCTAACCGGGCAATGGAGTAGATTGGAGAAAGCCCACGGGCGTGCCATGGCAGATTCCAAGTCCTAGTTGGAATAGTGCAATGTGCCCTGAATCCAATCCACAGCATGCCTAAACAGGCTGGCGATATTGTAGAGCCGCAAATCAGGCAGCCCCGCTCCACCATCCTCCTTGCTCAGTTGTAGGTGTTTGAGAGCTATGCGGGGGCGTTTGCCCTGCCATAGAAAAGATTTCAGGGCCTTATGTAGCAAATGGGCATCTTTGTGTTTCAGTAGCATTGGCAACGTCTGCAATGGGTAGAGAAGTTGCCCGAATAGTACCATCTTATAAAGATGGATCCTCCCAAACAGCGATATGGGTAAGTTTTGCCAGGCCTCCAGTCTGGCTACAATTTTCACTAACAGCGGGTTATAGTTAAGTTGGTAAATTGACGCCTGGGTCTTGCCTATTTTGACACCCAGATAAGTGATAAAGAGTGGCGCTATGGCGAATTCCACCTTTGTTAGCCACGGTCTATGGGGTAAAGAGGTCAGCAGCAGAATCTCGCTCTTGGTCGTGTTTACTTTAAAACCTGTGCATCGTCCAAAGGAGGTCAGTAGTCTGGAGAAAATGGGTAAGTCATTGAGGAGTGAGGAGTGGACGGGGGACATGAACGTAAACTGATAATCCAGGGGGTGAAACTCCCTCCAAAGGTCGCATAGGGCAAGCGATTCGACAAAGTTTCCCAAGGGGGAAGATCGTGTGGCGTCTAAAGTCTGAGCGGGTCGGGTACCCTTGTGGGATGTCGGTTGTCGTCTGTCTAGAAAATCCGTCGAATTAAAGTCCCCGCCTATTATTTTGGATGGTGTGGGATCAGCCGATATGCGACCCAACAGGTCGGTAAAGTACTGTTTAGTCGGGGTGTTAGAAGCATAAATATTGTAAAGACTGATGTCAGTACCCGCTAGATTCAGTTGAACGTGTAGGAACCTCGCCCACCCATAATTTACACATGCGGGTCGTGTCACAGGGCCGCAGGTGCGATTCCTGCAACAGTGCCACATCGGTTTTTAACTTCTTCAAATGCTTGAGGACCATGTTCCTTTTCGTTGGTGCCCTGAGGCCCTTAACATTCCAGGAAGTTATTTGAATAGGCATGACAGCTTAGAAACATGGAAACGTGAAATCAATGTATTAAACCTCATAACAAAATTAAGGCCCTCCAGGCCACTGAAAACACAAGGAGAAACCCTCGGCCCCTCCCCCGCCTCTCCCCATTCACCCCCATCACCAGGCAATCCCTCCCGCGTGCCCTGCCCACAATGACCTTGCCCAACAACTAGGTCCCCAAGAAACGTCCTGGGAAGAAACATCAAACCGAAGCAAAAACAAAAACTAAACATAAACTTAGTCAGTGTGGGGCCTCTAAGGCGCGCCACAACATTTAGAGCCAATGTTATAATGGCACTCCCTTTTTTCTGTATGATCAGTAACGACATCTAGTTCCCATACCCCCCCCCC
>CM070039.1:55257489-55267527 GCA_036250615.1 Ptychadena robeensis
CGAAAGAATTCCCTCAGTTCAGTTTTGAAGTCTTTGAGGAAAATTGGGTCCCCTAATAGGAAAGGATCAAGCCTCCAAAACTGTTTGCGTGGGGGACCAGCGTTCAATTGGATTGTAAACATGACTGGAGCATGCTTACACTTGAGAGGTCTTTTTGTGAGATAAAAAAATCATCTATACGGGTAAATTTGTTGTGTGGTGGGGAGTAAAATGTGTAGTCTTTTGTATTCGGATGCATGAAACGCCAAACATCATGAGCAGCCAGAAGTTGCAATTTGTTTTTAATGGCTTTCAACGCGGAGAATCTAAGCGATGAGGAGCCCGATGAGGAGTCTAATGGAGGGTTCAAGGGTATGTTGATGTCCCCGCCAAGTACCAACATGCCAGAAGCAAATTCCAGAAGTAGGTTAGCAATTTTGGAGAAAAAGGCCGGCTGATTTTTATTGGGGCAGTATATATTTGCCAATGTAATTCGGGTGGACAGAACAGTGCCTTTCAGGAAGACAAAACGCCCAGTTGGGTCTATAATTTCGTCGATTTTTATGAATGGGACTGAATGGGAAAATAGGATAGCTACACCTTTGGTCTTCTGGTTAGCTGTGGTGGAGTGGAATGCGGTTGGGTATCTGTGATTAGTTATTTTTTGAATTGCACCGGCTTTGAAATGTGTCTCCTGCAAAACACCACATCAGCGCGGTGTTTATGGACTAATTGCAGGACTTGAGTCCTTTTTGCAGGTATGTTTAGTGCATTGGTGTTGAGGGATAAGAAATTTAGTGAGCTCATCTTAAGGTTAAGCTCTGGCTCCTATGATGCTTGAATGTGCGCTGAGAAAGAGGGGGTACTGAGTGAGATAGTCTGAAGAAGTACTTGAAAGCAGTAGAACTGCAAAGGCAATGTATAATGTAACAATATACTGATATACAAAACAACCGGATTGGGGATGAACCCCAATATGCCAAGAAAAGACCGGTTGTGGTCAGATAAGTGATCGTGAGTGGAGTAACAGATTTAATCACTAATAGCAAATGAAAACATTAGTATAATCACTAAGCTGGGGGGGGGGGGTGTGACCTGGATGGAAAAGAAAAATATCATAAAACAGCAAGTATGGGAGAGAGGTGCATCATAAATATCAATGACATTAGAAATGTGCATAACAAATATGGATGCAGTAGGGAGGCTTGCTCCCCAGTGCATGACTAAAAAGTAGTGTAACAAAAAACTTTCAAGTAAGGCCTTAGCTAACAAAAATAAAAAAAGGAACATTTGTGAGTGGTCTGAGAAGGGCCCTACTTAGGACTATATGAAATCACAGTATTAAAAGTAGGGGGTAGTTTGAGCAGGCTACATTCCAATAGGAACATGAAAAATAAGGTGACGTGTGGGCATATGCGAGGATCATATTGAAAGGCCTACCTCTGCTGGCTGAACATTAAACTGTAACTGCAGGATTATTTTAACAAATAACAGCAAGACCTAAGCGAGATGGCTCTCCACTGGAATGATCGGCTGTGCGACTATGGCAGTGTTCGTGGAGTCTAAACCAACGTGAAACCGCATGTGTGGGTGAACGGCAATCAGTTCAAACATATGTATAGAAAAACATTTAAAGGCATATAGGTCACCAATGAAGGTCAAAGTTCAGCAAACACATCACCAATGAGTTTCCGAAGTCTATCGGGAATATAGTGTGTAGAGGATACAGTTCAAGGGACGTGTCTCCTGGTGTCACGTCATGGGGTACGGGGATAGTTTGGGGATGTAACTCTCTTGACCTCTTTCCTGGATCTTTTCATTGTAGAGCGGGGAGTACGTTGCTCTTTAAGATCCTGTCTGATGTGGGCTGGGGCGGCTTCAGTCTTGCGGGGTCTTATGAAGTCCGCATACCAGTCTGGTAGTTTAGGAATGGGGAGTTGTAGCTGTTTGCAGAAGTTTTCATCAGGGAACCGTAGCTGTATGTTCCGTTCATCTCTAGTCACTGAGAGGCAGAAGGGAAATCTCCATCTATATTTGATGTTGTGTTCGCGTAGAAGGAGTGGACGTAGTGCTTTCCTATTTTGCAGGGTGATGGGGGATAGGTCTTGGAAGATGGTGATTTTCGCTGCCGTTGAGTTTGAGGGTGTCCTGTGTTCTCATTTTCTGAAGGATTGATTCCTTGAGATGGTAGCCAGGAATGCAGCATACAACATCTCTTGGGGGATCAGTGCCCTTTCTTCTTGGTTTCAAGGCTCTGTGTATCCTTTCGAACAAGATGGGCGATTCCCTCGGGCGTTCCAGGAGGTCATTGAAAAGAGACTGAACGGCTTCTGCCAATTGTGGAGTATCAATTGCTTCCGGTATGCCTCTTAGCCTCAGGTTGTGACCAGATCTTCTATATATCTGTTTGATTGGATCATGAGGTTGTCATGTTTATCCAGAGTTTCTTTGATGGAAGTTATATCCGCATCATGTTGGTCACATACGTCTTCCAAGGTCTTGACTCTGTTGGAAATTGCGCGCATGTCCGTCTTAAGATCTGAGATGGCCGAGGTTAACGCTGCTTTGATGTCGGATTTTATTTCTTCTGAGAAAGCTTTTAAGTCCGAGCGGCGAGTGATGTGGTCTTCTGAAGTGGAGGATTCGCTTATGGTTCTCCTGTCATACCCTCCTTGGCTGGAGGCTTCTGCGTCAGAACTTGGCGAACACGGTGGGTGTTCAGAGTGTGATTGGCGGAACATGGCCGGAATCTGTTTGGAGGTGCTCCCCACTTGATCTGTGTTGTTGGGGTAGTTCTTTAGTTTACCGGACTTTCCCATGTTGGTGTAGCAGTTATGTTTTGTTCTCCCACTTGCTGTATGATTAGATTAGAATAGCATCATGTAGGATAGGAAGCAACCCGCAATAAAAAGTATGATATTGTAGTACTCCAATTCTAACAGAGCTGTTGAGTGTCAATCAGTGTCAGCGGTACAATATGTATGAGAAAGTTCTGCTGAATATCCACGTGACAATTCAGCCTTGCGGGAATGGGCAAATGTGACTGATCTTGTATCCGCTAAATTTCTAGGAGAGTGCACAGGCAAGGATTTTAAATGTGCCTGGTCCCTGGGCCTGCTGGGGTGCTCCCAGGGGACTTGGACTCACCGAGATGGAGGTCGCTAGTGTTCCCAGAGGCTGTGGTGTAGTCCGGTCTCCTTTTGGGACTGTTTGGCCGCTGTAGGCCAAAGCCCCGGCCTCAATTTTGGGCCTAGAGGTGAAACTGCATCTGGGTCCGGTGTCCGATGAGACTGTCCAGATGTCCAGTTGGCCGGGTCTGGAGGAAGTGGAAAGCCGTGAAAAGCCGCCGAACGGGCAGATGTAGGCCGAAGCCGGGGCCTCAATTTTGGCCGGGTTCCGGACATACCGGCGGGCGGAGGAATTTCAGCCTGTCAGGGTACAGGGATGGTGGATGGATCTCCGTGGGTGCCGGGTTGGAGTTTGGGGGTTCCGGTGGTGAGATGTGAGGGGATTTAGAGAGGAGGCAGCGGAGCTCTCAAAGGATGCTGCTTCTCCTCGATGCACCAGGCCACCATGATTTTCTTTATTAATTTACATCCTGCAATACCATCATTTTACTCTCTCCCAAAAATTCATAGAGGAGACCAATTGTTTCAATTGTTTCAAGTTACAGAATCTGCCAGACTTATACCAGGGACTTGATGGATTTTCTTAAAATCATACAGAATACAAATGTACCTTCCGATGCCTGGCTTGTGGGGATTGACGTGGAGGTTCTATACTCCACCATTCCCCACAAGATAGTATCAACATGATATTCAAATTTCAAATTTCAGTGTTAAACTCTTTCAATTATATTAGAATGTAATATAATTTGTTAGAATTTATAGTAACACATAATGTTTTTACCTTTGACAATACATTTTTTATTCAGCAAAAAGGGGTTGCAATGGGCGTAAGCTGTGCTCCGTCTTACGTGAATCTCTTTTTAGGTCAATGGGAGAGGAATCTCAAAAATTACCAATTTAAAATTAATAAAACCTTAATTATCTGTACAAGATATATTCGATGATGTATTCCTAAACTGCACAGGATCAAAAATGCCTTAATACAAACTATTTTAATCTTAATTTTACATTCTCCATTACACAATTAGCATGTGTGATTAGGAACTTAATATAAACTTGCCCAGCAATATTGAGATAACACTATACAGGAAACCTACAGCCGGCAATTTGCTTCTAAAGGTGGGTTTACACGTCAAGATTTTTTCGTCCGACCGACTAACGATTTTTTGGTTCGTTGTACAAAAATCTAGAACGATATATTTTATTTTGTTCAATATCGGACCAAAAATCGTTCACAAGGTTATCGAACATGTTGGAAAATTTTCATCTGTCGTTTATTTTTCGAGTAAAAAACGAATGCTCCTTATTTCACTCTATATATTTTGACCAGATTTTTAACCAGTAGCATGACGTATTTCCTGCGCAATGAATGTTGGGATTTTTACAATGTATGATTTTGATTTGTCTATATTTTAATTACAAGTAGAACTTTCCGCCCCCGCCCCCCTTGTCTTGTCCGCTTGCCAGCCCCCTTGGCATTGTGGCCGCCCGAACCCTTGCATGTGGCGCCTTGGCCCCCCTTGCCTTGTGGCCCGCCTGCCCCCCTTGTTGTGCTGCCCCGCCACCAACTGCCTTGTGGATGACTGCAACCCTTGCCCATGTGGCTCCGCCCCCTTGCCTTGTGGACGACTTGCCCCCTTGCATGTGGCTGCCCCGCCCCCCTGCTTGGGGATGCCCTGCCCCCCCTTGCTTGGGATGCCCCGCACACACACATTGCTGCTGGGCGACTGCACCCCTGCATTGTGGCTGCACGCACCCACTGCCTTGTGGCGCCTGCACCAATTGCATTGTGGCTGACCGCACACTTGCCTTGTGGAGGGGCCCGTACACTGTGCGTGCTGTGGTATAAGGTGTTTACAAAATATATTTTGGAGCCTAGCAATGCCCACAATACATCACTTCCTAAAAAAATTAATCTGAAAGATTTTTCATTCGTGGATCCACCGATTTTTTTTTTCATTCGATATTTGCATCGGTTGTACAAAAATCTAAAAAAAATCTAATTACCTTCGAGAAATGGATGAACGATATCCGATAAAAAAAATAAAAAAATCAAATCTGAAGTTGAAGGAAAGAAAAATCTTGATGTGTAAACCCACCTTTAGAGCGAATAGTCATCACCAGGCTCCAATATTAAATAATATTCCATATGGACAATATTTAAGAATCTTACTTATTTTCAAGAAAAAGCAAGTTAATTAACAGCTAGATTACACCAACAAGGTAATAGTTGTAAATGTTTAAAGCATGCTTTTAATAAGGTATATACAATCCCTAGAGAAATATTATTTAAACCCAAGCAGAAAAAAAAATCTTGAACATGTGAATCTAATACTTCCCTATCATGCACAATTCCAAACGATTAAAAAAATTATAATATATAATTGTCCCATATCACCAAAAAAGTGGCAAAATGTATTGGTCCAAAACCAACAATCATAGGACTTTATAAATGTGGATTTTTACCTGTAATAAACAATTGTTGCTAATGTATATTGTTTGCCATTTACAGCCTTAGACACTTTCAAATAATCATAGGAATCAAAGGTGTAATTTGGGCGTTATACATAAATAATTCAAATGAAGTTTAAAAATATATTTATATGTATACTATGGTACTATTCTTTTTTCATGAATAATATCAGATATACAAAATAAGCTACATATTGATAGATGTTAATTATCATGGCTAATCTATCATAAAGTCTGACTTAGAATGAGTGATGCAATTTTTGATATTAACTATGGTTGTCTATTCTATACTAATGTATCAATTCTGATTGCTATTTATTGTAGACATTTATAAATGTGTATACATTATATATCCTTAATTTGTACTGTATAATAATGTGTATATACCTTGGAATATTTGTAAATATGCTAACATGTTTGATATAATGTATATTTGCGCTTTGATCACATCAACTACGGACATAGCCTATAATTATTCATACACTTGGCAAATTTTTAAGTTAGTTTAATTCAACCAGCAAGTTTCATTTTGATGGGAAATTACATAGGTGTTTCTCAAAAGATAATAAGACGATGTTGTGGAAAAAAAACTTCGCTTTTATTTAAATTTGAGGAAAAAAGTGTCATGTCCAAAATTATTCATACCCTTCATTAACTGCCACAGTCTCTGGGGAAATCTAAAGTTCTATACCCTTCCAAATAGTCCAAGCTGTTGCATTCTAATTACCATGATTTATTGGGAACAGCTGTTTTAATCAACTCAACAGGCGAAAAACAGCAGCTCTCTACAGTTGGTTTGTGGATAGTCATGGCTAAAGCTGGCCATATTTCTTTAGATCTTTCTGTCAGATATCCTTAAGAACTACCAACAACTATGTAGTATAGGGTCCTCTGCGTTTGAACACAGGTAGAAAGTCCCTCATATTACATGGTTTAGGTAAAACAAAAGGTGATCTAAAGGAAATCTGACAGAGAAATCTAAAAGGTGTATGGGGACCTTAAAACAAAGGAGCCCAGTGAGGACCTGTGCATGTGCATTGTGGCTGCTAGAGATGGTAAAAAAAATTTTCAGAAATTCAATGATTTCGAGTTAATTGCAAAGCCCCTGAACATGGTATCATCACCAAACTTGCTGGATATGTAGAGAAGGGTTGGGGGAACATTTGAAAGAAAAAAGTATGTCTCTAACACAAATAGTTTTTGCACAAATTCTCTACATCTCCAGCAAGTTTGGGGATGATACCATGTTCAGGGGCTTTGCAATCAGCTCTGAAAGTTAGCAAGTCGAAAAATTCGAGCATCTCTAGTGGCTGCTCACAAGTCATGAAAGAGCTACAAGGCCATATCTAAATGTTTTCAAGTTCCAGTGGCTACAGTGCAAAGTATTATTAACAAATACAAAAAATCTCAGAGGACATGGTCAGAATCCCAAAGGGACACCTGTTCTGGCCAGGAGAATAGTGAGAGAGGTGAGTTTTCAAGGATCACCACCAAGGCCATCCTGGTCATTCTGGGCTCTGTTGGTGGCAATGTCTCAAGGCAGACAATCCACGGCATACTGCTGGGTTCCATGGATGCACACCAAGGCCACTTCTCCAGATAAGGCACACAAAAGCTTGCTTGGCCTTTGCAAATGTTTACCTGGACAAAGAAGCAGACTTCTCGTCTTTTGTGTTATGGTCAGATGAAACAGAATTTTAATTGTTTGGTCACAATTAGGTTTCCTTCATTTGGCATAAAAAAGTAAAAGCATTCAACCCAAAGAACACCATTCCCACTGTCAAACATGGTGGTGGGAACCTAATGCTTTGGGGGTGTTTTTCAGCCAATGGATCACAGTAAATAGCACCATGAAAAAAAAGCAATACATAAGAATTCTCAATGACAACATCAGGATGTCTGCATATAAACTTGGCCTTGGGCACCAGTGGACATTCAGCATGACAATGACCCAGAACACAACAACAAAAGTGGTGAAGAAATGGTTAGCAGACAACAACATTAACGTTTTGGAGTGGTCCAGTCAGAGTCCTGACTTGAATCCAATTGAGAATCTGTGTAGGGAGCTAAAAATCAGGGGGATGGCAAGAGCTCCAACCTGAAAGATTTGGAGCTCATTGCAAAAGATGAATGGGCAAAGATTCCTGTGGAGACATGTAATTTCCCGTCAAAAAATAACTTGCTGGTTGAATAAAAGTGACTTTAAGCTAAATTTGCCATGGGTATGAATAATTATGGGCTAAACTGTATGTATGTCTCACTTTTAGAGGAACATATTCTGTGTTTACAGTGGCTTGCAAAAGTATTCGCCCACTTGAACTTTGTCACATTACAGCCACAAACATGAATCAATTTTATTGGAATTCCACGTAAAAGACCAATACAAAGTGGTGTACACGTGAGAAGTGGAACGAAAATCATACATGATTCCAAAAATGTTTTAGAAATAAATAACTGCAAAGTGGGGTGTGCATAATTATTTAGCCCCCTTTAGTCTGAGTGCAATCAGTTGCCAATAGACATTGCCTGATTAGTGCTAATGATTAAATAGAGTTCACCTGTGTGTAATCTAATGTCAGTACAAATACAGCTGCTCTGTGACGGCCTCAGAGGTTGTCTAGGAGAATATTGGGAGCAACAAAACCATGAAGTCCAAAGAACACACCAGAAAGGTCAGGGATAAAGTAATTGAGAAAGCAGGCTTAGGCTACAAAAAGATTTCCAAAGCCTTAAACATCCCACGGAGCACGATTCAATAGATCATTCAGAAATGGAAGGAGTATGGCACAACTGTAAACGTACCAAGACAAGCACGTCCACCTAAACTCACAGGCTGAACAAGGAGAGCGCTGATCAGAAATGCAGTCAAGAGGCCCATGGTGACTCTGGACGAGCTGCAGAGATCTACAGCTCAGGTGGGGGAATCTGTCCATAGGACAACTATTAGTCGTGCACTGCACAAAGTTGGCCTTTATGGAAGAGTGGCAATGAAGAAAGCCATTGTTAACAGAAATGCATAAGAAGTCAAGTTTGCTGATTGCCACAAGCCATGTGGGGGACACAGCAAACGCACAGCAAATGCAAAACGCTATGTTTGGTGGAAAACTAACACTGCACATCACTCTGAACACACCATCCCCACTGTCAAATATGGTGGTGGCAGCATCATGCTCTGGGGATGCTTCTCTTCAGCAGGTACAGGGAATCTAGTCAGAGTTTATGGGAAGATGGATGGAGCCAAATACAGGGCAATCTTGGAAGAAAACCTCTTGGAGTCTGTAAAAGACTTGAGACGGAGGTTCACCTTCCAGCAGGACAACAACCCTAAACATAAAGCCAGGGCAACAATGAAATGGTTTAAAAACAAAACATATCCATGTGTTAGAATGGCCCAGTCAAAGTCCAGATCTATATCCAATTGAGAATCTGTGGCAAGATCTGAAAACTACTGTTCACAAACGCTGTCCATCTAATCTGGGCAAGGATTTCAGTCTCTAGATGTGCAAAGCTGGTAGAGACATACCCTAAAAGCAGCTGGCAGCTGTAATTGCAGCAAAAGGTGGTTCTACAAAGTATTGACTCAGGGGGCTGAATAATTACGCACGCCCCACTTTGCAGTTATTTATTTGTAAAAACATTTTGGAATCATGTATGATTTTCGTTCCACTTCTCACGTGTACACCACTTTGTATTGGTCTTTCACATGGAATTCGAATAAAATTGATTCATGTTTGTGGCTGTAATGTGACAAAATGTGGAAAAGTTCAAGGGGGCCGAATACTTTTGCAAGCCACTGTATATATAACAGATAACCGATCATAACTGTAATTGTTATTTTTGGTTTTATTATTGGGATTTAGTCTTATGCTATATAATTTTATTAATAAAGTAATGTATTAATTGATCATGTGTGTGAATCTCTGTTTAACTTTGGATCTGTGGAATGGGAAATCATTAGTTCTTAGTGATCTTTAATCAATAGTTAATTGTTCATTTAGTTGATTTATCCTCGGGAGCAGCTTATCTAGATGCAGGTAAGAGGGGAGGACATATTGCACTTATGCAGATGCCTCCCTGTGCCTTCCCATTGTCATGTCCTCCTTTCCGTCTTCTATCTGCCTGTGGCAGTTATGGAGATGCATGTGTGGGGGGCAGACCCCCGTTGGATATGGAGCTGTATCACCCAGGCTCATTTACCTCCGCAATAATCTTAATTCCTGACGTTGAAATGGGGTGGGTGGATTTCCCCCACTGGTAGGCTGTGCATTTCCTGTCCAAAATGGGAGAACATAAATCACTCCATATACCTTAATTTGAATTTTCCACTTGAAAATAGATTGTGATGTTTCTGTGACTGAGAAGCGTCAGGTGAAAGCACTAGCCCCTTTTCAGAAAGGGTGATCCCCATTATATTATTTATAGAACATGAATGTAGCTAGTGTATTCCCCCAGCGATTGA
>CM070039.1:55267552-55278918 GCA_036250615.1 Ptychadena robeensis
ATTCTACACGCACTCGGTATAACGCGGCACCCCGAATTTTGTACAGTTCACAAAACACTGAATAACAGGATACAAGTGAAGGAGAGCAATGCGTACCATAACGTGGGACAGGCAGTGTACACTGTAAACGGTACTGTACACAGGTGAACTGTACGCAACGAGGTGCGGTGTTGTTTTTTTCCCTCGCCCTCGCGTACAGTGAGCAGCTGCAGCTGGCAATGGATCTGCCCCCCCGGAGGACAGACTGGCCGCAGGGGGGAGCACATGTAATGCAAATGGCGAAGTGGGAGCTGAGTAGAGCAGGAAGCAAGCATAGCAGTGGCTGGCAGAACGGCGGTGGCTAAGTCGCATGTTCCCGGTTTCTTGGCCCTCGCGCTCCCCCTGTAGAGGGGGCAGATGTGGACGTAGGGCAGGAAGACGGGGGACATGGAGGGCAGCCGCCCTGGGGTGACGTTTGCGGCCACTGCTATGGCATGACGATCTCGGCGGGGGTGAGAGAAACGGTCGGCAACCGGCCGCCTGGCACCCGTGGTGTATAACGTGCATTTAACTTTGATTTTTTGGGTATAAAAAAATGCGTTATACGAATAAATACGGTAAGCGTATTGTAATTTATAACCATTTTTAGAGTGCTTATTTTAGTTACTGTAGGGCATTTTTAATTAACATACATTTTACGAAATATTTCAAAAGTATGTGGTGGAGTGTGAGAATAAGGCTGTGTGAAATGAATATGTGTTTCCAGTACAGTCTTACACTATAGAGCTTGTTACAGCTTTGAAAAATCAGTACAAGTTTTGAGGTGTGTCACTGGCAGGCCTATTGTCATTTTTGCTTAGAGTGGAAGCAGAGAGGATTTAAAAATCGTGCATAACCGAAAGCTTTTCCGCATGCCTTGCAGTTCAGATATTTATTCACACCATATTCTGTCTACAGTTTAATGTACTATGCTTTTGAAGAGTACAACCACATTGCATTTGCGTTGTTAAGAAGTTAACCACTTGACAAATGCAATCAAACAAGGTTTAGTGTATTAAGCGGGTCATGTCTGCATACAACACACCAAAGGTATGTGAACCAATGATGGATTTTTTTTTTGTGTTGGGGATGTAAATAGGGGTCAGCCAATATTTCAAGACTTTCTCTCCTTTAGAATAGGTCCTTCATTATACAAGCTTGCCTCAGCACTCTCTGCATCTAATTTTATACACTAGCCACATGCTTATCTAGTTCAAAAGTGAAACATCACAAAAGAATATTTTAATGTTTTTTAAAAATGCAACAAACCAACACAACCCAAACCAAACCAAACCAAATAACAATATTTTCTTTAGTTTATTTTTTTTTCCAAGTTGTGCGTTTTTTGAACTTTGGATTTTTTTTTTTTTCTGTAACTCTCAAAGTTTGCCAGTGTAATTACTAGAAATTTCAAGCACTAGCTAATTATTTATGCTACATAATGGATTAGATCTTATTAAGGTTTACCTTTTTTGTCTTTATCTTTTATTATTTTTTTTTCTTTTTAAGGTTTTATCGTACGCCTAGTGCCGATTAATATGCTCCATACGTTACATTTTCGCATTTCATGGATATTGTTACAAAACTAATTCCATTATTGGGCGACCATTCCAGCTAAATTGCTAACATTCAATGATACTGTTTTTACCCTCAACCTGCATCATTTGGTTTTATTTTTTAGAAAAGTAAAAATCTGTTGCAAGCCGTCAAAAGCACAATTAATGGGCCTAGTGAGACATAGACGAAGTCCTTTGAATTACATCGCTAATACTATGGATTCCAAAGGTCCGTTCACTATCCAATATGACCTTGTGTACCCATCCCTTCCTTTCCTCTGCAACCTCTACCCATACCATGCATTGATCTTGTTAGAGACCTAATCCCTGTAATTAAATCACGGTTCTTGTGCCTTAGTTTACAGTGTTATATAAATGTAAAGTACCATATTTTGCCAGTGGTAAAGACTACATGTATGTAATGCAATAGAAGCAACCCCCAATTTTTCAGTTAGAGTCCAGTTAAATATAGATAATCTTGTGGTTTTGGGGAACGAACCCCAAGAAGGGGTGGCACTCCTGCGGGCTTTAAAGGGCACTGATATTATACTTATAGTTCTAAAAAAAAATTCCATCCGAAGGAAGGAGGTCACATTTTTTTTTATTTCAAACAAGATATACAAATTAATACATAATATCATAGATTACATGTTAAGTCAGTCTAGATTATACATATTCTTTATTATTAATTTTACACATAGAGTAAAAAAAAGTGACACATACTCCTCATTTCCATTCATTCCCTTTACATTGAAACCTCAGTATCATTTTTATAACGTCAGCATTTCTTAACCCCGTGGTAAGTGTCCCAAAGGGCCCATGGTTATAATTTCTCTAGTTTTCATTAGTTTTTCATTTTAAGCAAAAATTAGGGTTGCGCATTATACACGGGTGTGCATTATACTGGAATAAATACGGTATATGATTTCTTTTTTAAACAGTCATCTATGCATATAGAAATATAGCAGTTGCTATGAATAATTTCTTTTTTAAGATTCATACTTTAGAGCTGTTTTTCTTTTTTTCGGCTCATTACATGTATGTATTTTGTGTAGTGAAACCCTATATCATGAACATCTTGCCTTGGGTCTTTGAATTACTTAGTAGAAAACCAAAAGAATATGACAGTCCTAGTACTTGCACCTTAAAAATCAGGCAGAACTACTACGTAGTGCAACTAGTAGTGCAACTACGTAGTGCAACTACGTAGTGCAACTAGTTAAGCTGTACTGTGTTTTAATATAAAATAGATATTTCCTGATGACGTTTTTATGTGGCAAATAAACGTTGACAACCAAAGATGAAAAAAAGCAAAACCTGAAAGCCAGCTTTAATTTGTTACTGCCAGGGAAGGCAATGTTGAGCAGACCCAAGACTATGAACTTGTTTGCACCATGCTTAGCCTACTTTATCTAGCTATGAGATAGATGATCATTGGTGGAGGAAAAAGGCCTTGTCATGGACAGGAATAAAGTAGACTGAGCCTGATGCTATTATGCTAAATTGGGCTAAACATGTGCCTAAGCAAAGGTAGGTGGTGTGAAAGCTGAGGATACAGAAAGGATAAAGGAAGCAAAGTAGAAGCTACATTTGATACAGTCATGGAAATTAATGGATAGAAGAGAGTAAAAGAAGATGCACAACGTGATTACAGATAAGGACTGAGTTGTTGGGATGAGAAGAGGACTTATGTTATTACTCAGGCACGGTGCGCCAGACTCAAAATACTTATTTTCAAAGAGAAATAAAATAAGTTTTTGATCCCTTCACAGAAGATGACTTTTGCCAAAACCCTTGTTGGCAAACATACAGTCAGACACTCATTGTAGTTGGCCACCAGGTTTGAAACATCTCAGGAAGGATTGTGAACCACTGCTCTTTGAAAGATCCTTTTCAACTCAGTAGGGTTTTTAGGTGGATATTTAACTACTCAGCCTTCAGCTCCCTCCACAGATGTACTATGGGATTAAGGTCTGGAAACTGTCTAGGCCACTCCATGACCTTCATGTGCTTCTTCTTGAGTTAAGCAGGGAACAGATGGCTCGATATTTAAGCTGCCCGATGTAGCTGGGGAGACAGTTCTCCCTCCAGCTCAGCTGATGCTTTGCATGGAGACCCGCGGTTTCCATGCAAAACAACGGCCATGATTAATGGTCATATCCCATATGGCTGTTTTCAAGCGGGATTGATTGGTCCAGCTCGAAAACACAGATGGCCGCATATTATATGGGCCAGATAGATGGCCTTAATCACGCACGGTGCTCGAAGCGGCCATCGATCTGGCCCATATCTACATGTCCGTACCCTACTAAACTCTTTTGTGGCCTTGCCAATGATTTTTTGCCATTGCTGAGAGAAGGAGTTGTTCAATTAAGAGTGACAGTACATGGTTCCATCCATCATATCTTTTTTGCAGTCAAGGTGTCCTGTGCCCATAGCAGAAAAACATGCCTTAAGCTTAATGTTTCCAGCTCCATGTTTACTGTGAATATGGTGTTCTTAAGGTCTTAAGCAACATTTTTCCTCTTTTAAACTCAGTTGATTTGGCGACAAAAAGCATGACTTTAGTCTCATCTGGCCACAACACTTTTTTGCAGTACTCCTCTAGATCATTTAGATGTTCATTATCAGACTGCAGATAAGCCTGTACATGTTCTATCTTGAGCAGGTAAGACCTTGAGGGTACTGGAGATTTGTCCTTCACAGCATAGTGTTGTTTTGCCCTGCTTTGTTCATGTTTTCATGTTCATTGCAACTTCAAAGGTTGGAGCCCCAGACTGAGGGACTTGAGCTGCAGGCAATAATCTTGTAGCACAGTGCACAGGATCTACTCGCATGTCCTGACAACCTTGGATTGCTCACATGTCTTGCCAAAGTAGCTCATTCTGGGAACAGGCATCTTTTTATAAAAGTAATGTAACAAGGAAGGAATAGCTCTCCTGTCCCTTACAAAGGTTACTCCTAGTCTCAGCTTATCAGCATACAGTGATTTACGAAGATTTTTGATATCTTTCAAAAGTTCCTGTTTTTCAGTAATTCAACTTAAAAGGTGAAACTAATATATGAAATAGACTTATTGCATGCAAAGCAAGATATTTCAAGTTTTTATCTGTTATATGTTTTGATAATTAAAAACAGTAGCAACTAGGATTTAAATTGGAAACCAGCTGACACCCTCACCTTTTAAGTATATCCTCACTGCCCTGCATATTGTGCAGGCTGTTCCCATTCACGTAGAAACTTCCTATTTCACCACGCTGGATAAACTGTTGTCTGAGTTTATTTGGGGCAATAAGAGACCATGTCTCAGTTGGTCTTTACTTAAACTATCTGGAAATAAGGTGGGTGATCCAGACCTGATGAGATACTATCATGACACACTTAAATAGAATAAAGGATTGCTGTTTACATCAGACTGCACTCGTACTTGCTTCGGGCGTAACGCTAGGAAGGTTAAACCAGCCATAGACGCTATGCTTGGTGGGCGTTTATCGAACAATCGACCGCAGCATGATGACATCATCATGTCATGGTCAATCGTTCAAAATACACCAAAAAAAATATAAAGTTTAAACACACAATTATGTAAAAATGAATTGATAATTAAAATAAATTAAAAAAATACAAAAATCTGCAGGAACAAGAATAAATCCTGGCAAACAGTTTGTTGATGGACCAGGACCACTCTTCACTGTCCTCCCTAGAGCTGCTATGTTCTCACCTCTGATCTAGAATATTCTAAATCACTCATCTCCTGGTTATGTAGGGCAGATTCATAGGTTTGTCTGTGTTATTAGTAGATATGTGAAATTTGTGACTCATTTGCAAGGACACTAATTACTGTATCATCACCAAAATTGCTGGTGATATAGAGAATGGTTGGGGGAACACTACAAAAAATAAAGTATAAAGCAAAGATCAGGCAGTCAGGAGCTTAATGCCCCAGACGAGGACGTGTCGGGGGCCACAAGTGGAGGATCCAGGGGGGCTGCCAATTTTCACTTAACGGGCCACGGGTCTATGATCTAGACAAAATGAAGAAGAACATGGGTCAGCCATCCAGCTCAATAACATTTCCTTAAATATTTTCTCATGTTATATTTCAGGATGTTCCTAAGCTGAACATAAGTTAGCAGAAGGAACCTCCAACCTCTTGAAAAAAAAAAAAGAGAAAAGCAGTTTGTTATTCTAACCAAACACTCATTTAAGTCCCCTCATACATACTTAGATTTGTTGGCCGACCACCGTGCGGTCGGTCAGCCAAAAAATCGGATTTAGCTTAAAGAGCCTAAATCGGCAGCCAAATCGATCTAAGCCATTACGGAGATGTCCGTAATTCTTAGATCGTTCTAATACTAGATGGGCATATAGTGTCCCTGTCTAAAGTATGTGTGTGTCTCCTCAAGGATCTCAGATCAATCAGGGCTGAGGAATCAGTCTGCCTGCTTCTGGGGGAGAGGGGAGGGGGGTGCTAGCAGCTCCCTTCCCTCTCCCTTCGGGCTGACTGTTCTCACAGCCGGCATGATGTGCTCTAGATTTCAATTGCAAGCAGACAGAAATTACAAGTAGCCTCCCTTGAATGGTATTATGTGGAATAGTGTTGAGCTCGAATATTCCAATTGCGAATATATTCGGCGAATATCGGCTATTCAAGAATTCACAAATTTCGCAAATATGGCGGATTATATTTGCAATTTTGAATATTCGCCATCGGGATGCTTATGGCCATGGATTGCGAATATATATTCACAATGCGAAAAAAAATAGGATATGTGACCATTCATATCGAATCGAATATTAGTAGAATTATTGGCAAAATATTGCGAATTCGAATATCGCCTATGCCACTCATCACTAATGTGAAGTGGAAAGTGAAAAAAAAAGCATCTAAAAAAGAGAGAAGTGCAGCACCAGAACACCAAGTATAGATTTAAGATCCACAGTTGCTGTAGGAATCCCAGCAGAAAGGCCAGCACAGGCATCTGTACTATATCAAGAGGATTTTAAAGCTCTTTTTTAGGGGATGGAATAAGGCAGATCTGGCAAGAGGTGACATTCTATGGATACCCTGAGTTTCTGCTTTGATGAATAATGTCTATCTAAAAAATATGTAACAACACAAACCTGATATAGATAGATCGGGGGAAAGATAACAATCTTGTATATGACAACATACCTGAACCACAATTTTCTCAACCTAGATTTTACAACATTCTAGTTGATATGAGAAGGATAGAGGGAGATACTGATCTTGCATATGACAACATACCCGAACCACAATTTTTATAACCTAGAAATGACAACAGTATAGTTGATATGAGGTGAGGGGGGGTTGTATTAGAGAGAGTTAGAGATTGTGCTGTTGATCCCAAGATGGTTGTCAATGAATAGGAGAGAAAGACTTATTTGAAAGAGGGTGGCACAGAAAAAATATAATTATGTAGTTATGGTGATCATTGGACTTCTCTGTATCTACAGACAATGGACAAAGTGAAAGTTGAGTAGTATGAGAAAAGAGAGGGCATAAGGGGGTCAGTGGATTTGCTAGCTTTTTGGCATAAAGTTTAAAATGAACATAGATTATTTTGATAGGATAATAGCTAAACAAATGTGTGGGATCTTCTGTTTTTAAAAATGCTCCCACATATATTTTTTTTTTACCAGACTACCTTCAAAGACCTTGTAACCCAGATAGCCGATATACACTCACCCACCACTTTATTAGACACACCTTGCTAGTACCGGGTTGGACCTCTTACTGGAATTAGAAACATTCCTCAAAGATATTGGTTTATATTGACATAATAGCATCAGACAGTTGCTGCAGATTTGTCGGCAGCACACCCATGATGCGATTCTCCTGTTCCACCAAGGTGTTCTATTGGATTGAGATCTGGTGACTGTGGAGGCCACTTGAGTACAGTGAACTCATTGTCATGTTCAAGAAACCAGTCTGAGATGATTCAAGCTCAGAAGATGGGTACACTGTGGTCATAAAGGGATGGACATGGTTAGCAACAATACTCAGGTAGGCTGTGGCATTGCAATGATAATCAATTACTACTACGGTAAGGAGTCCAAAGTGTGCCAAGAAAATGTCCCCCACACCATTACACCACCACGACCAGTCTGAACCGTTGATACAAGGCAGGATGGATCCATGCTTTCATGTTGTTGACTCCAAATTCTGACCCTACCATCCAAATGTTGCAGCAGAAATCGAGACTCATCAGACCAGGCAACATTTTCCAATCCTCTATTGTGCAATTACTGTGAGCCTGTGTGAATTGTAGCCTCAGTTTCCTGTTCTTAGCTGACAGGAGTGGCACCCGGTGTGGTCTTCAAGGTTCAATGTGTTGTGGGTTCAGAGATGCTCTTTTGCACACCTTGGTTGTAACAAGTGGTTATTTGAGTTAAGGCCTTCATACATGTTTCAATTTCCCTACAACCAATGCCAGATTCAATGGTAATTTATGATCGACGTTGGTTCGATCGATCAAAGTACGATCGAACTACCCCCCACATAGAGAAACCGATATTTGATCGATTTTGGTTTGATTGATCGAAAAGCATAATCGAAGGAAGTCAATCATAAACACACCAAAATGTCTGCCATCGGATGTATAAGTATGCTTATTATTATGCGTATTATTTAATTCGAACCAAAATCAGTCAAATACAACTAAATAACATTCAATGTATACTCGATCGATCAAAACTTTCCAACATGTCTGATCACTTTTCGATCAAACTTCTGGTACATTTTGATCTAGGTTGATGTAACAATGAGACTTTTGGTCAATGGACTTTTTCGATAGTTTTAGGATGATTGAACGGGAAAATCAAAACGTGTACGGGGGCGTTAACTGTTTCCTTTTTATCAGCTCGAACCACTCTGGCCATTTTCCTCTGACCTCTGGCATCAACGAGGCATTTACGGCCACAGAACTGGATGTTTTTCCTTTTTCGGACCATTCTCTGTAAACCCTAGAGATGGTTGTGCATGACAATACCAGAAGATCAGCAGTTCCTGAAATACAGACCAGCCCGTTTGGCACCAACAACCATGCCACATTCAAAGTCACTTGAATCACTTTTCTTCATCATTCTGAAGCTCATTTTGAACTGTAGCGGTTCGTCTTGACCATGTCAATATGCCCTAATGCATTGAGTTGTCACATTGTGATTGGTTGATCAGTTATTTGCATCAATGAGCAGTTGGACAGGTGTTCCTAATAAAGTGGTCGGTGAGTGTATATCTAAGTTCAAAATTATGTGAAAGGTTTGTATCACAATAGCTATCCTTCAACTGAATTCTGCTTTGTCCCTCTTCCAAAACATTTCAGAAAGCTCCATTTGCTGCATCTGCACATCAATCTGGTACCCTATTTTTTTCCTCAGTTTTAAAACCATTTGCCAAAACACTTTAAACCTATGCACAACTGCTGCATATTTGTTCTCCCAGGGTTATTATATCAGCTCATCCCTTACTCTGCACACTTTGCACCGCTCACAACATTGCTTCTACCATGCACACTCTGATGATATCAAGTCACAATGCACACTCTACTCTACTCTTTCCAAAATATTCTGTGTTGGCAATTATTTTTTTTTAAATACTAAAGCCAGACTGATCTAAGTTATGTAATTTTTGATTAGAAGGGGGGACTTTACCTAATGACAGAATTTGTAACTTATATCAAATACTTATATCAAATATTGTCAAATATATTTATTAATAAAGACAAGTTGTTAAATGGAATACTGATGTAGCAATGATAGTGCTTTGATTACCTTCTTTTCTGATCTGTACATTTTTTATGGGGTAACAATCTTGTTAAATGTGATATTAGGCACTATATATTTCTCACTTTTTATTTTAGGTATTTTAGATGCATTGTCAATAATTTTATTGTAGCATTAATAATTACTTTGACAGCAAGACCCCCACAGAGAGATAAAATTGCAAAGAGATACAGTAAGAATATGGAATTAGTAAAGTTCAATAAACAAACCTTGGATGTCACCTGTAATGCACAGTATGTTAATACTCATTAGGACCTAACCATGTGCTGTTTTGAAATTTCTCCATATGTCTCACTGTATGTGTTTGCTTATTGCATTGTGGTTAACAATGAAAGTAACAGTATGGTTCTTAAAACAAGGCCATTGTCACAAAAATTACAGATTGTTACTACTGACTAATTTAGCTGCAAAAAGCCCTTTAATCTATATTATTGATCAAATAACTGAACACCTCAAGAATCAGCACTCATTAAATCTAAGGTGTATGAATCATTTTTAATGACATTTCCTTCCTTTCCTCCGCATAGCATGTGTCCTGATTTCAATGGATGATTTGTAACATAGGCAAGCTGTCAGTGAATTTCAACCGGTTTCCAACCATATGCTTTTCCTGAAAAAATGTAAGCATGGGGCCTGCTATCTGATCTCATGGAGACGAGTCCTAGTTATATGAGCATTTTACTTGGCAAGCAGATAGAAAGTTGCAAATAGCAGTATACAAATGTTGCTTAATATATTAGATTTCATTCACTATTTTTTGCATATCTTCAGTGAATTGTTTAGTCCTCAATATTTTATGAATACAAATCCAGCTAAATCTTACTACTAAGTTAATATATTTAAATACGTCTTTAAATTGTGTAAGGCATGATTATGATGATACTATCTTGTATTATTACTCTTAAACATCATTTAAATCCATGGTAGCGCTGTCATGGGAGGTTAATGTAAGATTATCCACTCCTAACAGACTATGACGCTAAACCTGCAAGGTATGTTCTTTACATAAGTATTACCATAGAAGTGTAACCTTTTATTCTAAGAAATACAACATCAATCGATCCGACCACCGATCTGATGCCGTGCGCGCTCCATTAAGCTGGGAATAGACGGTACGGCATCGGATCGGTGGTCGGATCGTGCAGGAATTGGAATGTCTATACCCAGCTTAGGACACATCCAGATAACAGGAAAACAAATGGAAGACTCATGTAGTGCAGCACACTCTCGATAATTATATAATGAAAACATTTTGTCTCTTGAATCAGATTGAAACTTAAAAAAGTGAGGATGAAAATATAGCGCTTACCTTGTCAATGTTTAACGACTAAAGGATAGCCAGAAACTATATTTTAAAATGTGTTAATGTTTGTGGAGAACTATTGAGCTGTTTCTGAAATAAACAAAATAATATGACAATGAATAACACTGGTTCTATATACTGTGGGGGTTCAGCTGCAAATGGGGACTCCCAACAAAGCGACTCCACAAGACAGTCCTTTCTTTAGGGCTCCTGCCCGTGTTTATTGGAGCATGAAAGGACTCACAGTGGCAATAGTAAATGTCCATAAAGTAAATAAGTAGCCTCCTGGCTTCTAAACAAAGCAGAGCTTTCTCTGACTGCTCAGACAACCAGTCTTCCACACAACCCCACCTGACCTTAGCACCAGGTGCTCTAATGGGCTTTTGAGCTTCTGGAAATACTGGACCGGGAATTGGGAATCTGCCCCACCCTGCTCTTGCAGATTCCCAGTAAAACCAGCCCCAGAACACAATGTAGAAAAAACAGTATAAGAACATGACCGTTCCCTGCAAATGAAAAATGGCTGGTTTTACCTCAGAAAGGAAATCTGAGATACTGTGGTCCAACATACCTACCATCCAGCACTCTGCCCAGTGACACAGGTGATCTTGGGTCACTGTGTTACAATTAGAGATGTCCCGAACTGTTCGCGGCGAATATCGCATGTTCGCGTTCGCGCGAAT
>CM070039.1:55284924-55299996 GCA_036250615.1 Ptychadena robeensis
AACATGCGATGTTCGCCGCGAATAGTTCTCCGGCGAACAGTTCGGGCCATCACTAATTTTGGGGCACACAATGTGTTTATGGGATATGTAGTTCCATGAACAGACTATTATAGTCCACTCATCAAACTATATACCCTATTTTTGGGCTATAAGACACACCTGACCATAAGACACACCCAGTTTTTAGAGCAGGAAATCAGAAAAAAAATATTTCATGTGTTTAAATGAATGTGAAAAAATCTTAAGCAGTACCCCTTTTCAGCCACAACAAAAATGTCACTAGAGAGCACACTTCAAAATAAACAACTCAAACTTATATAAAAAAAGGAATGTTTATGTTCATTGAAAGGTCTTGATAGAACTTTGTAGACTTTATTGGTATGAGTCTTTCAGCATGGCACATTTTGACTTCTTTGCAGAAACACTCCAAATCTGTCATATTGCGAGGGCATCTCCTGTGCACAGTCCTCTTCAGATCAACCCACAGATTTTAATTGGATTCAAGTCTGGACTCGGGCTGGGCCATTCCAAAACTTTAATCTTCTTCTGGTGAAGCCATTCCTTTGTTGATTTGGATGTATGCATTGAGTTGTCATGTTGAAAGTTTAAATTCCTCTTCATGTTCAACTTTCTAACAGAAGCCCGAAGGTTTTTGCCAATATTGGTATTTGGAACTGTTTATAATTCCCTCTATCTTAACACAGGCCCCAGATCCAGCTGCAGAAAAACAGTTGGAACACCACCATGCTTCATTGTGGGTATGAGGATCTTTTGGTCATGTGCAGCAATATTCTTGTGCCAAACATATCTTTTGGAATAATGGCCTCAGACCATAACACATTTTCCCACATTTTGGGAGACTTCAGATGTGTTTATGCAAAATGTAATGTGAATAAAGGAGATGCAACAATAATCAAAACTACTAAAAAGAAATGGATGTGACATTTTGATTTGTTTACTTGGGAGGTAATTGCATAGCTCCTGAAAATTGTATTATTACCAAAATTGCTGGAGATGTAGCGTTGGATTATGGGAACATTAAAAAAGTTTTGCTCTAACACATTTGTTTTGTAATGAGTTGAAAAAAAAGGTTTTAATTTTTTTATTTGGCTTTTATATTCAATCTGTCTTTCTAGTTGGATTTTCTGTTTAAAACTCAATTGAGTTTGTGATTTATTCTGACCACTTTATGGCTTCTAGCATTTATTGTCTGTTTTCTGTGTTTCTACCTTTATCTCTATAAATAAGCCTTTTTTTCTCTTCCATTTGTCCAGATTTATTATTACTCATCCAAACAAAACTTCGCTCCTTTCCTTTCCGTTCTTTGCCTCAATACTCCAACCTTCTAGTTTTCAGTCACCAGCTACAACAGGTCACCAATTAATGTATTGTAATGCCATATATGTATAATAGAAAAAATATAATAGAATTTTAAAAACCACTTTCTATTCAGTTAAATTTAGTGCCTAGTTAGCACATTTTTAGTTAGCACTTTACCCAAGTATACAAAAACATATATACTGTTAAAAAATCAGTCCTAAAAGAAAAAATTCTGTTTAAATGTTTTAATTTTCTATTTAAACAGTAAAGCTCATTAGCAATTAGCAAAAGTAACAGAATAGCAGAATAACTTCCTGTAATATATTTGCAACTTTGCCCTTTTTCTGTCTGGAAAATGCTTACATTCTGTATGCTAATGAATTAAAATGTTGGCTAGGCATTAGAAGTAACTGTAAATTTTTATTATTAGTCTGCCTAAAATCAAAATGACATGGCAGGTGCTAGATTTCTTATTGTTAAATGCAAATTGTGTAGAAAAAAGCTAACTTTTTTTGTTTCACATTTATTTTGCACGATTTAACTTTATTCTGTCTCCTCTTTTTCTTTTTTTATTTAACCCTTAATCTAACTGTACAAAATTCTGTACCCCTTAAAATAATGCAAAATAAATAGTATGGTTTTCAAGTGGGAACATGCATTATTCACTTAAAAATGATATGCTTGTGTTTTTGTAGTGTAGTAGAAATACACTAATAATTGTATAGCAAATAGGTCTGGCCATGACATGGTTAAGGTCTGTAATTATGTGTATATGCCTGTAAGATGTATATAGTGCCAGGTAACTGCTGATATGCTATCAGGTCAAGCCAAAGCTCCCACCACTTCTTGTTTTTACTTTCTAGTCTGCCCAGTTACTGGTTCTGGCCACTTAGGTTATAAATAACCTTCTTGCAGAATGGTCTGGGCCATTCTGTCATCTTCCTGCCACCTTGTGACTTTACCGTGCTAAAGCTGTTGGTAGCCGTGTGTCTCCAGTGCAGAGCAGAGGCCCACTACGAAACAAGACTCCTCTCTTGGATTGACTGCTACTTGGGTGAGAGCTGTGGCTACCTCCTTCCCCGCTGGTTAGGGTAAATGTTTGGAACTATAGCTCCTGAATTGTGTGCCCCATTCCCGACCTTGGGTTTGGTGTGAAGATGTAAATATTTCTTCAGTAAATTGTAAATATTCCTCTTACCAGCTGAGTGGACAGTGCTTTATTTGAGTGAAAGCTATAAAGACAAGGGTACATTGAGCATCAAAAGAACCTGGTCGTTGTAGTGCACCAAATCATGCTACATGACACTACATTTTTTGTGCAGAAAGGTGAGGGTATTTATTTATTTTCAAACTGAATTTATAACCAAGGCATTATGCGATTAGTGAACAATATTTACAAAATCAGACAGAAATCATATTTGAACGTAGTTGTTGGAGAAAGAATATTAAACAGCATGTAGTGGTAGCAGCACAGGTGGATCTCTTCATTATTATTCGGCTTTTAAAATTAGCCTTTTCAATAAACACATTATCTACAACATTTGCAGTATGGCTAATGATCAGGAGAATAACAGGTTACATTTCGTGTTTTGATTGGTAAAGGATGAGGTTGAAGACATTATATTATGTGTACATGCCTTACTTACTTTCTCCTTATATTTGCTTTGTTGGGCTGGTGACTGGAGTGGATGGAAATGGCCAGGTCTGGCTGAAGTGGATAAGTCCCTCCCATTGACTTCTCACTACCCACATTATTTTCTATGTGATGTTGCATTCTGACTTCTGTGCATGCTGATGTAATCTATATTGGGTTAAACCATTATATAGGCATGTATGAAGTAGGCATTAATGACTTAAGATTTTGTCAAGTCATCTACCACTAAAGTTGTAGTTGATTAATTGTTTGATGACGTCATCACACAGATGCAGTGGAGGAACACAAGTGTCAAACAATGGACAACTTTTTAAAGCTCTCTATAACATTATCAGTCATCATGACAATAAAACAAAACATAGGCTAATAGATTGAATTTTTTGGTACATATATATACAAAAAAGAAAATGGGAACAGCTTGAACTGCGGCAGCCAAGACACACAGAATAATTCAAAAGTATACACTGTGGTTCACAAAAGAGCAAATTTTCATTATAAAATAAATATAACTGTAAAGTTGTCTCAATCTCAAGTCTCAATGTGCTCTGGACTTCATGACTCAGGACCATGCTAGCATCACTTATATTATGCTGTTTCAGATGGCCATGCATAATGGTAGTATGTTTTTTGTACTTCAACATGGACTTGCAGATTGTGCAGATCGTGGTGCAGTTTAGGCGTTCTAGAGTAAAGTATTTGAGGTGTGCCTTGTGATGTGTGTCTGATACATACAAGATGAAATGCAATTAGAGTTCTTCCAGGAGAAAAAAGGCTAAGAATAGGCACCTGTTATTTAATGCAGAATCTTCTGTATTTTTTTTTGCTTAGAACAGTTACAGGTTAAACGCTGACGCGTTTCGTGGCAACTCACGCCACTTCTTCAGGACAATGTATATTAGAATCTGTTAAAAAGACCACAATAAGAGACATATAAGTTAGCTTGTGTGTTTTGTGCCATTAAAATTCATAGTAGATTTGATTAATAATTGCAGGAATGTCATAAAATCAAGTGCTGCCATAGTAATAGATAATGTACTTAAAACTCTCTATAGCCATTGGTTACACCTGTAATAAGTATATATATGAGTTATGAAAATTAATAATTAATTATTATAAAATTAACAAATGCACACTTACATACATTTGTGTTCAAAATTATTCAACCCCCACTTAAATTGAGTGTTTTGGCCATTTTGACATTGATTGTGATTATTTTAATCATTTTGTTTACAATTAAATCAAAGAGGCACTTGTATGTCAGACAAATATAACATAATATTATTAATGAAATAACCACAAATGTCTTTTCTGTGCTCACATCATATCCGTTTTATTCTTAGTACTTAGTACAACATCCTTTTCCAGTTATAACCGCTTTTAAACGTGAAGCATAACGTGACACAAGTATCTTGCAGCAATCTACGGGTATCTTAGCCCATTCTTCATGGGCAAAAGCCTCCAGCTCAGTCACATTCTTAGGCTTGCGCGCTGCAACTGCTTTTTTCAAGTCCCACCCGAGGTTCTCGATCGGATTTAAGTCTAGTGACTGCGATGGCCACTCCAAACTGGACTTGGAGGTATGCTTGGGACCATTGTCCTGTTGAAAGGTCCAACGTCTCCCAAGCCTCATGTTTGTGACAGACTGCATCACATTTCCTTCCAATATCTCCTAGTACTGAAGAGAATTCATGGTACCTTGCACACGTTGAAGCTTCCCTGTACCTGCAGAAACATGCTTCATAGTAGAAAATATATTTCCCTAAACCTAGGTAAACAAGTACCCAGAAAATACATCCTAATTGTTATTTATCGACAGGTGGGAATGGTCTGTATGCAGGTTGGAGATTCCATATACTCCGGGGAACGGCTGGGTCTTCTTGATGTTGGGGATCCACTCGGAGTCCCCCCTCCTGTTGGGCACCATGGCAGGTACCTTCCCCCATCTCCATCTGGGGGAGCCCCTAAACTAGGGACAGCCATTTAGCTGCCTCTCATATAGCCGATCCGTGTCATTCACGGACCGGCTCTGTGAGGATGCGGTTGCCTAGCAACACGCGTCCTCACAGACTAGGGGCGGTGTTTCTGCTCGGCTGGCACGCAGTTGCGTTCCAGCGGGGCACCTGTTGATGACGCACTTCCGGCGAGGACCGGAAGTGCGCTGCGATTATACACATCGCAGTGCTCTCCATGTCCCACACCAGCCGGGGGGTCATCTTCTGGCAGGATCACCAGGTACCTGCCCTGATCTGATTGACCTCCTGTGTGTGGGGTCGGCTTGTGGGTGTGGCGATACCACACTGGGCGAGATACCTACAGCATGCAAGCACCTTGTATGCTGGACCAAGACTCATTACATCTATAGACTTCCGCCCCCTTACCCTCCCCCTGAGCCTCTCCATGACAGGTGTTAGCAATCTAATGGGGTAGAAGTGGGGCTGGGAGACAGGGGAAGGGTGTGACGACTCCTGAGCGTGACCTGGTCCCTGCCTGCCATGTGTTGATACCAGCCAGCAACCGGTAAGATTATCTCCCTAGTTTGACATCTACAGCCTTATACTAGGTAATCTATGGGCTCTTTACTACCTGCCCATCTATTTTCTCATTTAGGCATTAATCCTCAGCCTCCAGACTTCCCCACTTTACTACCATGGGACTTTTTACATCTTACCTGTCTGTAAGGTAGGTTGCTGCCTGGTGTCTCATGGGGTGATGTGTGGGGGTGGGCCATGACCTGGGACTGCTAACCTCTTCCCTTGTTCCCCAGCTAGCCGCCTACTACTCCACCTGGCCCTCGAGGCGAGCGCCCCCTACCATCTCGGGGCTCCTAAGCTGGTGCCTCTAGTGGATCGTCCGTCTTGTTTGGTACCCTGCTAGTTCATCCGGGAGCCCAACCTGCACCCCAGGCACTATTCCACTATACTGTTACACATTGAGACCATAGGTGCCCATCCGCATTCATGTAGGTAATGGCTATGTAATGTATATGATGCTATGTATTTTATATATTAAAATGGATTTTAATTGTTGATTTTCTAACATAGCTATACCACTCCCTGTACCTCCCTGAAGAAGCCTAACTGGCGAAACGCGTTGGAGGAGAGTGGGGAGCTACCAGTGTTCAATGATATTGTAACGTTTTATATGCTTGATGGATTTTTTGTACCACTTGATGTGCTTTTTATATTAAGTACTGGTGAATGAGATTCTGAGTGTGGACATCCATATATGGAGACCATTGCCACACACCAGAACTATCCACATGGTCCCTTTTAGCGAACCACCATAGTGTGATCCCCCAGCAATGTATTGATTTGTTTTACATTTGGGTCCACTGTTAATAAAAAAAGGACCTTTTATACTTAAATTAACTGGATTCTGACTCTTCGTGCCTGCAATGCCAGACTATTAGTACTTTTCTGGGTACTTGTTTACCTAGGTTTAGGGTAATATATTTTCTTCTATACGCTAACTGGCTAGGGCACACCCATATCCTACTAGACTACCCCCCACCTGTAATAACTATTTGTTAATGCTTCATAGTAGGCAAGGTGTTCTTTTCTTCATAGGCCTTGTTCTTCCTCCTCCAAACACAGCTATATCCATGGGCCCAAACAGTTCTAACTTTGTTTCATCAGTCCACAGAGCACTATCCCAAAACTGGACAAACCACAAAATTGAAGAATAAAATCTACAATATAACAATAAATAAAGAAAATGAATAAAATAGTACCAATGAATAGAGTAAATCATACATTAAAGATGCAAATAAAAATTTAAAGGTATATAAATCACACTAGAATTGGTTTCCCCTTATGGCTGGGGATATATACAAGTGTGGCTATATGTATTTCTTTGTATCTGTTTGTGAGAATTCTACTTACATAGAAGAAACAATCAGGGGGGTAGGGTTTGTAAGGTACTTTAAATGGAATTCCTTACCTCCTGTTACTTTCCGTGTAGTGTTTGCCGGAGACCCCTGTTCTAGCAGCACGTGTGTCATGGTGCTGTAATGTTTATACTCTAGCTGGCGTATGGGGAGGGGAACAGATCGACTCCAATCCATCCATCTATCTGCATTAATTACATTTTCTACATTTTGATAGCCCCACTATATTATCTAGAACCATTGGCTAATAGTGTCTCTGGACCAATTGGAATCTTATTGACCTAGATCTGCAAAAAGGGTTGCGGACCCACAAACTCAAGTCTGTGTACCTGTGTTCAATCGCAGAACTATACTACATAGTTGTTGGTAGATCTAAAGCCGGCCATAGACGTCCCGATCTATGGCCGACATTTAGCAGACTCTTCACAGCGTGGTAACGTCACCACGCTGTGAGCAGTCTGCTACAGAACCTGTGTGTGTTCCACTAACACACGGGACTCCTGTCAGACTGTAGCCAATTAACTCGGAGGGGGAGGAGACTCCCCCTCCAAGCTAACAGCCTGCAGTGCAGGAACAGAGGATCGTGCAGAAAAAAAACCAGCAGGACGGATCCGTGTGCGATCAGACCTGCCGGTTTTTGTTCTACAAAACTCAAGGTGGGCTCCCTTAAGGATATCTGACCTAAAGGTGATCTAAAGGTGTAGGGCCAGCTTTAGTAATCAAATATTTTGTCTATAGGGGATAGATTTAATGAGTTTTGGATGGGCATGCAGTATGGTATTACTAAATGTTAACTTTTTAGTGTGGGGTAGACAGTACGGTCAGGCTAAATAGTAATCTGATTAGTCTAGTAAATAGATTATATGATCAAAGAAATTAATTGTCAATTTAAAATTCCAAGAATTGATCTGTATAAGTAAAAAAAATCTGTAATTCTAACAGTGTGCTGTCCAAATTAGGTATGGCAGGGGGAGGGGGTTCCCCCTTCTTGTCCTTCCAGGCTTACCAAAAGGGGTCTGGTATGCTTTGGAGGGAGGGACACCCCATCGTTCGTGGCCCCCTTTTCCAGAACTTACCAGACCCTATGCGAGTAGTGGGTCTGGTATGCTCTGGGGGTGGACCTCATGCTGTTTGTGGACCCCTTTTACAGAGCATACCAGACCCTATGCCAGCAGAATAGAAGATGGACCTGCTTGTGTGCGTGATTTGATTCGCTGTTGACCGGCTCATAGGTTGATTAACAGCGATTAAAACAATTGATGGTTTAAAAACGTAAGTATGTGATTGCAAATTGTAAAATTTTTGAAAGATAATGTTGAAAAATGTACTATTTTCCAGAGATAATGAAGGGCTTTAGAACTCCATTAAACAAAATTCAGCCCCACCATTAACCTTCTGAGCATTCTCCCCGAATTAACTCGGGCTGAGTTTCATGCATCATGAAACTCAACCCCAGTTAGCCGGAGGAAAGCCCGAGGTCTCGCCGTCTTCTGACGGTGGCCGGGAGCATCGGCATGTATGCCGATGCTTCCGGGTCCGCCCCCGATCGCGTCACCGGTGACGCGAAGGGGGCGGGGGTAGGCGGCGCCATAGACCTCCATGTAAATGGAGGGGCGTCGCCTTTCTCCAGCATAAGTTCGGCGTCTCCAGTGACGCCGGGCATATGTAAACAACCTTCAGCTGAGCAGGCATGGTTTTGAAAAAACCCTCAAAACCATGAAACGCTCAGAGGGTTAATACAAGATAATAATTTCATCACTGACTATTGAAAGCATCCTATTGTAAATACAATTGAATCCACTCTCCCTTAAACAAGCTTTTAGTGCCTTTAAAAAATTTTCTCTGATTTTTTTCTACTCTTTCTTTGGTGTCATTATTGCTTGTATGTATTAGAAAATAACAATATTGCACCATAGGTTTATCTCACTGCCATGAACATATGGAGCAGAAAAGAATTTTAAGGCAGACAAGAGTAGTAATAAAATAAAAAAGAGCTGATGCATTTATTGTAAATAACAAAATGCAGATAATGTTAAAAATGAATAATTATTTAGTACATAATTGCATTTGCTTGACATCTAAGTGTTATATTCATGCTCTTTTCAGTCCAGTTTTGAGAAGTTATTGTCGCTTCATCAAGACATAGAGGCATGGAAGTGTTGCAAAGAAACATGATATAACCATGAATCAGAAAAGTAAGGGAACCCAGGGAGAGGACGTGTGTTCTTAAATGAAGAGAAGGGATTATTGTTAAAAAGTAACTACCTGTTTGTCAGGATCTGAACCCAGGCACACTGTCTGGCTGCAGCTCTATCCCCTGAGCCACCGGAATGTTTGTTCAGTATCTTGTCGGATACCTTATACAAAGACACTACATGGTGCAGTACTGGGAATGGGAGGTAAGGATACCATCTAGGCGTTGGGTTAGGGCTTAAAAAAATTGTAAAAAAGGTCAGCTTTATATAGGATACTAAAATAAACTACTAAAATACTAAAATAAAGGACATTTTCCTAGAAGTGATGCCACATGGTGTAAACAATAGCCCATGCCTGTATAATATATACAGAACTTACTTTATCAGAATCCTTTGTGCCAGGGTGAAAAAGAAGATTAACTAGGAAACAGGAACAGAGTATTGTCACCCTATGAATCATGTTTGTTATTCCATTGTTTTTTTCTGATTAGAACAACACAAATATTAAGGGCCATTTCACACTAATTGTGCTACTGTGCATTCTTTGGCTAGTAAAGGTTGCGTTAGTGCTGATCGTTAACATTGCATACAAATCTATGGTAGAAGAGTGCACTGCAGCATCAAAAATCGAGGCAGCAGGAAGTTTACAGCAACATGCTGCATTTCACATTAATGTAAATGCATACCTGGGGACAGTGTAGAAGGTACACCATGTTTCCTATGGATGCTTAATGCTAGCCGCATTGCGTTACTGTAACACACCGCAGCTTCAGCAGAGCTAGTAAAAAAAATGGCCTTGATAGAGATTGTCATCACTGTTGTCTTGTATAAATAATTTTATTTTAATGATTTGCCTCCACGGTTTGCTCCATCTAGGATAGCTTGTAATTACATGCAGTTATCGGTCAGTTGTTGTTTATGGGAGATCATGGCAGATACAGTAGGCTTCCTGTAAATCCTAGGCTGATGATGACTATAAACTCTAGCATGCATATAGTCTTCTGTTAGTGTCCCATGGCATTCTGCTGCCAGAGCATAAATGGCAACGTCCCAATTTGCTGTGCTGAGAAGCTGAACTGCAAGCAATACCTTCTGCCAGTTGCTAAAGAACTACACTACCCAGTATCCCCTGCCATTTCTGTTTACTACTTTTGTTTACTACTGAGAAGGATGCTACAAAAAGAATGCATGGCACCTCCTGCTTGTCCTTTCTGCTGTGTTATCTGTTAGAAGTGATAACTAACATATATATAACTGAATGTGTGCCATAACTGAACAGCTATAACTGAATGTGTGCCAAGCTTACACTCACCATAGTGATGGCCGAAAGGTTCGCCCGCGGACAGTTCCCTGCGAGCATAGCATGTTCGCATTGCTGGCGAACATTATGGGTGTTCGACCCGCACCCTATACATTAACATGCAGATAAAGTGCAACCCCTCACCCTATAGTCAGGTGGGATAGTACAGCAAATAACAAATTTTTCCCTCCTGAAGGACCCCCCCTACCTATTATACAAGCAGGCCAGCCGCCATTTTACATTTATCATGTGTCTGCAGTACTAGATAGATAGGGAGAGCTGCTGCTGCTGATTAAGGCATAGCTTAGCTACTTTGCTATTTTACTCCATCAAGTGATCTGTAGCTATAGTGAAGGTATTCTGTTACATGTAGTTCATCATGACTGAGCCTATGGGGTGGGCTATGCTGTATAATGCATTGCAGAGAGATCTGACTAAATGTGAAGGTACTGTCAGGCTGCCCACTCAAGCTAACTTTTGGCAAAATCTTTAATCTAGATGTGATTTCTGGCCATTAGACCTGAAAAAAACTGCAGTTAAAAAATTCATATTTTGGAGAAGTTTAGCCATTGATCCCAATTTGGCATGACACTGTCCAGGTGGTTGCACCCTTATGACCTGAAGGTTTGAGAAGTTGCCCTCCATTAAAGTCAATGGAGGTTTGCCACGAACATGCGAACGGCGGGTATTTGCAGACTTTTTATTCGCCTGTTCGTGAACAGCCACAGCTGATGTTCATCCATCACTACTCACAACATTTACAACAAATTTTGTAGCATTTCTATATCGGAGTTAAGTATCGAACCCTCTTAACAAATAATGCATGATTAATATGAAAAACAATAAAAGGATTTTGAACTACTTTTTTTGAAAGTGGGTCAGATTTTAACATTCATAATTATAAGTATGCTTGTACCGCTCTACTTAAAATGGTATTGTTAAGCCAAGGGCAATGCTCATCATTCAGCAAGTCTATTTTTAACAAAACTACTCAGAACAGCCAAAAGAAATTCAATTGCTAAATGTTGCTGCAAAATCAGATTCATCACCTCAGGGATTAAGAAAAATGCTGAGCCAATTTAATGACGAGATTTAGTTCATTATTTATCTTTTAGGATGTAAATTATTGATTACCATGAATTTTTTATTATTTTGCTGTCCACTGACTAATTCATAAGAAAAAACATAACCTTGTGCTACAATGAACAGTTTATGTACAAGAAGCAACTTCACTGTCTTTGACAGATGAAAATCTGTCAAAATGAAAAATTAACACCTGCACTCTTAATTTATCATATTCTGCCCCTGTTCTATTAATGGCTATGCCTCTGTATCTTCTTCAGTGTTTTCTTCTACTAAACAGAGATGTTGACTACAAAAGCCTATAATAAATTCAACAGAGAGATGGAGTGCTTATTAAATAACTTTGCAGTTCTTAGCAAAACTCTGTATAATAAAGTATGCCAAATAATATAAATAATTTTCTTTAACTTAATTTAAGGGTCTATGTAATTCTCTAAAACAGAATCCATGAAACTGAACGCATTTGAGATAAGTGTATCATTAAACTAAAACACTAATCAAATTACACAAATAATATAAATTAGCATTTGAATATGCACAGTATATAGTACAAATACTGTCAAATTTACATTTGCATAATATTTACATCAGATTGATTATGAACATAGAATGTTAATGAACATAGACACAAGAAGTGACTGTATTTCATTTACAAGGTTCAACGTTTAAAATCATGAAAGCACAATTGAAGTGACCAGGCATGAATATGTGTTTATTTGAATTGTGTTAGCCCAAAATTATGCCATATAAGCCTTAAAAAAGCTAATTACAATTGTATTTCTATAAACTTTAAGACAGTAGGTTCTTCATCCAGACATTAATCTTATATCTCTGTTGAAGCTTTGGGAGGACAATAGTAAATGTTGAGATTCCGAATACACTTCAGTATGATTAAGAGAAACCTCTAACATTACTAACACATCATCCTCATAACTTTGGCAAAATCTTCAAATTACTAATCATACCCTCCCCTTTATAACAGTTATCAGATGTACATGTGATAACTAGCATAAATTGCAGACTCAATAAATTTACTTATTCATATTTTTTTTTGCTTGAGGAAAGCTTTTTCCTCTCTCGATATTTGCCTCCTGTTTCCAGACATGTTGTTTCTTAAAGCTGTAATTGTATTCAGGTATATTGTTAGAGCATATAGCTCCTGTCTTTGTTCTATTTCTGTCATAAGCTCTCCCAAGTTTATTTTGAACATGACAATGCCTTCCATGTTCTCCTCTGTACTGCTGACCACACATACAAACTGTATGCTTCATCACACACTTTTTTTCTATAAAATCAGAGAGGATTGAAAGGCTTCTTCCGGAATGATAGGTCTTTTCAGAAGGTTAAAACTTGTTATAACCATATTGAGACCACATAAAATGATTATACCATATTCCCATTTACTCATATTATAATGCAAATGCCATTCAGCCTCTGAACACATTAAGATTTTAAAGTTAAAGGATTATATTAGTATAGAGTTATAAAATCTAATGTGATGCAAATTGTTAAGAGCTTTAATAGAAGGTATTATTATTAAGGGGGGGTGGGATTTTTTGTCAGTTTTTATCCCAAAAACGTAATCCTTTTATGCACTTCTTAAGACACATGCTATGTCCTTGAAACATCCTATTGGAAGACCAAATATTTCAGGCAACAGGTCATTGGCAGAGAATGCCAGTATCTTGGTTGATACTAAATGAAGGCACTTCATTATGTCCCTACCCTTACACTTGAAAGATATTTTAGAAATAAAACAGAATTGTACAGAAGGGATGTACAGCAACATCCACCATAATCTGTGAGTTGCTGATGTTGAACAGTATTTGACACAAATTAATTTGAACATTAAATTTTTTTTGGTTATTGGACTGTCAGTGACTCGGATTTCAACAGAAAATGAGTCTTTAGGAATATCACTTAAACGGTTAAGCTCAAGGGAATTAGATATTCCTGAGATGTGACGTATAACACCTCACGAGTAATTTGAACGGCATAGAAGTTATTATTGTGCATACACTAAAAGAGGACAAGCTATCATGCAAAAATATACATTTATTAAACACACGGAATAATGAAACACTTAAAAAAAATCAATGAACCAGAATAAAATACAATATTGTGATGACATGCGTTACTTAGTTAAGAGATAAATTCCTCTAAAACATACAGTGGTGGTATACCGATATGGGAGAAATGCCCCGCAGAGATAGATTCTCAACTCGAAGATAACAGAATCAATTGATGAGGTGCACTTTCATCAAGGATTCTCTATCATGAGTTAACTAGCTCTAAGTTCTGCAAAGAAGCAGATGTCACTAGGTATCACACAAAGTTTGTTTTGGAAAGTAAAAAATAATTTTCTTACCAAGACTTGGGTGTCTCCTGGGAAGTACGTCTATAACCTGGATGGTGTAAATCGATCTGCCTCCCTCTTATTCTTCCTTTTCCTTTGTCCTTTTTTTTTCTTTCTCTCCTCTCCTGCCTCTTACATGACTTTAAGTAATCATTTCTTATCTAAGACACATACCTCCCGCAGATTGACATTTCCGAATCAGAATCAACCAAGAAGGCGTGTTTAGATAAGGGATAGGCAGGCTTTCAAATGTACGTCATACTTAACCCTTTGACAATTTAGACTTTAATCGGGTGCTATGTGGCGCTTTCCTCACTGGATGGCAATGTTGCTCAACTTATGAATATTTAAAAATACAATTGTGACCCCTGACCTTTAGACCATAACTCGGATAAGGGTGACATATTCTAGATAGCAGCTAGTCTACCTAATTGGTGTTAGCCACCATCTGGACTAGGGATGATCTCATACCTCATAGTTATAACAATGGACATCTTGTAGACCCCAGAATTTATGTGACAACTAGAGAAGATATCCATGCTTGTACCATGCCGATGTATAGACATAGCGGAGCCTTTTGTTATATTACTTTCGCTTTCGTCCAGGGATGAACTTTGTACAGACTTCTTGAAATGGTAATACAAAATGGAGTGTATATTGTACCATTGTAACATAGCTAATTACTATACACCACAAGATATATATAATATTAATATAATAATTGGTTATGTATATAAAGACGTTATACCCCCATGAAAACCCATGACAGGACTCCCGCTACCTCCATGTGCTGGGGGTAGCAATGGGGACCTATTGTGCTCCCTGCTAAGCCAACCTGTACCCGAGGGAGTGAAAGCAGGAACTGTTTGCATGTGATGATCTAGTGGTCTTCTCCACATCTTATAATGATGCAAATTAATTGACAATATTTTACTAATCTGGAAAATGGACCATCAGAATTGAAACATTTTCTTTGAATTTATGTAAATTATTCTTGGAACTTGAAACTTACAATGGAACAATCACATACAATGTGATTTAAATTGAGATGCTTTTAACCTCTATAGAATTCATAAAACACTTACCCCTATAAAAAAAGAAGCTAATTAATACGGTACTAAGCAAAAATACATATATATTAAAATAATATAATTACATTAAACATACATGTGATTAAAATAGGGGTGATATTAACCTCAATCAAAATCACAAAAAATTCATGCCCCCATTTCTATAACGCTCCAAGCGAGAACCAGGGGAGGGCCCTCGCCGATTTGG
>CM070039.1:55309925-55322593 GCA_036250615.1 Ptychadena robeensis
GATGGTTCGCGTCTCGCCCATGTTCGCGAACATGGCGAAAGTTCGTTCGTCCCATCTTTAACATGCGCAGAAATTTGACCCCTGTGAGTCACAGTCAGCAAGACATAATCAAGCCAATGAGCACCCCCACCTCAAGACTTCACCGCCCTATAAATATCAAGTACCGGACGCAGTACCATTTGCTGAAGATAGGAGAGAGTCAGAAAGAGAGCTGCTGCTGCTGCTGCTGCTATAGGGAACCAGTAGCTAGGGCAGTGTCTGTGTTAATCTACAGTCTTCACTGAAATCCCATCCATCCATCCTGGAGAATCCATCTCCCCAGTTCCTCACACTGACCATCCCACCAGGGTCCTCCACACACTGACCCATCACCACCAGTGTCTCTGCCATACTGACATCTCCCCAGTGTCCTCCACAACACTGACCATATCCCCAGTGCCTTCCACACGGACCATCACACCAGTGTTGGCCTCACACACTTTGTTCCACTGACCTCTGCACGTGCTCTCCAGCTCCTCTCTTATGTTCAAATCCCAAATGACTATCATTGTAGAAATCCTTCGTGCGGATTTTTTTCGTGAAAAAAAATTTTCTTGGGAGTTTTGCCATGGATCCCCCTCTGTCATGTCATTGTCCAGGTGTTAGTCGCCTTGAAATAACTTTTCCAACACTATTGTGGCCAGAAAGGGTCCCTTAGTTTTTTAATGTTCGCCTGCTCATTGAAGTCTATGGGGTTCGCCGGGTTCGCCGGGTTTGTGGACATTTGCGGAGGTTCGCGTTCGGCGTTCGCGAACATCAAATTCCGGGTTTGCGCCATCACTAATTATAGGGAGTATCTGTCCCCAAAATATGTTTACATCAATATCCCCTTGGCTACACAGTGCAAAAAAGACATTATTAATTATTAAGATTGTATGGTTTAATAGATGAGATAAAGTTTATAACCTGTAGGATATAGTTAACATCATATCTTGGAGGGAGATTGGCTAGGAAGGGGCAGAGGGTAAACAATTAAATAAAACTAGCCGGAAATATATATGCAACATAAACCTAAAGCTAAATGCTGACAGGTCTCTGGATGTTTTAACATATAAGTACTGTTACAATGGCTCCACTTGTTAGTTCAGTTTTTGGACATTAAAATACTGTAAAAATAAATGCTATTAAAATTGCTTTCATAATTTAAATTGTGGGAAGTTATAATATAGATAACACATCTACCTTTGGTTAAATGCCCCAATAATATTGCTGTTGATCCTTGCATGTGACAGTCTAATCTGTCTTCTCAGCAGGCAAGCTGGTATGGGTATGGCTGGATGGGACGAGAGATGTGTCCAAATGGCCAAAAAGCCTAAACCTATATAGTCCTCTCATCACCACTGCTCTGCCCACTAGCCCATCCCAAACCTCATGACAAAGATGACATTTCTCTGTGGAGACAGGTTTGTTTTGGTCAAACCTCATTTGTATATGCTTACCCACACAGTTGAACTAATAAACATGGGGGCAACCATGTGATTACCTACCACTACACCAAGAGGGTTTAAATCTCCAAAGCATTGAATAGGGGCCACAGATCTACGAATGCATAGAAACTGGAGAAAAATAATAATAGCATTAGAAAGCATCACAATCATTGAATTTTATGAAAGTTAGAGAAAAACAAAAAAAAACAATCGAAGAGAAGTATTTAAAGCTTACAGCTTCATTCAAGCCTATTGCCTTGAGGGTGTAAATACATTTACACTCCCTTTGTAGGAGGAGCTTATCAATATTTCCTCCCCTTCCATTATAATTATGATAGAAACCCACATTTTGCTCCACTGGTTTGGCTAAAATGCCTTTAGTGATATAATAAATGTGGTCTCTAAAATGGAATTTCCTTTTCGTTTTGCCAGATATATCACGGCTTTCATTTTGCAACTGATGTTATTAGAAATTGTGTGTGTCACACCATTCGGCAATGGGATAGTGTCCCCTTCCTGAATCCATTTGCATTGATAACATTTCCTGCAATGGAAGGGGCCTGACTTACAGATAATGTGTGGATTATTAGGGACAGTGTGACTTTTTACCAAATAGTTACATAAAGAGCAGGCTCTATGGAATGTAACTGCTGGCCTAGATGTAAAGAATGGATTTATGATCTAATTTGCTGTCATTAGATACCAAAAGGTATGTATAACAGAATTAAGACCCCCATAAACCTTAGGAGATGATCGATGGAGTGCAACTCCGTCGCTCAGAGTATCGGCGGGCACCCTTTGCATGCTGGCTGTTACTTGGGCCTGGGACGCCGGTCCCCATTCAAACTAAAGGCATTGTCTGTTCTCTGGCCACCACAGGCGATTTTGCCAAAGGCGCACACGCACATCGGTCAGCCGAAAAATCATCGCGACTATCTTTTAATAGGCCTGCAAGACGTTTAAATTCTGTATTCGTGGAACAATTTCTCCCTAGACATGGGTATTGGCTAAACGGGATAGATTAAAGATTAAGTATTACACGCTGTAGGTTTTCTGTATAGGGTACTGATTATTCTGTCTCGTTCTACAATCAGTTAAATATCCAAGAACGCAATCCATTTACGAGAGCTGGTCATGGTGAATTTTAAATTGTAATCATTTGCATTGATTTATACATTCATTCAGCAAAGCAGCAGTTTTTTTTTGTGTACCAATCCATATTACTAAAATATTTTCTATGTAGCATCACTGTAAAGCAATATGGCAAAGAAAATAAGACAGGGCCTCTTTGGAGAATACATCTCTCTCCCATCCCCCCCCAAGAAGGTTGGTATACAATGGTTACCATCATAACCCCTTCATCTAAGGGTGATAAGAATTCTTGAACCCAAAAATATTGTGAGTTAAAATAAATTCACATAGTTGTAGGATAAACATATTGAATTCTTGGCAATGATAATCTCGATAATCCAAGAATTTTTTTGAAAGTTTGCAGCCCTCGATTATGTGGTATACTGCTGTATAGTGCTTCCACAGTAAGTGCTACCAGGATGTTTTTTGGGATATGTAAATCATCTACAGTTTTTAAGAGCTCTGAATCTTTAAAATAAGAAGGTACAGATTTTACAAAACGTTGTGATAATCCACAAAAACACTGTTTTCTGTTAACATACTAGTTTGGCAATGACATAACATCTGGCACTAGTTCTTGATTGTAGCATAATCTCTCTTGATCATTTCACAGTTGTTGCAGATCTCGGAAGAACTGAAAATCTGCCAAATTTAGACCTTTAAATATATTTGAACCATATTGTCTTGACTTAGGACTATCTGTGTAATACCTTTAATAAATGTTTTCATGCAAACAGATGGATGTCTTTTATGGTATCAATTACATCCAATTTAACTCCTGGCAGAAACTTATGTTGCTCTAATCTGTTTCTTCATTTGAGCCCTCCACGGTTCCTTCGAGCAGTATCAGTTGAAACTCGACCAAACAATTTTTCGTTTCAAACATGTGGTGACATCACCATGCTGTGATTGATCAGGGGTCAGAATTAGAAGTGGATCAGACTTCCAGTTCCGGCGTCGCATGAGGTGGTAGCGTGGTACAAGTGCTCCCGCTCTCCCTGCAATTTTAAACCTGCTAACACCTTGTCGGGTGGTTCCTCCACTACAGGTATTCCACCACGGGCAGAGAGAAGCCTATGGACAAATGTCTGGGCTCCAGCACTCGCCCACGTGATGCCATGAAAATACAGCCGGCGCTATCCCGTCCACAGCCTTCCGGCTCGGCTGCAGCAACAGCACAAGCGACGGTGACTCCTTCAACATCTGCGGCAAAGTCTGTGAGTAAACAGGCAGCTGCCTCCCTGGTCCCTGCAGAGCTTGATTATGACAAAACAGCTGCTGTGGTCGCAGCGGCGCTGAAGCCCATTATTCAGGACGCCATAGATCAGACTGTCTCTAAAGGCCTTACAGGTGGTTCGCCACGATCTGAGCGAGCAGGGTTCCAAAATCTCAGCTCTGGAACAGAGAGTCTCTAATGTGGAGGACTCCAATGACAATTTTATAAAGGTCTCACACCTGCTACAAAAAGTTGCATCCCTGGAAGAGCAGTTTGATGACCAGAAAAATAGAGCAAGGAGTAATAACCTCAGGATTCTGGGGATACCTGAAACTTAAGACCCTACTTAAGACCCTACCACAGCTATTGAGGCATCGCCTAGGCTCCGTGAACCCAGAATGTACGAGCCGGAGACCAGTCATAGCCAAATACCTGGACTAAAAGGGCTCGACCTTTCCAGGCTTATCGGCTGAATACTCAGATGAAGTCTCCAGAAAAAGGGACTGTTCAGTAAGGTGTGTTCCATGCATTATCATAATCTGATTTACACTGGCCTATCCAGCTACATTCTACATCGGCGATGACACAGGGGGTCCCCATACTTTTAATGACCACAAGGAAGCAGAAACATACTTTGAACACCTAATGGGACAAGAGGACTCCCCTATTGTGTCCCCCCTGGCAACTCCACCGCCACACAGAATCCCACACAGATCAATTGCTTGGCGGGGATCCCAACGTAGCACCTTCACTTACATGCTCGGCAGATGTTGTGTTTACACATTCATCGGCAGAACGGCTCGGCGCAGTGAAGACCGAGCATCCGCCAAGCAGGTAAGTCTATGTGCTACACGGGGATCCCCGCCAAGCAATACACTTAGCGGAGGGGGTCCCAATGTATAATGAAAACATAGCTTTAGACTTCACTTCTCCCGTATGCCACACTGGCTGATGTCACCTGTACTGCTCCTGTACAGCATATAGCACACAGCGAAGCTAACCTGCCCAGCAGTTGTATCCTTTGCAAATAACCCCCCTCTTTTTCCTTATATTCTCTTTATTCTCTCTTTATGGTTTCTCCACTTATATCCTCCACCTATTGTTTGTTTCATTGGGAAACTGTTATTTTAAAATAAGCGGACAGGCTGACACAAATTCTCCCTGAGTTAATTCACCCAGCTCAAGACAGTTTTATCAAGAGCAGAAGTGCTGTCACGAACTCTAGGCAAGCACTGATGGCCCTGGATTATGCTAAAAATAACCCTCACTCAGATGTGGTGCTCCTGACAATGGATGTTGAAAAAGCATTTGCCAATGTGAACATAGAGTGGCTATTTCAGGTACCATGGGTTTCTCTGGTTTTCCCTTTCTCCATCTACTGCAAGCCATGTATGAACAAGCATCTGCTAAAATCTACACTCCTGGTTTCATTTCAAAATCTTTCTACATAAGGGGACACGGCAGGGGTGCTCCCTGTCGCTGCTACTTTTTAACCTGGCATTGGAGACCCTGGTGCATAGGCTGGAGGCCCACCCAGACATATTTGGCATTCCTTTTCACAATAGATCCCTCAAATCTGCATTATGTGCTGATGATATCTTACTCTTTTCCTCCTTCCTTGCCACTGATCTCCCAATCTTCTCCTCCCTAATAGCGAAATTTGGCGTCCAAGCAGGTTTCAAGGTGAATGCCACTAAAAGCGATTGCTTCTGCTAAACTTGATACCCTTTCGTCAGTGTCTGGAGGGTGTTGAATTTGCGGTGGCTCCTCACAATATTACTTACCTAATTGTATCCATAGGTAAAACCCCATCTTCAATTTACAACCTTAATTTTTCTCCAATCCTGACAAAAATCACTTCCAAACTGGAAGTCTGGTGCAATCTCCGGCTATCTCTGTTCGGTAGAATTCACTTGTACAAGATGGTCCCCTTTGCACAACTACTTTACCCCTTGCAAACTATACATCTACTCTTGAAACACAAGGATGTAACACACCTACGTGTGTCCAGATTCCTGTGGCACGAGAAGGCTCCCCGAACAGCGCTCAAAACCGAAAGGGGTAATGAGCATACCCGACACCACTCTCTACAATTTAGCTGTTTGTATACCTTAAAAGTAGTATGTCTAAAGCGCTTCACTGCTCCGGCATAGCCCACTGGCATTGCAATTTACCCCAGGAGTAAGTTGCGGATAAGCTTAATGCGGGTTACCAGATCACACATAAACATATGACTCCAGAGATCTGGCGTGAAAGACAGTACAAACTAATACACTATCGGCTATGTACTATTGAAAGTCAGGACCCCAATGGTGATAAGAAATCTCGCCCGACTAGTCCTTTCCTTAACACACTGCCTGTGGTCCTGTCCCCTCATTGAGGCATTCTGGGTTGATATCACAACATTCCTAAATAAACTTTTAAGAATGTATCTGCCAATGGACCCTATAATATTACTATTTAGTTACATTTCCCCTGGCACGGCACACACTGTGCCTAGGTGCCAGGCTTTGCTGCATGTCAGCCTACTGACAAGGCGGGCAGTAATGAAGGAATGGAAACATCCAACTCCCCCCACTTTGCATCATGTAACCGCTCAACTACACTCTCTCTTCTCATTAGAACTATAAGGGTTACAACAGGAGCAGGCCTTAAATTCTTGTAACCAGGTGAAAACCTTTCATCCGTACCATTTTAGGTGACACAGAACGCACACAGAGTGACAAAGAACGCACAGAGTGTTCCAGCTGTTAGACATATCTTGCTAGAGATATCCTGCTTAATTTACGATCCAAACCAAATAGTAACAAACTTCTGTTGAGTACTTCCATCAACGAAAGTTCTTTTCTTTACCAACTCTCTCCCCCTACTTTTACCCATGGACAAAACTGCTAAGAATCCCTATAGTAATGTACACACTGGTACCATAGTTTCGCATGTTACTTACTTTCACAGTTAAACTGTTTGTGTCTGCCGTGTTAATGTCCCTTGCTATGTAACTTAATCTATGTACAATATGGCAATACTCTGATGGCACTATGACTTGGCAATGTTTTTTATGATTGTTTTGAAAAAAATTTAAAAAACCCCAATAAAATTGGGCCTGTCACTCCACTTTTGTTACATGTTCAGAAATAGAATTGCTTGAATTGTCGGTTTTTAAGGGGGTGCCCAAATGTGATTTTGTGTCCACGGGTGGAACCAATTTGCTAATTGAACGTTGGCTACTATAGTTGGACCTGATCCTGTCACAGTTATGGGGTTACATGGCAGATCTAGATTACGCTCAATTTGGGATGATATCGATTTCATAGATAAGCAGGCATCCTCCCTACTTGTTGCATCTGTTGGTTGGTTGAGATTGGTGGGATCAATGGCCAAATCATTGTTTTGAATCATTTACTCTTGTTCTTATATCAGAGTTTGGGGACCTCTTTTACTGGGTTTCACATTTTTACTGGCTTTTCATTGGGTTAAGATGAGAGAGTGATCTATTTTTTAACAGTTTCAGATTGCTGTTTGTTTAGGTGCTTAAATTTGAACTACAAGAAGAATTAGTAAAGAGCCAATTGTAGGTTTGAATTATGTTGAATGCCAATAATTCATGTTAAAATGTATTTTCTATTTTAGAGACCATAGCTTCTGTGTAATCTATAACATTTCCCTTAATCTCTTTTTGAGAAAAATTTGAGCCCCATAATGTTTGAATATGTTTCGTATAGAGAGGAGATTTCTGAGTCAATTTTATTGAGTAAAGTCATCTATCTTTCTGATAGTAATTTCACAAGCTCTTCAGATCATTTAATTTAGAATAGCCTCCCATTCCATCCCAATTTCTTTCAAACTTTTAACAATAATAAGTAAAAGTGGGAAAAACTTGTATCCTTAACCCATAGGCTTTTAAGCCATTGCTTACGAAATATTTTATATGCCAAAAGTAATTGGATTTGTGTTGTAGAAGCTTTTTAAGTATAATACAAAAGATGTCTGATTTCATGTATTCTTTTCTGAACTGATAATTTAGTCTGGGACATCATTGCTTCCCAGGCCAAACCTAGGAATTCAATTATATCCCCCCTCCCCTTCTATAGCACTTCCAAAGAAAGAGAAATGATAGAAAACTGGATATAGGGATAGTAATGAGCGACTAGGCAATATTCGAATCTCAAATATCTGCATTTGTGGACATGGATCGTTATCTGAAAATAGCAATGTGATCCAATATGCGCAATGCATGCAAGTCAATGGAGCTCAGATTTTCCATGGTGATTCATTGCAATGAAGGGAATCGCAAAACATCACAATGGCAGCGTATACATAATTATATATTCATGAATATTTGCAAAATATAAAAATTTTGCTAAATATTCGAAAATCTTATAATCAAGCTCAACACTATATAAGAACCTGCAAAAGATAATCATTAGATTGTTTATCATCTATTTGATGAGAACCCAGTTAAGCCCACACACCAGTTAACTGTTTATCATACATCTGTTCATTATACTTTAGACTAAATGTATCCATTCTTTATGTACAATCTATTTTTTGGCATTCATATTTCTTTACTTGTATCCATACTCACCTTCATGTTTATGTTGCATTTTTTTCAGGACAGCACACCGACATCAAAACCTGTGAGTGAGCATTATGGTTTGGGGCTGCTTTGCTGCCTCAGGGCCTGGACGGATTGTTGACATTGATGGAAAAATGAATTCCAGAGTTTATCAAGACATTTTGTAGGAAAATGTAAGACCATCTGTTCGCCAACTGAAGCTCTGCAGAGGTTGGGTGATACAACAGGACAATAACCCAAATCATACAAGTCATTCGACAAAAGAATTGCTTCAACAGAACAAAATATGCCTTCTGTAGAGGCCCAGTCAGAGTCTTGACCTTAACCAGAATTTAATGCTGTGGCAAAAAAGCGATTCACACCAGTGAAGTTGAGTTTATTGCTGCCAAAGGAGGGTCACCCAGTTATTAGGGCACATACTTTCTCCACTAGTGTTAAGCGAGAATATTCAAAATTCTAATACCTTCGACGAATATTCGTCAATTCGACGAGAATTCGCAATATTTCGCAATCTTGCGCTCGGATATTCGCAATGGCGGATATTTTTCATATTATGCTTCAACATTGTTTATCAGCAAACATTGCGCATATTTGTGCGCATTGCAAATGTATATGGGCTATACACACTGACTAAGATCACAGAATGAAGAAGAGAAGCTGTAAAGAATACAGTACAGGCAATAGAATACAGACTAATCGAATTTTATGAATTTAGAATGTTTCTTTGTATATTCACAAAATTATGCAAATTTAAATATATCATACGCTGCTCAACCATATTATACACCCTGCACTGTGAATGTTTACATATTATGTTCAATTAAAACATTTAAACATATAATGTTTGTGTAGTATTATTTTAAGCAGACTGTGTTCTATTCTATTCTATTGGTGGGACTTACATAAAGATCCAAGCACTTGCTATGACCAATTCATGCAAACTCCACATAATCCCAAAGGAGTCACATACTTTTTCTTTCAACTGTATATAAGCACTGTAACTGTTTTAGATTTTTATACAAAGTGTCTTGCAGAAGTGTTCACCCCCTTGGCTTTTTTTGGCCTTAAATTCAGTGTTTTGTTAATCTGAATTTCATGTAATGGATCAGAACACAATAGTCTAAAAAGGTGAAGTGAAATTAGATTAATATATAATATATTGTTGAAGCAACCCATACACCTTTAGATCACTCTATACAATTCCCATTAGATCTTCCGATCTTACATATTACATGGTTACATATTACAGTTTGATCTGATCTGTTATTCAATATAAACCTTTTTTTCAGGATGCAACACCTAAGCAAGAGGCATCACTAACCAATGCTGCCACTAAGTCCAGGGAATTCTCCAAACAAGTAAGGGATAAAGTTGTTGAGAAGTACAAATCAGGGTTAGGTTATACAAAAATATACAAAAGTGAGGAGCAAAGAGGCCCACATTAACCCTGGAGAAGCTGCAGAGTTCCACAGCAGAAACTGGAGTATCTGTATACATATATACATACATACATACACCTTTAGATTTATCTGTTAGATCTCCTTTTGTTTTACCAAAACCATGTAATTAGAGTCCTTTTCTAAACAATCAAGTCTACCTGTGTTCAATCACAGAGGACCCTAAACTACATAGTTGTTTGTAGTTGATGGATATCTGACAGAGCGATCTAAAGGTGTATTGCCAGCTTGAGTCATTTGCTCCATAGGGTTGGCTTTTATTGCAGAATGGCCAGAAGAAAGCCATTACTTTCAGCTAAAAGCGGTGCACTGTGTGAGTTTGCGAAAAGGCATGTGGTAAACCCCCAAAATGTATGGAGTAAGGTGCTCTGGTTTCATAATACTAAAATTTAACTTTTCAGCCATCAAAGAAAACGCTATGCTTGGCGCAAACCCAACATCACATCACCCAAAGAGAACATCAGCATCATGCTGTGGGGATGTTTTTCAGCAGCTGGGGCTTGGAGACTAGAGATGGTAGAGTTTTTTTTCAAAAATTCAACAATTTCGACTATTTCAAGTTAATTGCAAAGCCCCTGAACATGGTATCATCACCAAACTTGCTGGAGATGTAGAGAAGGGTTGGGGGTATACTACAAAAAAGTATCTCTCTAATACAAACAGTTTTTGCACAAATTAGGTTCAAAGTAAAGTCTAAATTTTGAAAATCTGAATTTTGACTTACATTTTTATCTTAAGTTATGCAAAAACTCCATGTGCTAGAGGTTTTGCAATAAGCTCACAAAATTAGCAAGTCGAAAAAATTCAACCATCTCTATTGGAGGCTGGTCAGAGTTGAAGAAAAGATGGTGCTAAATACAGGGACATACTTGAGCACAACCTGTACCCCTTTGTTCGTTATTTGAGGTTAAGATGGAGGTTCACCTTCCAGCAGGACAATGACCCCAAACATACTGCTAAAGCTTGAGTGGTTTAGGGGAACCATGTAAATGTTTTGGAATGGCCTAGTCAAAGCCCATATCTCAATACAATAAAAAATCCATGGTAAAATTTAAAGGTTGTAGTTCACAAGTGCAAACCATCTAACTTGAAGGAGCTGGAGCAGTTTTGCAAGGAGAAATAGACAAAAATCTCAGTGGTAAGATTTGACAAGCACATCCATCCTTATCCAAACTTATCCAAAGCAACCTGGAGCTGTGGTTGTTGCAAAAGTGGCTTTACAATGTATTGACTTCAGGGAGGTGAATAGCACATTTTTTCTTCTGTTATTTTGTCCTATTTGTTGTTTACTTCACAATAAATAAAAAAAAACATCTTCACAGTTTTCTGTAATAAATATGATGCAACTCAAACAATCCGCGTGAATTCCATGTTCTGAGACACCAAAGTATGGGTGAACACTTCTGCAAGGCACTGTATATACTCTTTGTGGCTTTACTCCAAACGTTGTCATGATTTATTGAATCTAAATAAAATTATTATTTCACAGAACATACATGGTACCTTAAATAACATACCTGAAGAGGTGAAACATGTAGGATATGATAAAATCATGGTGCTCTTGAAACAGTTTTTGGGTCTTTTTATGCATTTATTGTATGTATGTGTTTGAATTTGGTATATCATGAAGTGTATGCACATAATAATTACTTTTGTTTACTGTCTGTATGAATTTAAAACTTTTAATGATATTAAGTAAAAATCTACTTTTTAAGAAACATCTGAATGACATGTACATCTGATTTTCCCTGTAACCCACCTTTTGTGTACAATTTATTAATGCACAGCTATATCTTGTAGATGGGAACCAATTTTCCCATCTCTTCACTACGTTAATACTTTCACACACTTTACACACTCCTAAAGCCCATGAAACCGATTGTATATAAATCCTATAAAATGTATTAATTAATACTAAATCACATTTTAAAGTAAAATAAAACCACAAAAAAAGAAGACAACTGCTGAATAACAATATGAGTCAAATATTTTTGAAATGAAGTAGTGTTAAGCAAAAGCCATTTTGGCCACATGGTCAGTAACAGCACCACGTGCATGGGATTGACATGACAATACCTGTTTCAGTGAGATACTTTTGCAAAATGCTATTTTTTGTCACAGGAATGTTTCAAGGGAGCAATTGATGTGTGTGGCGAATGGCAATGACAATACTTGTTTGAAGGAGATACTTTTGCAAAATGCCACATTTTTGGCTGTTGTCACAGCAATCTCTCATGGGAGCAGTTTAGGTGTGTGGCCATGACAATGCTTGTTTGAGTGAGATAATTTAGCAAAATGGCACTTTCTGTATTTTTTCACAGCACTGTGTTAAAGAAGTCATTATTGTGTATAGTGTTAACATGACAATACCTGTTTCAGTTGGAATCTTTGGCAAAATGCCGTTTTTCTGGCTGCTGTCACAGCATTGTCTCAGGGGAGCAATATATATGAAATTCCAAATTTCTGACTGTTGTTACAGGAGCAATTTAGGTGTAGTGATGGCGCGAACCCGGAATTTGATGTTCGCGAACGCGAACCTCCGCAAATGTCCGCGAACCTGGCGAACCCCATAGACTTCAATGGGCAAGCGAACATAAAAAAAAGGGACCCTTTCTGGCCACAATAGTGTTGGAAAAGTTATTTCAAGGGGACTAACACCTGGACAATGACATGACAGAGGGGGATCCATGGAAAAACTCCCAAGAAATTTTTTTTCACGCAATAAATCCGCACGAAGGATTTCTACAATGATGGGGATTTGAAATGGGATTTGGACATAAGAGGGGAGCTGGAGAGCACTAAACAACATGGTTGGTAAATGC
>CM070039.1:55349010-55365418 GCA_036250615.1 Ptychadena robeensis
GACGAGTCCAGCTCGTCCAGTGCACTTTTAGCAAGTCAGCACTGTACGAGCTGGACTCGTCTCAACTGCTAGGGAGGTTAACAAATGATTGTGCTGGATATGTGATAGATTTGAAAATAAACTCATTGCTATTTTCTGTATATTGTCCGTTGTATGAGATGTGAATTTTTACTATTTTAACCTTCTGGGTGTTTAGCCCGAGTTATTTCAGGCTAAATAAAGTTGCTGAAATGGTTTAGCCTAAGATAACTCAGGCTTCTGTTACCTGCACCCAGATGGCTTGCAGGCAGCCCAGGAGACTTGCTGCTTCTCTACCCGTGTCCCCCGATGTCTGATGTGCAGATCCCGGTGTTCGTGATCCCGCCGGCGGGTGCGTGACGACGTCATCGGGAGGGGCGGGAAGTTCAAAATGTGAAAAAAAATTATGAATTTTTTTGCTCTTTATGGTTTATCTTTCATTCTGACATTGATTGGAGTGATTTTTTTGCCTCCAATTCAATTCAAAATGAAAAAAAAAACACATAAAAAACATGTATTTGCTTATTATGAGTTTTCTTTCATGTTGGATTTGATTGGATTGATTTTTTTGTATCCAATCAAGTTCAAAATAAAGAAAAATGCATAAGAAGTAAATACTTTGTAAGGGCTTGTGTCCACTGCGTCTTTTTCCGTGTGGTGGACGTACGTCCGCAGCGGGGAAAAAGACGCAGAGAGGACACTTCCCATTCAAATGAATGGCACAGTGTCTACTCTGTGCTATTTGAGTGTCGCGTCCGCGGTGATAATATGAAGCTGCGGAATGCTGCCAATGTGCGGTCTTCATTGCAGCGCCGCACATTGCAGCCAGAGACACCAAGACGCGGAAAAACATCTGCTGACTCTGTATTAAAAGTACTCCTATACAGTGGCTGGCTGTGGATGTATATATTTAATAGTTTCTCTGACTTTATCAAATTTCATTTTCAAAATTACAATCTGAGAAAAAAATTATTTTGGATGCTTTTCAAATTTACTAGGCCAGATATATTACATACTAGTGATGAGCGAGCACCAAAGTGTTTGGGTGTTTGGTCCATACACATCTAGATATTTGTGTGTTCTACCAAGCACCTGAGACCAATGTCAATGAGAGACAACCAGACATCCCCTGTTCGGAGGAGAGGAGGGTGACTGGTTCATTTGAAAAGGTCAGAAAATTACAGAAACACCACCCAAATGGACTGGAAAAAGCATGGGGACCATGTATGAATGCTTCTTGGACTCCCAAGTCACTGCTGGGAACCAAATTATCCAAATTGTACGCTACTTTTACAAACGAACAAAAAACACGCTCATGCTTAAAACATTCAATGGCAAAGCCAGAATTTGAACTGACACTGACATTATACAGCAGTGCCTGAGGTTGAGCTGATGCTCTAAAACAAACAAGAGGAGCAGGATATAAGGAGGAGAAAAGAAGAGTAAACCATATACTTTCAAGTCCATTAAAAAGAGATATTTTCAAAATGCCTTTTTAGCTCAGCTCCTCTGCTGGAGTGAAGAAATCAGGACCAATCAAGGTCTGTTCATTTTTATCTGAGTCAACCTGAGTTCACAGACGGACCTTGTCAAAGTTCAGCCATCACTAATCCCCATGTTCCTGATTCTTGAAAGTGTCTATGAACCTCATGATCTTGGGCCTCTGGAACCAATATGTGGCCCACTAAATGACAATAGCAGGGTATTACATAAAATAATTGTTTTTAAGGATAACCAATGGTTTGATTTACATCATTTTGTTGCTAAAAAGGGTAACTTGTGTTATGTTATGTTGGATATGCACCCATCATCCTGTTAATTCTGAAGGTATTCCCCTTACTGGCATACCAGTGACACTTGCTAGCTTTCAATCATCTGCTGATTTTTGGACAGGTGAAATATGGCGTAACCTTAACATACATGGAACTAGAAGGGCCGATAGATACACGCACAACAGCCTTATTAGTACAGAATTGAAACAAGGTTCACATACGCATATGTATGCATATCCCATTACGGGGGGAGAAGATCCAGCGGCCTAACATTTCTAGGGAGGTCAAACTGTCTTAATTAGTGATGGCCGAACATCGGCCTGGACTGTCCGCGAACGGGCGGGTTGGACTTTTAAAGAAGTCCGCCGTCCGCCTGTTCGCGGACACATTCAAATTCCCCGCCTCTAGGCGGGGAATTTGAATCGGAAAAACCGGATGTGACGTCAGTGACGTCACATCCGGTCCCTGGAACGCATCCTGGAACGCATAGTTCCTGGTTACGGGAGCCGGATGTGACGTCACTGACGTCACTTCCTGTTCCGAGCCGGTATTTTCACTACAAGACCGGCTTCATGCACGGTCTTGTAGTGAAAAGATTCTTCCTCCGGCACGATCTCGCAGGTTCTGATCCTGCCGGAGGAAGAATATAGATCTTCTTCTCGCCGGCGAACGGGGCGGGTCGAACACCCGTACTGTCCGCCGGCGAGAGGATGGGCGAACATGCTTGTTCGCGGCCGAACTGTCTTAATGCTACAATGTTCATGATAGAAGCTGTCGCATATTTACACATATGCATATGTATGCATATCCCATTACGGGGGAGAAGATCCAGCAGCCTAACATTTCTAGGGAGGTCAAACTGTCTTAATGCTACAATGTTCATGATAGAAGCTGTCGCATATTTACACCCCAAGAGACTCATGAATAAAAGTTTCAACCATCTAAACATTAACCAAACAGACCCTTATTCCCCCCATAATATCACAATCTGTTCCAGTGTTATTAATGCTCAAATGTGGTGGTAATAGTTAATATTGTATGAAACAAGAGGTCAACTGTTATGTGAACGGGAGTTAGGTAAATATGTGTGCAACTGAACAAGGACCTGAAGCTCGACCACCACTTTATGAAAGCTTTATAGAATAGGTAACAGCCACCTATCCCTCTATGCTAAAAAAAAAAACCACATGGGATGGCACTACTACTGGCTCCATACTCAAGGATGGGTATTTTTGGATATGTGGAACACCTTCCATACATGTTCATAATGGGTCATCACTCTCTGTACACAAGATATCACAAGGTACAATTAATGATCACCACACCCACTAACATAAAAGGGCAATATTTACAACAGGTTTGGAGTTGGTTTCTCTCCTGGTTAGGAGGAGGTTATAATTTGGCTTACAAAGTTGAGCAAGCTTTGGATAATTATAGCAAGATCCTTGATGAGTGAAACAGAAGGAGTTTTAAGTGACGTAGCAACTGACCTACGTATCCTGCACAAACATACCTTACAGACCAAACTAGCTTTAGATTATGTGTTAGCAGCTCAAGGTGGAATGTGTACTGTAATATGTTATTCTTGTTGTACATGGTATGAGGATGCGAACACACAGAACTCTCTGCAGAAAAATATTGAAAAGATGGATCAATTAAGAGCAGAAGCTAGAGAAGTACTTACCCCAGGTAATGGATGAAATCCCTTAGACGGATAGGGAAGTAATATGTTTGGTGGCATGTTCCAATCTATTATTAATCTGATTATTATGTTTGCTATAATAGGTTAAGTAATATATGTAGGTTACCATATTATAATGTGTGTAATCCAGAAATGTACCTTTCCCGCAGCACAGCTACCTTCTATGGAATGTTCCAGAAAAGATATTATTGATCATCTAAAGCTGGAAAAAGAGGGGATTGATAGATAGTATGGCTTAACTCGAATAATTTAATTATATATATAATATATAATGTTCTTATGAAAGGATGTTTTGTACAACCACCCACTCAGGCCATTACAGCTTAACCATAAATTCTGCTGACTACTCAGGATATGTGATAAGCATGACACCCAGCTGCTACACCTCAGGATATGTGATAAGGGTGAACACCCATTAAGCCTCATTAACTGAAGTGTATAAAATTGCTGTTCTGACAGAAGATGAAGCTTACTAGATATTCACTGTTTCTGTGTGTTCTGTTTCTGTGTGTTCTCTGTAGGCTTCCGGGATCTGTTCCTAAAGGGGCTGATAACCATAGGCAGTGACCATCTCATCCATAGGGCGAATCGGTTACCCCAACAATCTGTATCAGCATCTTTTTTTACCCTGGGCTGACCACCCAGGAGGTTAATGGAACAGTGTAGAAATGTCACCAATACACAAAGTGGACCTGGTATACTGCCCCTATTAATGGAACTATGAAGAAATGTCACCAATACACAAAGTGGACTTGGTATACTGCCCATATTATTGGAACGGGGTAGAAATGTCACCAATACACAAAGTGGACCTGGTATACTGCCCCTATTAATGGAACTAGATGTAGGATAGAGCACAGGTAGTCCTTAAAAGGACTTTTGGGTATAAATGAATGATTTTGCAAAATTAGCAGAATGGCTTTTGGCATTACAGCGAGGGTAGCAGTTAGCTACCCCGAACATGGCAGCTGAGCACCTGACGGGGTGGATAAATGTTTTACACATATGTATTGTTTAAATTTATTGGGCATTGGGAGCATTTACATGTGAACATAGTTTCTTTTTTTTAATTTTTAATTATTGTAAGGCTTGCACTTGACCATCTCTTAAAAAAACAGGCAACGATGTTTATTTGCCTCTTTATACTTTGCATGGCCTGGCATAATTTGAAGCAAATAGGGGTCAAAATATACTAGTCCTAACAGGAAAATCAATTATTAGGATTCCTCTATTTCTGCTTTCAAGTTATATTTCCAAGTGTAACCACTGTGCAATATATAGGATTTCAAAAACCAATACAAAATAAGAAAGACTTTAAAGAAACCACAAGATAAGAGCCACCATATGTGGGCTTCTTGAAGTAAATAATAAAGAATATATACCTTCTTTCTGTCATTCCCCTTTGCATGAAGAATTAAAAACCTTAATTGCCTAGAATTATTGTCTATAGAGAAATCATGGGTTTCACCAGGGGAATCTATATTGCTTTTTTATGGTATATTTATGTTCATTACACAACATTTGAAATCTCCTTGTAGATTGCCCTATATAACTTATTCCTAAAGGACATTTTAAAGCACCGACTACATGATCTGTGTCAGAAGAAAATGCCTGTAAAACTGCAAAGCTAAAGCAATATTATACCGTTCAAAAAAGTTTCAAGCAAAGGGACAAACGCAAAGACAAATAAGCATGAGTGAAGTTTACAGTTGGAAGATGCAATGCTAAGTGGCATCACTTTCAATCAGGGGTAGCATTCTAACATGCCACTCTCAATCAGGGGTAACATTCTAACATGCCACACTGGAAAGAGCTGTTGATATTACTTCTATTGCATCGTCATTGATAAAATTTGGTTTGAATCGTAAAACCAGTTTATTGAAATTCTTTTTCCAACAAAAAAAGTTTAGTTCTTTTATTACATGAAAAATCAGAGTAATTTTTTTCCTTTGCATTGTATGCCGTGTAAAATCTAAGTCCCTCAGTATATGCATATGAATGAAATAATATTTCATATAAAAATTATCAGTGACAAATCTTAACAAAATGAACAATTTACTGAAATCATATGCCTATCTTAACAAGACCAAGAGGGCAAAGACTAAAGACAAATGTAAACTCCTTCATAGTTTTAAAGACACACAGGGAGAGTGCAGGGTAAATTTGTTCAAGCTACTTTAATATTTTGATAAAACAAAGAGACTCTTTCATGTAAAGGCTTTTTCTCTATTACATTTTGCCTTGGATGGGTTAGTCACTGTAACTCATGAAAGAAACTTCAAGGGCAGAGGCATAAAAAACACTATAGCAGCCATAGCTGCCGCTATGCAGCCCGTAGCTACAATTAGGTCTGCCGCTCCTGGCTGACTTTTTTTTCCTCTCGGTTTCCAACAGTTAACCTTCTGGGCAGTATTCCTAAGTCCAGCTCAAGGTGATAACATTTACTGAAATTGGTCATCTGGAGCTGGATTTCGCTTGTGAAATGAAAACAAAGTTTGGTGGCAGCACCATCTTGTGGACGTTTTAGCATTTTTTATGATGACATTTAATTTTGAAAATCTGTCTATCTGACTTTTCAAGTTATTTGCAAAGCCCCTAAACATGATATCCTCCCTCAAATTGCTGGAGTTATAGAGAAGGATTAAAGGAATATTAACAAAAAGTATGTATTGCTTTGGTATTAATAGTTTTTTCATCAATAAATTTCGAAGTAAAGGTTTAATTGGAATTTTCCACTTAAATTTAAATGTAATTCTTTATTTTTGTTTTGGGGTTACTGCAAAGACTGTTGTTTTGGAACGGCTGCCATTGACCCAGATAAGGGTGCATTATGTCTCATAGAATTCAGAAATGTTGGTGATGATACAGTGTTAAGGGGCCGTGCAATGAACTCACAAATTCAGTAAAAAAAAATTTGACCATCTCTACTAATTACGCAAGACAAACAAGTAAAATATGAATTAGCCCTACAGAACCAGGAGAGGAGTAATATGGAATATTCTTAATCAGAAGTGTTAAGCTCAAATTCTCAGGGGGCCAAAATAAAAGACTTGGACACCATTGATATTTATTGAAAAAATATGGGAGCTTTTCCTTTTCATTGGAGGTTAGTGAGAAGTGCTACTGGTCCATCAACAAACTGATCGTTATTATTTATTTATTCTTGCTTGAACTGATTTTGGTGTTTATTTAATTTAATTAATGTGTCGGGCATATTTCAGTAAGTTACAGGTCTTTAACAAAAAATTTTAATCTTGCAAAACCTATGTATCTCTTTTGGTACAGAAATCTGAATCTAAGTGGACTGCCTGGATGGTTAATTCTTAGTTCTGGCTGGTCAGGAACAGAGCAGTGTTGGGGCGTAAGGTTCAGGAGGGCTTTTGGGGGAGGGAGGTGCAGGAGCAAGGGGGAGGATTGTGGTGGCAGGTCTGGGAAGGGTGGGCATAAAAAAATTTGCCCAGTCATTTGTAGCTACGCTCCTGATCAGGGAACCAATTTTTTTCTCAGGACTGCTATCCACAAAACCCATATATTACCTATTGAACAGGACACCAGGGATGGGTCCTGAATGGTATATATGTGTCACTCATTTTTGGCTAGGTCACCTTTAAGGTAACCCCTAGGATGCTGGAGAGTGGTGGGTTTTGGCTACCCAGCAGCAATATAATGAGGTCAGGTGATCTCATCTGGGGAACTCATGGTCTTGCCGAAAGACCTTTCAATGAAGGATTGCTTCCCCCTGTGGATTACATGGACTGTTGTTTGATGACAGGTCTTCAAGAAACTGTGAGATGCCTTATTTGGGGTGTTTGTTTTGGGGTTACTGCAAAGACTGTTGTTTTGGAAAGGCTGCCATTGACCCAGATAAGGGTGCATTATGTCTCATAGAATTCAGACTTGTGACAATGGAGCAGCAAATGACACACACACACACCATACATACAGTTGATAACTGAGAGCCATCAAGGTGGCCCCAAACTCAAAGAGTAGAGGGAACTTTCAAGCAGTAGAGGGATCCACCATCCAAGTTCCCCAGACCCTATAAAATTTCAGGTGGTGACCCCTACTAGCATATGTGGCTTGGTAAAGATGCAGAGAGGAGTTGATGAGTATGCTCCAGGCCTGCACTGTCTGTGGTTCTTTACACCTCCACTGCAACTGAATCAGCTTTCAAGCATAGTATAGTGTGATGGAAAGGAGCGTGCGCACAGCCACTGTTGAGACCAGGTGCTCCACCAGGCCCAATAAGCATAGGCCCACAGAGGGTCTCAATGGCACTGTAGTGATTTCAGCCAAATATGCCACCACCTTTGTCCAATAACAGCTGGGGAATAGGTAGCCATCGCCAGCAATCTGCAGATCTAGAGAGATACATTCTGGATACTCTGGATGGGGTGAAATAAATCCTATGAAGAATTTTCAATTGAATCAGCCTGTCTTGTGCAGATAACAAGTAGGAAAAGTAGGACGACCACACATCTTCCCAGTTCTCATCAGAGAGCAGACGGGAAAGTCTGTTTGCCAGACTCGCCTGCACCCATCCAGACAGAGGTAGACAGAGGTTTTTGCAGTTCAGAATTTCTGAGTGCTCTAAGCAAGGAGTCTGGACCTCCAGTGGAGCAGCACCAAAATTAGAGGTAACGAAAGATGTAGGTCAGAAAAGGGGCACAGAAAACACTCCCCAACGACATCCCAAACCGTTTTTATTCCCCTAGAAGTCCAGACAAATGGTTCACGTAGATTTACAGGGTGTGGTAGAGTTGGGTTGAACCACAGGGGGGTGTGGGGGGATATCTGGGAACTGGGGGCCCCCAGCATCTGATAGGTCTTGTTCCAGGCCCACAGGGTAGTCTTCAAAGGAGTAGATAACTATGTGGGGAGCAAGTCTGACTGTCACAGAGAAATCATCAGTTTCCCTTCTTCCTCCATGTGTGAGAAGCCTAGTGACAACAAGTGCTCACTAGCAACACTCTGGCTGAAATTGGTATTGCAGCTCCACTGTATCATGTATACACTTAAAGAAAAAATGTAAGATGCCAAAGTTCTTTCAGTTTAATTGTTAAATGTATACAATAAGTCCCTTGGATACTAACAGGGAGACATTAATATAACTGAAAAGTTGCAGTTAGGGGTGTCAAATTGGGAGTTTTAATTTTTTGGGCGATCTGGAATTGAAAGTGACAGTAACAGCCAATCACTGCAAAGCCAGCACCAAAGATGTTTAACACAGATGGCTACTGGCATTACAGTGAGGGCAGTACTTACCTGCCCCTTGATTGGCTGTCTCTGACCCAAAAAAAAACGCGCAGGGCGGAGACACGAGCATGACGCACCATTACACGCAGTGCTCAGTAGAACACTGCCATGAAGCGAACAGACCGATGCTCGAGCCGAACAGGTGTTTGGCCGAGCATGTTCGCTCATTACTAATACTGATATCAGTACCAGAGGGGGGTGGTTCGTGAACATCATTAAACTGGAACAAATTTGATGGATTGTTAGCAAACTCAACAAAATCAACAAAGTGTGTTACCTGATATATATTGTAGACTTCCACAATATATGCTGAATCAGGAAGATTAGCAGTAGCTGCTCACATTCAACATAACCTATTCAAAATAGCTTCTTCAAATTGTGTCTAGGAATATATATCTTCTTCATGGATCTATGCCCCCAGGAGCATCATTGACATGGGTGGTGCCCTACCCTTTTACCTATTTTAACCTCCCTAGCGCACTGCTGAGGTCCAGATTTCTGTACCAAAAGCGCACCATAGACTTAAATGGAATATTTTAATGTTGTAGGCCTGTAACTTCCCAAAATATGTCTGTACAAGGGTCTAGTAGACATCCTGATTATAATAATGTTTGAAACAAACAATTATGTTAAAACAAAATTAAATAAAAAAAATGAATAAAAGGTATCATGGCCGCCGGTGGTCACATCTTGGCAGGGGGAGCTGGAGAACTGTCAATTGAGAGATGCCGGCTGGTGTCGGCTCTCCCAGCTGTACTGTATAATTGCCTATGTCAGCAGAGCTTTGCTGGCATAGGCAATGGAGAGAGAGAGATGGACTGCCATCTTTCCCTCTCTCAGTGTAAATGGGAACTGCAATAATTTGGCACTTCCCATGGACACAGTCACAGCTGATCAGAGCAGAGCAGAGGGAGAAGACTGCAGATGTCTGCCCCCCTCCTCCTCCCGATCAGTGTGAAGTATGACGCTGAATCTGAGAGTGTACTGCTGCTAGTGACCCCTGGTGGATGAATTGAATATCACATTTATTGAATTCATTGCATTAACCCAATTGATGTGAAAACTTATAAAATCTTTTTTTTCTGATTTTTCTGCCCTAAAAACTGTGTGCGTCTTATGGTCCAGTGCGTCTTATAGTCCGTAAAATATGGTATGTCAAAAAAAAATTACATAAAAAAAATTATTTATATAATAAAAGGTATTATTTGAATGATAAAATCTCTAAAATACTTATTTTGTATGATAGATTTCAAAACAGTATGTATTCATATTTATGTATTTTTTATATTCATAATAACATTTTTATTCAGTTGGAAATGTGTTATGTGTTTTTTTTTACTTTGAATTGTATTGGATACAGTTATCACTGTATCCAATACAATGCCCTTTTGCACTCTCTGTCCCCTGGTGTGATGAACACATCAGGAGACAAAGGGTTAACTGCAACATCTGGAAATCACACTGCATAAAAGAATGTTCTGGTGTGATTTCCATTTGAATTACCACCCCCCCCATGTGACGTCATCACGTCACTGGGAGGGGGGGGGGTCCGTTCTTCTCCTCCAGCTTCTCCTTCAGATCAGAGCCCCATAGCAGCACACAATAGTAAATCTGCGCTGCAAACACAATAGTAAATCTGCACTGCCAGGGCTCTGATACATCTCGTCCATTACTATACTGACAAGTCAGTGCTGGACGAGATGGAGCTGTCAGGAACGGCAGGGGGGTTAAAATACACGGATAGGCAGTACCATTCCACTTCCTACTGAACATCATTTGGGATACAGTCCTTTAAGAAAAGAGCCAGATGTATGTGCATGTATGATAGCTTAGGGTAGTCCCTGCTTTAAAGGAATAATATAAGCAAGCTATTGTGTCTCTCTTCATGATAGCTAGTGTGGAAGTGCAGTGTCTGTGCATCTTGCCTTCTGCTAGCTTTGCCGTCAACCTTTTCTTTTGTTATGAAAGGGGTTTGGCCATGCCCAGCAGCTGTAGGTATAGTCTATGTGGTTCCGAATACACATAATTTCACCAGACATGTTTGTGCTTAGCATATGTATACACTTCAAATATTTTCTTGTTATTTAAGCATTTCATCAAGACAGCTTGCATCATAATAAACTTGACAATAACTTCCAGTATACATATTCTGCCATTTGGTACCATCTCTAAGGGAAGACTCAAACATGTATTAAAAATTAATTTAATAATAATTGTTACCTGTAATTGCTATTTTGATGAAATTTGGTGAAGTATTTCTTTTTCCACTTGGAAAAAAGATCATGATCTCCCCCACATGCTTATGACAGCCGCATGATTTACTTTCAGCTGGGAAATAATTAGTCCTTGTTAGCTTTCCACATCTCAAAGGTAGAAGACATTGGGTTAGTGGAAATGACAAGAAAAGGGTTTTCTTTTCTATTTTGTTATTTCTATATATAAACTTTGTTCCACTGTCAGTTAAACGTGGGCAGTGGCAAAGTAGATTGAGCACTGCAAGTAATGAAATAAAATCAACAATCAGCTATGAAATAATGGGAACTTATAGCTTATAGAAACTAGGCATCTGACTAATCTAGTCAGTAGTGATGGCCGAACATCGGCCAGGACTGTCCGCAAACAGGCGGGTTGGACTTCTAAAGACGTCCGCCGTCCGCCTGTTCGCGGACACATTCAAATTCCCCGCCTCTAGGCGGGGAATTTGAATCGGAAAAACCGGATGTGACGTCAGTGACGGACTTTTTTTAAAGTCCGATCCGCCCGTTCACGGACGGACATGGCCGAAGTTCGGCCATCACTACTCTCTGCATACAGGGAGTGTGGATACCATTTAAAGTAAATACATAATCTCATAAAACTCATAATCTCATAATAACATCAACTCAATTAGCTAATACTGTTGTGAGCTCAGTCTGTTGTTGTGGATATATAATGTGACTTCTCCTATATGTACATAGCTGTGTAACAGCTGGTGAATTGATGCTATATATAAAGCATGAGTTGTGTATTTACATTAACATTGTTCAATGTAATAAAAAAATGAAAAGACATATACTCAATCCGTCTTCCCATATGTACATGAGTGTTCATGGGTAATTAGAACCAGATTGTAAAATGTGAATGGGAATAGACACATTAGTAAAGTTTCAATCATGCACATTGTGCTGGAACTGAGAATTGTTTTCTTGGCCTTTTGGTTTGGCACGAATATTCAAATCACAAATTTAATTGCGAATGTCGCCACTTGGAGAATTCGCGAAGATATAAAATAGAATATAGTGCTATATCTTCATATATTTCAAATATTTCAGATTCTGGGGAAAGTACCGTTTATTGCACACACAATATTCACATGTTCAAATGGCTATTTTCACAAACAATTTGCAAAGAATCACTTCTTTGTTGTTTTATGGTATTCAACGGCATCTACAATTTCCCATTCTACCACTTGATGACGCCATGACAACACACATTATAATAAATCACTTTACAAGTGCAGTGCTCCAAAAAAATATTGAAAGGATATCTTGAAATTATGTTTTGCGAATTTACTTTGCATATTTGTAGAATAATTTCAGAAATGTGCAAATTCGAATATTGCCTTTGCTGCTCATCACTATTTGGCTGGAGGAATACTGCATGGCCCAGTCCTGTCTAATATTTATTTGAAAATGCAGTATATTCACTTTATGTGTGGCTGTCTGTTTCTCTGACTCTTTTTTTTTCCAATTTTTTTCTCCAAAACTATGGGGTGTGCCCAGCCAGGTGTGCCAATACTTTGTACTTATGGTGTATAACCTTTGGCTTGAAAAAGAGAATTAAAAAAATAGCTAGGCTAGTTTCATGTATTTAAATACCAGTAAAGAGAATATTAAATTATTCTAATTATTGGTCATTTAACAGATTTCCAATAATAGATAAGCGCTACTTTGTGTTTGTACTGTTCATTAACAGTACATGTGTTACCAAATCCTAGTATGCATAGACATTTTTGTCTGTGGCCCTAATTAACCTCCCTGGCATTACGTGTTTTTCTCGACATTTTTCATGGCGCCAAAATTGCCAAATATTCTACGCTCATTTATTTCCTTAATCCACCTTCACAGCAGCCTCCTTGCCAGCTGCACTAACATCAGGGCCATTGAGCCAGGTACATTGGGTGTGTACAGTGTCTAACAGTCCAGGGCTGTCAAACTTTGGTCAGTTGAAATCCGCCTGGGCACACAATCACTACCAACACCAGAAATCCAGGCTTTATTCTGTGACTGAAAAACAAGCCAAGGGTCATACACTAAGGTCAGTCCTATAAGTACAGTACAGACAGATAAGACAGAAGACATGGTCAGGGATGATCCAAAGAAAGGGCAGGCAAAGTTCATGCAATGTCAAATATAAGACCAGGCCACTGTTGGCAACAACAGACAGGTAAAGCAAACAGAGTAGCACATCCAAGCATACTGCTATATAGAGGCTATAAAGGGCAATGATGTGCAAGAGAGAGTCTCAATAAATGGGCAAATACCTGCTGTTTGCATGTGTGATACGTATGTGTAGTAGTGATGAGCGACATAGGCAACATTCACATGCCGCAAATTTTATGGAAAACATTCGGAAAATATTCGCATTCGGCAATATTCGGGGGGGGGGGGGTTATTGCGAATATCGGCAGTTTTTATTGCGAATTTTGCGCACGCAATATATGTTTAACATGGCGTGAATTTTTATGCGAATTTTAAAAGTGACGATTTTTGCATCACCCCAATATTCATTTAAAAAACTGTTGATGGTGTTGCTAAGCTCTTGTTGCAGCCTTCCCATTCGTCCACTTGCATTGAGAGGCATGTGTAATGGATAGCAAATACCGAATATCCGGAATTGCAAATATTCACCATATTTTCACCATCTTCCGAATTGCTGATATTCGTGATCATCACTAATGTGTAGGGTGTGTGTTTAAAGATCATTGACCTTTAATCGCCACATAGTCAGCCTTCTTATAGTTAATACCTGGTAACTAGAGTTCAGAACAACAAGCGATAAACTGGACAGAACTGAGATTATGACTCAGGGACTTGAGGGATATTGTGGGAAAGTTTGGACTCTCCGGGGTCACAGTAGACATACCTTTACACAGTTGTGCGGTAGACGTGTATTCCCATTTTGTCCCCCTTTCTGATTGTTGGAGTCCCTGGATCACTGGGCATCGGGAGATGTTACAAAATCTGGTGATGTTTGGGGACTTTAACCTCCCTAGCGATATGCCCAAACCCAGTTCACGCAAAGGGGCGCTGCAACTATCGATACGCCCGAACTGGGTTCGGGCACATCGTGGGAGCTGACCTGCTCCGCCGCCGCCATCTTCCCCGTCCATCTCCGTCTTGTTCCGGGTCCCGGAGTGACGTGTGACGTCACGGAGGCGGGACCCGGTCTTAAAGAAAAAAATATTTTTTTTTCTTTTTTTAAATCTTTTTTTTGTAACTTTTGAGCTGGATTTTTTTTTTTCTTCGATTTTTTTTTTCATTTTTTTACATTTGTTTTTATTTTGATTGGATTGGAGAAATGTTTAATAAATGTTTTATCCAATCCAAATCAAAAGAAAAGAAAACAAGTGTAAACTTAAAAAAATAAAAATGTTCCCCCCCAAATTTTTTTTTGCTGTACCTCTTAAGCCGGCCATAGCGCTTTATTCTGTGGCCGATTTTGCGAATGATCACCATGCGCATTCGGGGTGATCGCTTGGTGATCAATCGCAAAATGAACGCGCCCACCTGGAGCAAGTACTGGCGCAGTCTGATCGGTGACGCCGATGGGGGCGGAAAGGCAAAACACTGTATCACTTTTGGTACAGAAATCTGCACCTCAGTGAACCGCCAGGGAGGTGGCGGGATTTTCCCATTCAAATGGCAGTTTCGCTTTTGGCAGACCTGATCCGCTGACCTATCCACAGCACCCGCTGTTAAACATCGGGGGCTGTGGTAAGGTAAGGGGTTCGGGTCCGCCAGCATCCTCACCAAGGAGGGGGTGCCGATAGTGCCCGGGAATACTTGAAATAAAATGTATATGTAAAAAAAAATTTTTTACAGAAAAAAAAATCCTGTAAAAGTCTATGGTGCACTTTTGGTACAGAAATCTGTACCTCGGCAGTGCGCTAGGGAGGTTAAGCAAAACAGCATGTTTGCGGTGAACTGCAATTTACTCCAATGGAGGGTGAAATTCTCAAACCTTCAGGTATTAATATTTAATGTAAATTTAACGTAAATTTTCATAACATCAATGAAGATAGGTGAACAAACAAGTTGTGTATCGATTTTAAAAGGCATCGAGTTTAATGTCCATCAGTAAAAAACAATGTGCGCTGAACTGTCCTTCCTTCCAGTGGGGGATTTAGATAAAGTGCTAGTGGGATCGAGGAGCCGATGGTACAGATGGGCCCCGATATATGTTTCGACCCTTCATCAGGGGGTCCCAATCAACGCTCGCAGATCCAAACAGGTCTCAAGACCTCACAAATGGAACCACTGGAGGAAAGCAGAAGAACGGAGAGCCACCAGACAGAGCCACCCCATCAAAACGGAATGTCTCCGCTGGAATGATTGTTAATCTGGTTAAAAAACGATGCTGGTTAAAATGTCCCAAAACCAGGGGAGGAGAAAGTGCTGAGGTCTGTAGTCCCAACAATGACGATGGAGGATGAAGGGCTGAAGGTGGTGGTGCTAAGTGTAGCACTGGGGAGTTTCCCCGTAGAGCTTCCCCGTAGAGCTTCCCCGTAGATAGAGGTGCTTGCTAGGTATCCTCCCTGGTGGTAGTGGTCGATACACAACTTGTTTGTTCACCTACCTTCATTGATGTTTTGAAAATGTATGTTATGCTGTATATCATGCTATTTATATATCCTTAATGGTTTGGGATATTAACAGAGCTGGCCCTTAAAGTCCCCTGGTTCCCATTCTTTATATGGGAAAAATTTCTTCTTTCTTTACCATGCTCAGGGGCTTTGCAATTAACTTAACTTTGAAAAAAAAATTCAACCATCTCAAATTATTGCAAATATTAGGCAATAAATGCAAAAACTTCGCTAATACGAATATTGCCTATACTGCTCATCACTATCAATAATGAATCTTGATATTTTTGTATAAAAGCTGTGAAGTGACTAGTAAATGGCTTTATTGTACATTTTAACGCATTGTTATAAATGCTTGTTTATTCATAGGTTTTTCCCTAGCATAGGGTAGTGACTAGTGATGGCCCGAACTGTTCGCCGGAGAACTATTCGCGGCGAACATCGCATGTTCGCGTTCGCCCATGTTCGCGAACATATGGCGAGTTCGGTTCGCCCCCTATCTTTTAACATTGCAGAAACTTTGACCCCTGTGAGTCACAGTCAGCAGACATAATCCAGCCAATGAGCACCCCCCACCTCACAGACCCTCACACCCCCTATAACATATCAAGTACAGGACGCCATTACGCATTCTGCTATAGAAGGAGAGAGTTAGGAAAGAGAGCTGCTGCTGCTATAGGGAACCATTAGCTAGGGCAGTGTTCTGTATAATCTACAGTCTTCACTGAATATCCCATCCATCCATCCATGGTGAACATCCATCTCCCCCAGTGTCCTCCACACTGACCATCACCACCAGTGTCCTCCACACTCACC
>CM070039.1:55365518-55400981 GCA_036250615.1 Ptychadena robeensis
AATTGATCGAATTACATTGATTGTACAGTCAATTGAACCATGTGTGGCTAGCTTTAGCTCCTGAGAACATTCTGGGCTTTTCTTATGTTCTCCTGATACACTGCAGATCCTCCAGACGTGTCCCAAGACGCAGCATTTCTGGGTGAATTTATCCACTGATCAAGTTTTACCTGATAAGGACTGCTACTTCTTTACCCCAATCTGGTAAAAGAGCCTTCAGCCATCCTAAGGTTCCCAGCAGCCAGTAGATGCAGCTCATTTGGAACTTTAGCTCCTAAGATTGATGCCCCATCCCTACCAATGGGTGGTGGTGATGAAGCTGTAAATATCCTTCCTACTAGTAAAGCTGTGAATATCCCCCTACTCTGCTGTCTGGACCTTCCATTCTTAGTGTGAGCTTTGCAGCAATGTGCTGAGCAGAAGACATCCTTCTACATCTGGTTCTGTAAGTTGCGGTACTACACTGCACCTCCACGACACTACAGCTGCAGAAAATAAAAGAGAACTCAAGCAAGAAAATATCCAGGAATCTAATGCCTTATTATTAATTTTAATGGATTTGAAAATGGTTTGGATCCAAGAGGTAGCTCCTGTTTAACATTACGCAATCTGTATCAGTATTACAATCCTGATACAATCCTGATTGTTGTAAGAGATGCTAGAAAAAAAGACAAAAGGGAGCTTTATCTTAAAAAAGAGATAATGGCATTCAAGTGTAATACTCTGAACAATTACTGGAAGAATCCACAGCCTAATGAAAAAATGACATACACTGAGCAAAAATATAAACGCAACACTTTCAGTTTTGCTCCCATTTTACATGAGCTGAATACAAAGATCTGAAACATTTTATACATACACAAAACACCCGCTACACTCAAATATAGTGATGATCGCGAATATTCGGATTCCGAATATTAATTGCGAATATCGGCAATTCGGAAATTTGTGAAGATGGTGGATATATTGCGGAATATTCGCAATTCTGGATATTCTGCATTTTTTTTCCATTACACATGCCTCTCAATGCAAGTAGACAAATGGGAAGGCTGCAACAAGAGCTTAGCAACACTCCCTGCAACCATCAACAGTTTTAAATCCAAAGTTGGGGTGATGTGAATATTGCAAAAATCTGCACTTTTGAAAATTCGTGAAAAATCCCACGCCCCTCAATGCAAGTTAAACATATATTCGCAAAATTCGCAAAAAAAACTTCAGATTTTTGCAATAAGAAGAATATTGTCGAATGCGAAAATTTTCCGAATGTTTGCCAAAAAATTTGCAGCATTTGCGAATACAAATGTTGCCTATGCCGCTCATCACTACTCAAATATTGTTCACAAATCTAAATCAGTCAAAGGAGAAGTGAGCACTTTTTTGGTTATGCAAACTGATTGTTGCTGCAGCGGTCTGGGTGGCTGGTCTCAGATAATCATGGAAGTGAACATGCTGGATGTGGAGGTCCTGGGCTGGTGTGGTTTCACATGGTCTGGGGTTGTGAGGCCAGTTGGATGTACTGCTAAATTCTCTGAAATGCCTTTGGTGATAGCTTTTGGTAGAGAAATTAACATTTCTCATGGGCAACAGCTTTGGTAGACATTTCTGCAGTCAATATGTCAATTGCTCCCTCAAATGTTGCAACATGTGTGGCACTGTGCTGTGTGATCAAGCTACACATTTCAGAGTGCCCTTTTCTTGTGGCCAGTCTAAGGCACATCTGTGCAATATGCATGCTGTCTAATCAGCACCTTGATATACTACACCTGTGAGGTGTGATGGACTATGGCAAAAGAGAAGTGCTCACTACCACAGATTTAGACAGATTTGTGAACAATATTTGAGTGTATGTAGGAAATGTTTCAGATATTTTAGTTCAGCTTATGCAAAATGTGAGCAAACCCGAAAATGTTGCATTTATATTTTTGTTCAGTGAATGTTTTAAATCATTTGAAGATGTAATAACCAACCCGATGGAGGTTCCTGGCTTGCTAGGATTCTACTACTATATAAGTAGTGACTATCCTAGGGACTATACCAAACAAACATCAACATACCAGTTAAGTGAACAACAAAATGGATAGTTTTAACCTTATCATTTTGGTGATCAGTAAAATGGTTTAGACCAACCAAGGACAATTTCACTTGAAACTTATAAAATCTATCATTCTGGTAATTCAACATGATCTAGCTCTATGATATTGCAAAGAGATTGTCTTGATCAATTAATATCTACATGCTTTTAGCACTGCAAATATACAACCAAGTTTGTGCCTCAAGATGCTGAGAAATTTTATAACTTATCTTTGTGATCAACAAGACCGGTAAGCAATGTTTATTACTAATTAATCAACTATGCTGAAAGGACTGCTACTATAAATTTAGCATAGCCAGGGCAGCCATCAGAAATTTCAGGGGCCCCATACTAGGTAATTTTTCCTGGCCCCACCCCCCAGCCCACCCCTGCACTCACTCACATTTTAGGTTATATTAACATGGTCGTTTCCTGGGCTGCTGTCAGTCCGCAGCACTTGTTTACAACTGAAAGCAGCCAAATTAACAAACGCCTGTGTAAACGAGCCCTTACGGCTCATTTACACTGGCATTTGCAAGGTTGTTTTGTGGTCTTTTAAATAAGCTGGCATACAGGTGAGTGCTACGTTTACCAGGTAAACGAGTACCATTCATTTATATGATTGCCTTGGAAGGATGGAATGATGTAAGAGAAGCCCTGGCTACTGACGTCACTTCCGTTTTTTCCGATTTTCCGAGGCAAGGAATTTTAATCTGTCCGCGACTTTAAAAGTCCGATCCGCTCATTCGCGGACGGACCTGGCTGATGTTCTGCCATCACTAGTTGTGACATATTTTTTATATGTTTGAAAACAGCTGGGAATATGGCGTGAATAAACCATCTGGATAAAATTTTTTAGCCTGATTTTTGGTATTTGTTGCATGGGGGATTTAAGAGCAAGAGTGCATATTCTAGAGAGTTCAGTCGGTGTGAAGGAGAGTTTGAGATAATAATTAAAGGAAAGGGTGTGGGACAGAGCATTTGGACTGGTACACTCCTTTTAAAAGGCCGTTAGAGGTCTATTGAATACATTTGGTGATGGAAGGGAAGATCAGAAGTGGGAGAGTTGATAAGCTTTCCAGAACCCTAATTGCAAAGTGACAGGGTCTTTCTAATTGTTATATTTTTCTAATATTGGCATGTCTACTTTCAATGTAAATATATACGGTCAGGTCTGCTGGCAACCGGCATGGTATGCCAATGCAGATATGTACGGTACTTGCACTCTTTCTTTACACAGCAATGTCCTTTGTTGTTGTAACCCGAAAAAGGGCACAAACTCTAAAAATCTGTGCATTGCTGTATACTTATCTGTATATTGGTTCATGTCCCTTTAAGTGTGAATATTAAAGCTGTGCCAGAAACATTCCAGAAGGCTAGCCATCTGCTCCTCCAAGTTTGTATTACAAAGTAACAGTCCTAGTCCCCTTGGTGATGGGGTTAGCCACTCCTCAAACCAAGCTTATATATTCTAGTGACATAGATTGTTATAGGTTTTTCTGTCTCAGGCTGCTGTACCCCCTACCTCTTCTCTGGACGAGTCTTGCTCCAGGCTCCCCTCAGCCACTGGCAAGCGCCCCTGTGTGTCAAATCCGGTTGGAGGAAGCCGGTTCGTATGGTTAACCCTATGCCCCTTGGACTGTCTGAACCCTCTAGAGGTGACCTGAACTCTGTAAGGTACCAGCAGCAAAAGGGACAACTGTTTTGAACTAAAGCTTCCCCAGTTTATTGCCCCATCGCTGCCATTGGGTGATGGTGAAAGCATGTAAATAAAGACTGTAAATATCCCCTATCTGCTGACTGGATCTTCCGTTCTTGTGTGTGAGCCATGTTGAAGTGTGTGGACATCGATTTCTAAGGAAAAACCAACCCGAACACTGCTGCACTACATAGTCTAGCCCATTCACTACTTTGTCACTTTTGGATACTAAAAGTACAGATGGATACAGAAGGATTATCTTTTTGATTCAATTTATTCATTAGCAACCCCCTGGGACTTTCTCTTCCTTTTATCTCCGGGTTTTGGATGGGTGCATTGGCCATGATGAGTGTATACTGTGCTGCTAGGGTGTTTTTGGTGGTTGTCATTGGTTACCACCTGGTTTAGCTTTGTTGGTGAACTTCTGGTCCTGCCAACCCCTGTTCTCAAACTGGGAGCTTAGATTTGAATCTGAAGATCTTACAATCTCAGTGTATGCTACCTAAATCTGGTCAACCCCTTTCCTGAACCCTAATATATATATATACCATATTATTTTTATTTTCACAAGGTTTTCTTTGAAATATTTTTCAGCTATTAGGTCTCATCTGAAGCTAATGCCTTTTCTTTGTATCTTTCTGCCAAGTTCTAAGTATCTGTCCCCCACAAATATTGGTAGATTCCAGATAAAAGGTGTGTGTGTATATATATATATATATATATATATATATATATATATATATATATATATATATATTTATTTATTTATTTATTTTTTATAGTGTTTAATAAGATGCCTTGTCCATGGTTAGTACAGTATAGTATCGATATTGGTTGTATGTAATTAACACAATATTCAGTGAGATTTGTACTACAGTACATAACTACAAAATTTAAGAGGAGTCACTCTATAACAAGCAATATATATGGTTGTAAACCCTGCAATTTAAATAAGTTAATGGTATTCTTCAGTGAACCTAAGAAAATGTAAGTAATTGAGAATTATAAATGTGAGTTTGCCCCCAAAATTTAACAATTATCTATTATCTTTATATAGTATGAAAAATGAAAAGGCAAAGCCATATGAAATAAAGAGAATGACTCATCTATAATGTCTTGCCCATTACCAAACTCACACTGAGAACATATTTAGTGTGGCAGATGGTCTTTTTATGAACAAAAACCCTGCTCAGTTGAAAATTGTTAAGATTCTAATTTTTTTTTAGAACACATAGGTATAAATGCATCCTAAATCTATTTTAATGTATACTTTATCTATTTTGTATACTTTCTACTTAATTTTGAAATCAAAAAGACAAATCATTAAAGTAACCTCTAAATATGTTGCTTTAATCAGAACGTAAACATGAGTTAAAAAAGCATCAGCATTTAAGAATCATTTCTGCATTATTATCATGAAACATAATTATTTTATCAGATTTAAAATTTTTAAAAACATCTTATAGATCCAATGGCTAATTTAACCCACTACTCTGTTTTTAACGATCATGGGAAACAGAGGCCTAGTATTTTACACTGTCCCTACACTTTTACACCCCCCCATACATGTTCCCATTATTCTCCCGACCGATTTTTCATCTGATCGGGTCACCCGATTTTCACCTAAAATGTTATGGTCGGTCGGTCGGCTGGCACGAAAAATCGGAATTCGAATTATCACCGATCGATCAGCCTGACACTATTTATTAACTGCAGATCGTCCAAAATTTACAGACAGGTCCGAAGCGGTCCCGACCGATTTTTCGGCTGATTTTGAGAAATCTGGGTACATAATTCCGCATCCGATTAATCTCCCAATCGATTAATCTCCCGACCACGTTGGTCGGTCGGGCAAAATTCGTATGAAAAATCGGAACGTGTATGGGGGGCGTGTATGCTCTAATATATATAAGTATATAATAAATTATAGTCACAATGCTTTTGCTACAAAGAATATAAAATAATGGTTTTCAACATGGTTTTATAAGCAATCTGTTATAGTCCTTTCATTACATAATTAAAATTTGCATTAACCTATTTACTCAGAAACTGTTTTTCTCTTTTAAAAGAGGTCTGTTAGTTTGGTGGGACTTTAAGGTATTAACTGATTTATATTTTTACTATAGCATAGCAAAAAAACATTTAAAAACAGCATTTAAAGTAAAAACATGCACGATGCTGCCGCTCTTTCCATAAATATAGCAACAAATGTGACCCAATGTTGGCGAACGCTCTCTGCAGGAAGAGGGAACACACTTTCATCCCTTGCATCATAGACTCCTATGGCAATAAGCACAATGATTCTAAAAACTTAGCTAAAATATGAAATATTTTAAGATTTCTACTCCAGCTTTTATAATCTTGATCTGGACTGCCCGAGTCAGGTTCCCCCAGAAAATCGGTGAGGATTCACTGATTCCTGACAAAGTCTGGAATGTGAAAGCTCTCCGAGCAGGACAGATCCAAATTGGAAAGCCCCCTGACTGGTGCGGAATTCCTGTTGGCCGTTAACTCAACAAAACCAGGCAAATCCCCTGGTCCCTATGGCTTACTGTTGGTTTACTTTTCAGGTGTCTTGACGCCACAGTTCCTAGCAGCATATAATTCTTTGCTCCAGGGGGGCTCTTTCATGACTCTCTGAGCCCATGTCACCTTATTACACAAGGAAGGTAAGGACCCGTCCTAGTGTAGTTAATACCGACCGATCTCGCTTCTCAGGATCTTAAGCTGTTAACCTAGCTACCTGCATTGCACCGCTGTTGCATAAGATTATTCATTCCTATCAGGTGGGGTTTATGCCTGAACAGGGGGCCAGGGACAATACTACTAAAGTGATAAACTGGATATATTTAGCAAACATAAAATTGCTACATATGCAAATGACCTGCTTCTCGCCATATCCAACCCTATTAGCTCCCTCTCCAACCTTCTCCAAACCCATGCAACCTATGGAGCTCTGTCTGATTTTAAGATCAACATCTCTAAGTCATCCACTCTTATCATAACTTTGCTTCCGGTGACAGTTGGTCATCTACAGCAAACGTTTAGCCTCAAACGTTTAGTGTACTATTGAAATCTAGGGACCAGTACGTTGACAACTCTGTAAGTGGGGTGGCCACCCACCCAACCCTGGGTCCTTCTATACAGGTGTGGTGTTATTTCCCCCTTAGGGACATTTCCCCTACACTTTCCCACCAATTCTTGGGATCCCTTCCTTACCCTTGGGTTGCGGGTCGGACCAGTGGTAATTGACACTGATGAATTCCAGACCCTTGGTGACGATGTACAACCCCGGAAATGCTGCACCCACAAAGAAAATTGCCAAACAAACGCTAGACGAGCTAGGCTTGTCTCGGCTTGTCATGAAGGCTAGGGAGGTTAAACAAAAACTAAAAGGCTAGGGAGGTTAACTTCAAAAACTAGGCTTGTCATGAAGGCTAGGGAGGTTAAACAAAAACTTTAATAAAATATCTACTGTAAAACATTTCTGTACTGAGCAATACTTTTTTTTTCTTTTAAAAATGGTTCCAGAACCAGAGTTTTCTGACTTCATCTTTTCAATGAAGTCACAAAGTCAGATAATCACCCAAAAAATTTACGATCTCTAATCAGACATATACAATTATTTCCACACAGCAAGAGACAGTGGAATGCTTTTTAAGACATTTTAAAAAAGTACAAAAACATAAATAGCAAAGCATTGGAACAGTGGAACCCAACCAAGTGAATATTGGGAGAGCTACAGACAAGTTAGGAAATGGGTTCTGAGTGTGTTTATTTAAAAAACATATTATTGTAACACATATTTATTAATAAGGCCTATTGATATTGAATAAAAGGGAGTATTTTGCTTAACAGAACTCACTCCGAGCTACAGTGTTCTTAACCCTTTTCACTGGTTCTATGTATGTTAGGGCCATGGGACCCTGGCATGGCTTGGGTGTGAGGGCACGCATTTCCTTTCTTTTTTTTTCTATTGAGCTCTTGCCGTTTGCTCACACACACAAAACGTGAAATCTGCACCCGGTGCACATCGTGAACCACAAATAAAGCATGGAAGGCCCGATTATACCGCCTAGCAAGAGGCTAGGCACTCGGTCCCCTGTCAAGGGGTGCCGGTGGACCAAGCAGCCAAAGCTACCTGGCCCTCGAGTGTCCCTTTCCCTAGGTGACTATGACCAGAGTCCAATCTTCCAAGTACTCGGGTGGGTTCCGTCCGAAGAGGGCCATGAACTAGGAGAGACTGCCGGGCCGAAGCCATAAGCAGTCTTTCCACACCACTCTCCGGGATTGAAGTCCCAGAGGACAGCAACACCCATACAGGTGACCAAATGAAAAAACATGCAAACACAAACAATAAATAAAAAAAGCTCAAAGGATGGGAAAGGCCTAGTGGTTGGCAATAAAATATTATATATAAAATAAAAAATTCCTCCAGCCATGGCCAAAAGGCCGGGAAAGGGTTGGACCCAAATCAAAGACCAGGAAGGACAAGGTGTTCCCTGTCACCTACCAATTACCCCTCATGGTTGATCCAGGACTTAAGGCGCTATTTCAACAGCATCTGATACCATGCATTTTCCACAAATTTTTTTTACACACTGTAAACGTATGCATTGACTACAACATGTTGAAAACTCATGGTATTGGACGCCAGAGAAATAGAGCCTTAGTAAATCAACCCTATGCTACCATGTATATTCAGGTCTTCAATGTGTTAATATGAATTTTGATTCTAAATTACACAAAATGTTTGATAAAATTCCTGAGCTTAAAATGCATGTTCTGGTGATTTTAAATTAAAGAAAAAAATCTTCAGTATATTTGTTTTTGTTGAAATGCCTGTCTTTCAAAATGTTGACAGGGATCCAAGCACACATGTACAATAGGCTTACATACAAAGTCACTATTAATATAATAGGATCTGTTAAGCCTGATGTTAATATATTTTATACAGCATTTTGAAATATATGGTAATGAAGCTTATGCCTTCTTTTAAGGTAGTATACTTCCATCTAGTGGAAATAGAAACGTACTATGGCCAAAGAATACATATATATTTCAGGTCAGCATGTTACATCCAGTAATAGAAGCAACTGAGCGATGTACTTTAAAGGTGATATAGTAAGTGATGATGGTTAAGGCCATAGAATTATTTAAACATATGTGTAGAGTAAAATGTAATCACTCAAAAGGTAAATTGGTGTTATTGCTATTTAATAATGTAAACTGCTAATATCAATATATTATTTTCTTCTCTTCTCATTGCACAGTACACTTTATATGTTACATTTTCTCACTGTGCAGTTACCATAACAAAGGGGATATCACTTAAACCAGTATGGAGTAAATACAGATCTTACCTGTATATATTTCACAATAAAATGCACGCACACCTTACAAAGATGCTTATACAATGCAACCTATTAAAATCATATTTTAGCTAACTGGAACCAACAAAGGTTAAATTGAAACAATTTTGGCTTTAAGAAACTGTAGAAGTGAAGCCTAAAGTCTCCTAAGTAGATCATGTGAAGTTCTGGTAAATAGCAAATAGTGATGGCTGAGCGTCGGCCAGGTCCATCTGCGAACAGGCGGATTGGACTTTTAAAAAAGTCTGACGTCCCCCTGTTCACAGGAAGATGGGCAGGGAATTTGAATTGAAAAAAAAGTGATGTCCGGTACCTGGAACGCACAGTTTCAATATCCAGACGTGACGCCACTGACGTCACTTCTGTTTTTAGCCAGTTTGCTTTCATGAGAGACTGGCTTCTACTATAAATTAATCAACCTCAATAGAGACTTAGTATAGATGAAAGAAAATTTGTTCAGAAAAACTACCAAATAATATTTTAAAAAAATAAAATATTTCTCATTAGCATATACATCTCAAAAAATATATTACTGGGCACAGATATTTGAAATAGTATTCAAAATAGAAAATAAAATAAATTATATATTGAAATGATGCATGCATTAAATTATACATTATAGAATAAAGAAATTATGTAAGCGATAATATTCAGTACACATACAAAAATTTTACAGCAAAAAGGAAAATCCAGGTGTTACTATCTTAATCTACCGTTAGATGTGTCATCATAACTTAAACTGTGTGAGACTCTTTAAGGAACAGAGGGGTCTTCAAATAGGACCTCTTAGCCTAATTTAGGACAGGCTTAATAAAGCCTTGCCTAGGGATTGCATGCAAAAAGCAGAGCATTCATCTGAGAAAGAAAATAGATGCCAACATCTTCACATAGATCTAAAGTATTTCAGAGGGTCATGTTTGCTATATAATAATTTCTATATCTTGTAAATAGTGATGGCCGGACTTCGGGCAGGTCCATTCACAAACAGGCGGATCAGACTTTTGAAAAAGTCTGACATCCGCCTGTTTGCGGGGAGATTCAAATCACCCGCTTGTACGCAGGGAATTTGAATAGAAAAAACGGAAGTGGCGTCACTTCCGGTACATGGAATGCATAGTTCCTGGTTCCGATTACCGGACGTGACGCCACTGATCTCAATTCTGGTTTTCGGAGCCGATTTTTTACTAAAGGCTGTTGTTCACTACAGACCGGGTAGAGAATTCAATCTCTACCCGGTCTGTAGTGAACAAATTCTTCCTCAGGCCAGATTTTTCTGCGTCTGATAAAGCCAGTGGAAGAATAATAAACATTTTCCCGCCGGTGAATGGGGCGTGTTGAACACCCGTACTGTTCGCCGGGAAAAGAAAAGTAAAAAAAATCATGTCTGCGGTCAAACTGTCCACCTTGTGGGCGGTTCAGCCATCACTTCTCGTAAACATATTTTATTTGTTCAATCTTTTCTGCAATTAAGGGTGTACATTTCGAGCCCCAATGTCTTGGGATAATTGCTCTTGCATCATTTATTAAATGCTTATCTAAAGATTTGTAGGTTTTCCCTGTGGAGGCATTACAATGATGAAGGAGGAATACTTGGGGCAAGATGGGAATATTTACACTCAAGATCTTATTCTCCAACATTCCAGAGAATAAGTCAAATTCATTGAGTGTAAAGGTAGCCATACACGCTACAATCCCTGCCCGATTCTCTAGCGGGCAGTTGCAGCAGGATGATGTCATCTTGCTGCAGCCGGTTGCTCAGAGGATTGGAGCACACCCTTTGTGTGCAGGACCCTGTCCCCATCCAAAGTAATGTGATCGGCCAGGAATTTACCAAAAAGTCACATCAACTTGCGATGCGATCCTGGTTGATCTGTACCAATGGGTTTAAATCTTATCATTTGTTTGCTGTTGTCTGCTACTCATGGAACTCTTGTGAGCTATCACCCACATTTCCTTACACTCCTGGTCCGAAAAGGATTTTTTTTACATACATTTTCCAGTGAAGTGAAAAGATTCTAGGATGTACTAAATGTTTTTATTTTTATAGAAAAGATATCATATGTCTTGTGGAACCCTGGCCCATACAAAGCCTTTCAAAGCCAGTGGAGAAGGAAGTTTCTAACCTGAAAGTACATCCACCATGGTATTTACCTTGGATTGTAAGTTCTGATAATGAAATGAAAAAGTCCAAACTCTTTGGAATTCAGAAGCATTTCCAAGAGGGAACTGTGAGTTTACACATATAAGGGTTGGGAAATTAAGATATTTGGCATCTCTTGCGTGATAGATGGAACATAGAAAAAGAAGTGCCAATAAGTGGATGGTCCTTGATTACTTGATGAACATCCTTCAAACCTAGGGTTTAGATTGTGCATATCAATGCAAAATCCATAATTATTTTCAGATGTGTATCCTGGCAGTATGGGGAAGTATCAGGAATGTTAGTGCCCCTCGTTTGGGAGAAGTGGCACGGAAGAAGTGGCACGGAAACTCTGTGAATCTGTTCTCTGACTGTGAAGTCGGCAGATACGATTCGGAAGGACTAAACAGGTACGCACAGTGGGTTTTTAGACCCATATGCGTACCAGCGTACCACTTGCGTGCATCCCTGGTTATCTCTAACCTTCCTCCCCTGTACAAGGCCAACTTGGGCCCCATGTATCAGGGAAGGAATGTAAAGCAATAACTTTGTGGATAGTATTTTTCTGAAGACTTTTACAACTTCTTTAAGCAGTGAAATAGGTCAATAGCTAGATCACAACGTAGGACCTTTTTCAGAGTTAGGAATGACTGCAATCTGCAGCCTCTAAGTTTTGATTAGGAGAAAGTGATATCGATCAATAAAGGTATCAACAAAATGGGGAGCTAAGATGGAAGAAAATTGTTTATAATATTGTGTCTTGAATCCTTCTGGTCCAGGGGCTTTACCCTTTGTCAGACCTTTCAGGGCCCGATTGAATTCCTTAGTGACAATCGATTTGTCAAGGGCATCAAGTGCTTGGTCATTTAACTTGTGCATGCCAGACTTAGAAAGGAATGACCTCTGTCAAGGTCCTGAGAACCAGATAACAATGTAGGTTCAGAAGATTGCATAATACTCTTGAACACTTTTAGAGAACTCTGGTGATGACAATACCTCAGTACCTTGTTTGTTTTTCATCTTTAAAATGTGTGAGCAAGCTTTTCTGATCTTAACAGCTCTGGCTAAAGGCCCCCACACACGTACCGAGTGGGGGCCGACAGAGCAGGTCAGATCAGCTCTGGAGTGCAGGGTGATGATGTCATCACACTGCTCTCCAGAGCTGACAGCATCGGCGGGCATCGTTTGTGTGCCGGCCGTTAGCTTTAATGAAGACGCCGGTCTCCATTGAAAGTGCCGGCATCAGCCGGCATCGGCCAGAGAATATCGGCAAATTATGCATTTGTTTTCTTCCTCATAAATAAACACAGTTTCTTAGGATAAACACTCTATGCACCTTAAATTGTATTGCCATTAAAAGGTCTTTTCTACACTAAATAACAATATAAACACACACTTTTGGTTTTGCTCCCATTTTGCATGAACTGCACTCAAAGATCTGACGTTTTCTTCATGCAGGAATGTCTACCAGAGCTGTTGCCCGTGAAATTAATGTTCATTTCACTTCCATAAGCCACCTGCAAAGTCATTTCAAAACATTAAACCCTACATCAAACCAACCTCACAACCGCAGACTAAAAGAAGCTCGTGCGGTGACCCCTATAGAAGCTCCTTTTAAACGTGGATGATATTGTTGTGTTATAAAAATATAATAAATTATTGAGTACTTAGAATGGAGGGAGGAGAAATATGTATAGTCTTGAGTGTCTGCGTACATTGTTAACTAGACATCAAAAAGATTAAGATCAAAAACATACTTACGTTCCTCACTTCCTCATTCCCAGAGCAAGCATGTTTACTTCTTTTCACTATGGTGCACTGGCTTGGAAGATGATTGTGCTGCACCAGCAAATGACATGGCATTGTGCTTTACCATAAACGAAAACAATGGGCATTATCAATGTTATGCTAGCAGCGTTGCATTGTGGTAAAGCATGGCAAATATGGCTAGTGTGAAAAAGCCCTAACACATATCACTGCTGGATACATTTTTTATGGCTTTGCAAAAGCTTTCAATATATTTGTGAGGGAAGTGCTTTAATGCACGAGGGCCCTTTCACAGTAGTCGCACTGAGCTTGCTACTTTGGCTTCTAACCCAGTCCATTACTGACCAAAAAGTTACATTTTCAGTGCACAGTGCCTGTGTTTCCCATACAAGTGTAAGGGAAATATTTGTGATGCGCCTGTAAAAATAAGGGCTGCAAGGTGTTTTTGGAAACGCGTGCCATGACTGGACACACTAGCACAAGGTTAGGTTTCCTTAGAATATACACACCGCACATTCGATACATTGGGTATGGAAATCTGTATATTGCATATGCGTTATGTTTTTATTATTGGTGCCTTTTTTCTAGACACCCAAAGACACAATGTTTTTGGTTTTACAGTTTATTCGATAAAAGTAATTTTTAACAAGCATAATATCACAGGTCAAGAAGACTACACATAGGATGCCTAGAGAAGTTGCACATCTTCAGCAGTGATCAAATACTTCCGACAATATCGTTTGAACATACCTAGTGTGAGATACCAGTAAAACGTGATCTTGTATTGCTTCTATTCATAGAGTGTGCGTTATGGATGATTTTAAGGCTGTAGACCAGATGACCAACTGTTCAGTGGTATTTGTAAACCCCCACATACACACACACAGTAGAATATAGTGTAGTAAAGATTCAAACAAAAATTAAAGTTTAAAACAAATTTATTTGAAATACTCCTAATCTATCAACTAGTGTCAAATAAGGTTAAGGATAGCAAATAATTAAAATCTTTTATGCCAATCCGGTGTTTTTTAGTGTTGTGCGCAAATATTCCAATTGCTAATTTTATTGCGAATATCAGCACTTCAAGTAATGGCAAACATCTGGAATGTAGTGCTATAACTTGTAATCTCAAATATTCGATATTTACATCTGTACTCAGAACTGTCATGCATTGCGTTCGCAGTATGCGCATGAGCAGATTTGTGCAATGAAAGTAATAATGATTGAAGATCAGGGATTCTCGAATTTATTGTGAATATTAAGCAAAAAATTTGTGATATTTTGTGAATTTGACTAGTGTTACACTGCCCTGACAGTAATTTAATGTACAGTTAAACATTTACTAGCATAGAATGTACTTGTAACAGCATGTTCAGTTCTTCTAATTAAAATAGTGTATCCTTACTTTACTACATGTAAACATTTACCTAACTCTTGCAGGGGTACATCTCAGCCAGCTGTAGCAGTTTATTTTTTATAAACTTCTTTATACCAAGCCAAATCATGTGCTTCAGTCAACATCACAGTTACTGATATCAGGACAGAAGTGTGAAGCCTCGCTGATGCAAGAAGCCATAGACCTCCACAGCATAGGTGCGGCTATAAGTTATCTGCATCATACACTCACCGGCCACTTTATTAGGCAGACCTTGCAAGTACTGGGTTGGACCCCTTTTGCCTTCAGAACTGCTTTCATGGCATAGATGGCAAAGATTCAACAAGGTACTGAAAACATTCCTCAGAGACATTGGTCCATATTAACATGATAGCATCACGCAGTTGCTGCAGATTTGTCGGCTGCACATCCATGATGCGAATCTCCTGTTCCACCACATCCCAAAGGCGCTCTATTGGATCGAGATCTGGTGACTGTGGAGGCCATTTGAGTACAGGAAACTTATTGTCATGTTCAAGAAACCAGTCTGAGATGATTAAAGCTTTATGACATGGTGAAATATCCTGCTGGAAGTAGCCTTCAGAAGATGGGTACACTGTGGTCATAAAGGGATAGGCATGGCCAGCAACAATACTCAGGTAGGCTGTGGCATTGCAACCATGATCAATTACTACTAAGGGGCCCAAAGTGTGCCAAGAAAATGTCCCCCACACCATAACACCACCACCAACCTGAACCGTTGATACAAGGCAGGATGGATCCATGCTTCCATGTTTTTGACATACCTACCATCCAAATGTCGCAGCAGAAATAGAGACTCATCAGACCAGGCAACATTCCTCTATTGTCCATTTTTGGTGAGCCTGTGCGAAAAGTAGCCTCAGTTTCGTGTTCCTAGCTGACAGGAGTGGCACCCAGTGTGGTCTTCTGCTGCTGTAGTCCATCTGCCTAAAAGGTTCGACGTGTTGTGCATTCAGAGATGCTCTTCTGCATACCTTGGTTGTAACAAGTGGTTATTTGAGTTTCTTTTGCATTTCTATCAGCTCGAAACACTCTGGCCATCCTCCTCTGACCTCTGACCTCTGACATCAACAAGGCATTTGCCCCCACAGAACTGCCGCTTACTGGATGTTTCCCTTTTCTAGGACCATTCTCTGTAAACCCTAGAGATGGTTCTGCGTGCCAATCACAGAAGATCAGCAGAATTATGTACCCAACTGATTTTGAGAAATCGTGGTCAGGTACATAATTCCGCATCCGATTATTCTCCCAATCGATCACCCCAGCCGACCACGGTGGTCAAAATTCGTATGAAAAATCAGATTTTTTTTATGATCTAAAATAAACAAAAATTTATACTAAAAAAATAAAAAGAATGATTGATCAACCACCAGGTATTTTTCATAAAATACCAAAAAGGAATGATACAAATAAAGCATGTTAATAAATTTAAACCAAAAGTTATATTTTAAAAATGATGGCGGTATTTCTGGGTTTGGGGTATTGCAAGACAGGCATAGTATCCCCAAGTCCTCCCAAGCCATGTCATCAATGAGGAAGCTGGAAATGTGGCGGGCAGGGTTTGGGGGTTAGGAAGTTTAAACAGATTACATGATAATCCAGTAGTGCTTTGAGAAGTATAAAAACAAATACATTAACTGGCTAAAGGCCCCCATACACGGGTCGGATTCCGACCGGATTCCGGCATGATCGATTCCGGGCGCGTGCACGCGAATCGATCGTGCCGGAATCGTGTGCAGCCCACCTTGTCCGATCGATCGCATCTGATTGATCAGGGTCTCAGAATCGGATACAACAGAGAACCAACATGTTGGTTCCATCAGATTGATTCTGCACAGATCAGGGGGAGTTGCCATTTGTGAGGTGGAGTCGGAGATGGAATCGGACACGGAATCGTCCCGGAATCCCTTGGACAAGGTGGTATGCAGCGATCGGATTCTCTTAATTGGCCGATCGATCACACCTGCGATTCCCGGCAGAATCGTCGGAATCGATCGGATGGGTGATCGAGCGGCCATGGAATCCGACTGTGTATGGCTGGCTAAAGAGGTGAACCGTTTTAACATAAAACTTACTAAAGCGTGTTAAAATTCTTGTTTATAATTAAATAAATGTATTGTTTTTTACCTGGATGCCAAGAAAAGGTTCCCATTTTTCTTCCACCATTTAAAACTTGGATTGACAATCTACAAATAAAGAATATAAATGGAATTACCATATATAAACTTGAGTATAAGCCGACCTGAATATAAGCCAAAACAAAATCTGGAAAAATTGAACGGCTCCAGCATAATCCTGGGGAGGGGGGGGGGCAGCTAAGGCTCAGAAACACATCAAAAGTGCTTTTGTTTTGATATGTTATTGTTTAATTCAGTAGATTTGTAAGTTATTACACAGCCCCTTAACATTATATAATCACCAAAATTGCTCGATATCTCCAGCAAATTTGGTGATATTCGGGGGCTCATAAAATCCACCTATGATTTTTATTTCTTGAACCGAATATAAGCCAAATGAGCACATTTCAGGTGCTAAAAAACCTTTTCTAATACATTGTTGAGAAGAATAGCAAATATATAAGTAATTACATTTTAAATTTTGAATAATAATATATGTTTATTCTTACTATTCTATCAACTGTCCAAAAACTCATCCAGAAAAAAAACAAGAGACAGGTCAATGCTTTTGAAATGTAAAACAGAAGCTTATCCAAAATTTTAAGAAATTATGATTTTTTTTCTAACAGGACAGAACATGTGTTCCTAGTCTTGCATCTCTCAAAAGTTTGTTATAATGAGAAACAGTACAAAATATTAAGAGGCAATTGTAATTCACACAGTAGGGAATCTGGACAGGAATTTAGACACAGCTTCTTCTTTGTTAGGCCTTTTTAATGAAGCTATGTTGGGGGGTACTGTGTCTCTTCTTCCAATCCAGTAAGTAGTTAAATCACCTTCCAGTATCGGAATTGTGTCATTTAATATGGTGGAGGCATGATTGTAGGATATGGGTTCAAATATGTTTCTTACTACCCATTGTTTATGGTTTCTTGTAAATACTAATTTGGCTGAGGGCCTGATTTGGGGACATTTACAACAGCCTGCTGTCTGACAACCTTTTTGTTATGTGCCAGAAATGCCAATATAGCTGTGGGTTTCATTAAATCAATTCCAGGATTACTTATTTTGGGCCTATACTTAAAGTGGTTTTATACTAAAAAAAAAAACCATACATTACATTGACATAATATTCACCTGTCAGCACTACATCTGTGAAAACTGCTACAGAATAAAAAAACAACATACTCACCTTCCTCGCTTCCTCATTCCCAGGGAAATCATATTTATTATGGGCAGTCACAAGCAATTCCGCCCACACTTTCAAAGTACTTCATTCTGACTATGGGGCTGTAATTTTATAAAACAGTCACTAGATGGAGCTTCAATTACATCACGTTAGATTCTGCAGATGTGAAGCTGCATTCCCAGTCACACAAGACTACAGACTTCCTTCCAGCTGTCCCTGTCCCCTGATTGTTTTACAAGCTTGCCGCGGGTACATCTAACAGTGGGAGGGAAGAGCCTGGAAATTGCCTCTCCTGCTGACAATTTGGGGCAGAGAAGAACATATTAAATTTTTATTAAGAAACCTGTCTTCTTCCAGCCCCGCATTTCTCAGCCAATATTTTATCATGTCTGTTTTTTTGAGGAAACGGAAAAGAGAGATATTAGAGTTCTTTCCCCTTCCAGACATTAGTCTGGCAAAACACTTTGGCATTTCTGTAAGTTAAAAAGCAAATCAAAATAAAGTTCATGATATAAGTATAATTTTACATTTTAAATTGAACACAAATGTAAATTACTTCTGTCCAGTGAGTGCAACTCAGACTTCCTAAACTATTAACTGTCACGGAGCAGCAGGTGTGGACCCACTGTGCCATGTGTCCTACCTCCTCTAAGGGCATTGTCTAAGTGAACCCACTCATTCTTCACAATGCCCCTAATGGTAGGGATAGAATTTCCAGAGGGGATCACCAGGTCTCTACCTCTTGAGGGAATGTAGGAACACAAAGCAGCTGGTCCAGGGGACAGCAGGGAAGGCTCCAGGAAAACAGGTGTCGTCAGCCAGACAGTGTAACAGGACAGGCAGCGCAGGTACAGATCGCGTAGCAGGAGAGTGCAGCAGGCAGGTAAGGGTTAATATAAATCAGTCTCAAAACACATAGGCAGGGCTCTATATCACAGGAACAGCAATGGCAGGCAGTGCTTAGCATAACACAGAGACCTTACTACTGAGGCAAGGCTGAAAGGGCAGGGTTCCTTATATAGTCCACTATTGGTCAGCCTGGTCACATGACGAATACCTTGAATCCCAAGAAATGACACGCGCTGGTGTTTAAGGAAGTGTGTAGAAATATCAGAATCACCGCTGAACAGGGCGCCTAGATCTGCAACGGTTACATTAACATTATTACCTTGAACAAAAGTGTTGCCTGCAAAAAAGAAGAAAAATGGTTTTAAAATTTTTAAGTTTGCAATTCTCACATTTTACAGGGCAAAGAGACTAAAAGTATTGCTATAAATAAATGTTTTGAACATTAACAAAATGTAATAAAAAATACATGGATTGCAGTATTCCATACGATAGTCAGTAGGGGTTTTTCACACTGCACATGCCATATTGCACTGCCGACACATGTTTTATGTGTAAATGGCAGTGCATCCAAAAACTCTAAGTGCTCATTCACACTCTACAGCATGCAGCCTGTAAAAGCACAGTGCAGTGCTTGCTAGTGTGTATGGTAGCTTTCCAATAGTGCCCTTTTACAATACACACCCTGCATTACTGTAAGTGGAATGTCATGTGTTACCACATGGTACATAGATTTCTAAAGAAAGAAATATACATTGCACGAAATATGTATTTAATCCCCAGCTTATTTTGTAAATTTGTCCTCTGACATTTATATGGATACTCTTTAGTAAAATGGAAATGGTTGGTGATATTAACTTCCTGTTTGTGGCACATTAGTATATGTGAGGGGGGAAACCTTTCAAAATGGGTGGTGACCATGGTGGCTATTTTGAAGTCGGCAATTTTGAATCCAACTTTTGTTTTTTCAATAGGAAGAGGGTCATGTGACACATCAAACTTATTGGGGATTTCACAAGAAAAACAATGGTGTGCTTGGTTTTAATGTAATTTTTTTCTTTCATAAGTTATTTACAAGTTTCTGTCCACTTCTAAAATGTGTTCAATGTGCTGCCAATTGTGTTGTCTTCTCCCACTCTTCACACACTGATAGCAACACCGCAGAAGAAATGCTAGTATCCATAGTTTCAGATGCTGCACATCTCGTATCTTCACAGCATAGACAATTGCCTTCAGATGACCCCAAAGAAAAAAGTCTAAGGGGGTCAGATCAGGAGACCTTGACATTGCTGATGGTGATGTGTTTCCCTCTTTATGCACTGTAGCTGGCACGTTCAAAGGGTGGGTAACACCAGCAGAGTATGTGCAAACCACAATGGAGGCTAAGTAAGAAAAGGTGTAATCACATGGCCTATAAAAAAGTTCAGTTCGATGATGAATGAAGTAGAAATTAAGCCTGCATGGTGGGAAGGTGGTGATCTATGATGATTAGGCTGTAGATCCGAAGATCCAATGTTGCCTCCTGGAGATAAAAGATCCTTTTACCATGCTGGCACATGGATAAAAGGCAGGTGTAGAGTGGAGTGGAGTTGGAAGGTTTGCGGTTTGGCATCTGAAGCTTGCAGACAGATGAAACGGAAAGTGCCATCTGTTGCAGATTATGGACACATCCTGAAAAAAATGTATTTCATAGCCATGAATTTAATAGCATCACAGCTCCTGGCCCTCTGCATAATTTCCTCCTTCAAAGGAACGTTTTGGAAACAGCAAATTATGTAAATCATCTCTTTCTGGGGTTTTAGTGCTCTCTCTGTGCTCTAACAAACTCATTGAAGCATAGGTGCCCAACTTGCGGCCCGTTTAGCCTTGATTAGCCCCCCTCAGTCCTCCACTCGTGGCCCCTGCCGACACGTCCTTGCCTGATATTTTTTTTTTATTTCTAATCTGGACAGTCTAACTCCTGCAGCTACTCCTGCAATGTAATGAAATTTAGGTGGCAGTGCCCTTATATGGACATTTTAGTAATTTTCCACTTCATTTTGAAAATTACACTATCTGATTTTGTGAATTAATTGCAAATTACTAGAGATGTAGAGAAGGGTTGGAGAAATATTATAAAAAGGGAAAGTATTGTTGTAACACTTGTAGTTGAATTAAGTAAAATTGGAAAGTCATTTTGAATTTTCCACTTAAATTTTAGTTTAATTTATCTATATCTCCATGATGGTGATGATACAGTGGTTAGGGGTCTTGCAAATAATTCATAAATTCAGCAAGTCTACCAATTAAACCAGATGAACATATGAATCAGCCCTACATAACCAGGAGTTATTCTAGATTAGAAGTGTGAAAATCAAATACTCAGGGGGCCAAAATAAAAGACTTTGACAACAATGATATTTATTGAAACAAATGTCTACAATTGTTTTTCCGCTTTTCAGATATAACGATGAACACAGCAACTCTATGAAGTGGTCCTGGTCCATCAACAAACTAATTGCTGGGATTTAATCTTGTTTCAGTTTTCAGTTCATATTTTTATTTATGTTTATTTAGTTTAATAAGCATTATACTTTATTATACATTATACTTCAGTTTTTATGGCTGCGGCACAAACGGACATCTATGGGGTCCCAAATTAGATGACCTGTAAACGCCTGCACTATTTTGCATGCAATCACAGGATTTTATTTCTCCCGCGGCTGCGGGAGCGCACTGTTGGTTCCGGAGCTGAAAGTAGCTTGAGATCCAAAAGTATAAACTTAGCTTAAGTGCCATTTGGATTTGATCCGGCAGGATAAATTCAGGAATGCTCATAATTTTTATGTTAGAGCAGCTGCCACTATTATCCAAATCTTCTAAATGTCTATTCATCATCAGTTAATGTCTAGTGATATGGGTCTGAGAATCTTGCAGGATTTTGATTGATTTTGCATGTTTTCTCCTTGTAGATTAAACAGCAGAGACTCCATACTGGCTGATATAGGAAACCTTATACCGAATAGACGTGTGTTTAACAGACGTGTGTTTAACATAAGAAAAAGAGTTATGTATGTTTTTTACCTTTCTGAGTATTCTCTTATAGTATTGCAATGGGCTGGGCTGCATAACAGTTATTGATAAAAGTTGTTTTATGTTATGCTATGATGTTTTGCTATTTTCTCTAATGAGACATTGACATATAGGGCACTTTGTATAATACCTGTCAACAGTAGGCATACTCTATCCATGTAGACTCAATGAACTCAATAGAATGGTGACTATATAAAGCAAGATGATCTCTGATTTAATCTATTTGACTGTGTTTAATTTTTGTTTTGATTAGACCAAATTGATATGGGTATATACAGTGCTGCTTGAAAGTATGTGAACCCTCCAGACATGGTCACTGTTTGTAACATTTAAGAAACCTATTAGACATACATCTAAATCCCTAGCAATTTGTAAAGCAACCACCGTCAAATAGTAGTAACACACACACAAAAAGAGATATAGCTTTTCATTATTTTAAGTAAACCAAATGAGAGTGTGTCTGGTCGCAAACAAAAACTGAAAATCTTACAATGCGGCATGCAGTATGTGAAACCGCTTGTAAGTAGTACTTGTGTTGGCTCGCTCCCTCTTGCAGGCCATTACTACCAAAACTAAACGTCCTCCTGTAACCACTAACGCAAGTTCTCCCACATCTGTCTTTATGGGGATTTTGTGCCCACTCCTTCCTTGCAGAACTCAGCCAGTTGAAGAGTACGGTTTGGAGGGATAATCTGGCATGTATACCAACTTTTCCAGTGTCTCCTCTCAAGCCCAACATGTTCAAATTGGGGTTTTAAGGTGTCGCGGACGTTTGTGACTGGGTCGCAATCCAGAGTGTCGAATCCTCTTCTGCATGAAGCCATTCCTTTGTACTCCTTGCTGGATGTTTGGGTCATTGTCTTTTTGCATAATCCATCGCTTCGTCCAGCTTCACTCTCCCTGACTGATGGCAGGAGATTCTGGTGAGAATGCTGTTTGATAACCCCGAAGTAATCATGATTCCTTCCTTGACAATAGGAGTCGTCCTATGCCCAGGTCAAGGCAGAAAGCAGCCCCAGACTTTCACATTTCCAAATATCCACCGCCATAACACTTCACGGTTGGGATGCTTTTCTTTTCTTCATATGCCGTGTTGATTTTTCCCCTTTCCAAACATGTCGGTTTTGATTGTGACCAAAAATTCTATTTGAGACTCGTCTGTCTTAGAAGGGACCTTCCCGAAGGCCTCTGGTTTGTCCAGTGCGCATTTGGCAACGTTTGAAATGGCAGTTTTTTGTGCTTTTTTGAGAGCCTAGGCTTCGGCTTCTAGCAACCCTCCGCATGAATGCTCATGGTTTTCTATTCAAAATTTTCGTCTCTGATTGTAAGACCTGGCAATTGCCATTTGTCGCCAGGATGGGGTCTCGGTCCAGAAGCCCTGCAACTCTGCTAGAGTGATGTGTGGGTTGGCCTTACCTGGTTTTATTATTTTTCTGGTGCTTCTGGGTGATATTTTTGATGGGCGTACCACTTCTCGGCAAAGTTGCGTCAGTTGAAGGCCCTTTGGCTCCATTTGTGAAATATCTGTCGTACAGCTGATTGCTGGAGCTGATCTTTGGAGATGGTCTTATAGCCTTTCCGGCAGACTTGTATGGGCTGTCACTATCCCTTCTTTCTTCATGTCGGCTCAGGTATATCTTCGTGCTTTGCTCTTGCATTGTTGATTGTGTATGGAGGCCACAGTGGTTCTAGTTGTTCCTCTCGTCTTTTATATAGTGCAGCAGGGGCCACCATATTTTTCCAAGGATGTCTCATTTTCTATTGGTCTGATATCTTAATTGATTGATTAAGGCAGCTCCAATGTGTTCACTCTGCGTCTTTAACCGCTCGACTTAACCAATGCAGTGTGGGGGTTCACTTACTTTTGCACATACACTAAGATTATCCATGTTTCATGTATGTTTTTGGGTGGGCAACCTTAAGCAAAACTTCTATCTAAATCAAGTACATGGCAATGATGAACCTATTCTGACATTTCATGAATAAAGCACTGGTGATGATCAAATGAGAGCAATCACGGTTACAACAGAAACATCTACACCACTTGATGGGTTTCAGCCTACTTTCAGCAGCAGTTTTTGTTACACTGTATACCGTTAGTGGCTCTGCCATATTAAATAAGACCGGGCCGATGTGTGTGTAGGGCAACTAGTCCCGATATCTTTCCGGGAGGCTAATGCTTTGATGGCGTCATCACGTTAGCCTCCCGTTGCATTATGGGGCCCCTTCAATCGGCTGGGCACCATTTGTGTGCCAGCCATAAGCTGCAATGAAGATGCCGCTTCATTGCAGCTTATGGCATCGGCTTTCATCGGCTCCCATCGGCCAGAGAAGATCGGACATGTCCGTTCTCTGGCCGGCCGAGAAGTGGGGCGACAGGGATTAGTGGCCGATTTTTAACCTGACCAACAGCGCGAGCGCCCACGCCCGTCGGTCAGATTAAAATCGGCCGCTTATCGGCATGTGTATGGCTAGCATAATAAAGTGTATAGCGTTTTGACATTAAGACAATTAACCTGCTTAAATGTTTTTCTAATCCTAATGAGTGCCAGCACTATAAAGACTTTCTTTGGAGTAGCATGTGGATCAAAAAGAGTTGTAAATATGCGCACCTGAAAGCTTGTGTTTCCCTAAACATTTGAAACAGGTTTGCATTGTAATTACTGCACTGACTTACAAGATTAGGTGCAGTAGAATGCTGGGCTGTGTAATTGTTGTAAATTACCCCTTCCATATACACCTTTCTTTGAAAGTTATAAATTGACTTTGCACATCATACCATTGTATTTCAGTATCCATGTTGAAATGTTAATGATGCTCTAGTTCATCATATCTGGTGAAAAGCAGCATACATAGCATAAAAAGTGTATTGTGCTAAGCAAATCAAAGAAATATAATGGCATTGTTTTAGTTATGCTCCCTATTACATTGCGCACATATTTTTTACTTTGGTTATTTTTGGTGTAATACAGAAAGAAATATATCAGATGTAATCCAACAACTGTAAACCAATTCTCAATTTCCATCAAAGTCCCTGTTGGATGAAGTTTTCCTCAAGAGGGCAATCAGCAGAGCCATTTGCTCAGTGCCCTGGTTGGGAACCCAGTGACGCATTAGTGTGGGACTTTTTTCCTACACTATTGCACATGCCCAACAAATTCACCTGAGGCCATGTAAATAAACATTAAGCAGGCCATACACTCTGAGATAAAAATTAGGATCCATTAAAACCGACCAATGAATGCATTTTATCGTCCTGAAATCCGCACATGTCCACATGGTACAACTGATATATTACGATCGTAATTGCCGTTTTTTTACGATCGTAATTTATTGGACATGTTCAAAAATTTTAATTGGTCTGGCAACATCGGGAAACTTCATACTGTTTTCATAGTGTTTACTATAGTAGTGTTTACCGACCAATTACTGCCATGGCTTCCCCTTTAAAAAAAAAATACATCACAATGGCCGATATAAACGGCGATGAATTTCAATGACATTCTCGTAAAAAAAAAAAAATACGATACTAAATTGGATTTTCAATGTGGTAGCTTTTTGCCGAATATTACGATCCAAAACGATACCGCCATCAGGATACATTGGTCTGTTTTAATGGATCCTAATTTTTATTTCAGAGTGTATGGCTAGCATTACACACAGGTGGCGTTACTGACATGCACAGTAGCGTGTTTAAAAAGACACCCCCACCCTTTGAGTATGTGTATTTTTATTTAAATGTTCCTTCTGTGAAGACTCTTGCATGTGCTAGAAGGTTGAAGAATGTAATGTAATTTTTGAGGTTTTAACCAGCAATAAGGACATGTGCAGCCCAGTCCAGGCAGTATAAATATGATTCAAGCTAGGGGCTAAGGGCCCTGTGTGAGTTACAGTCTGCCTGACAAGAGCTACCCATGGGAGCAGGGCTACTCTACTAGCCTGAGACTACAGTAACCAGCAGTCACCATGTGAGTGCTATGCCCATGTGAGGGCTAGGAGTTGAGTAGGATGATTCCCCATTAGCATAGAAAGCTACACCAAAGACTGTATGCCATCATCTTTACTCTTGGGTTAGTGCTTTATCCTTCCAGCAGCTGGTTTATTTGAACTTTTTACAACAGTGCTTTGTGCCCCATTCCTGGCCTGATAGGTGATTGCAGTTGAACTATTAATTCTCCCTTAGTAAAAGTTATCCCCTAAGCCAGCCTGCTAGGACTTTACATTATACAATCCAGCTCTGTGTTTGACAGTACGTTTTAAGCAAGGAACATGCTTCTTAAAGGATCAGGTTGAACCGGGAAGCGTTTAGCAAAGTGGGGGGTAAAATCTGGGGTGAAGTATATACCTGCTTTGTGACTCCAGGCTTCCCAGCCCTTATTGCACGATCACAGAATTCCCCAGCATGCTGGCGGGTCCTCACAGAACCCTGATGAGCCTGACCAATCGCCGCTGCCACCACATGGTTTCTCAGAGTCACAAACCGCACATCAATAGCAATCATGATTGCTCACTGAATTAGTTATGGAGATATCTAGGCCACTCACGCCCACACTGAGCGGATGGTCGAGTATTTTGGACGGTAGCAAGGGGGAGTGGATACGTAAGTTTTCTATTTGAGCATAGAGACAAGCAGCTTATAAATGTTAGTATTCACTTGAAGGATTTAAAAATGAGAGTGCGTACAGAAATATATTACAAAGCATTACAATATTACAGGGGAAATCATAGACACATAGCATATAATCGAAATATAAGATGTACTGTATTTATTCGAGTATAACGCGCATTTTTTTATACCAAAAAAAATGTCAAAGTTTGAGTGCGCGTTATACACGAGGGCTGGGGTGGACTGACGTTTTCTGCCCGCCGATATCTGCTCCCCCTGTAGCGGGGGTCATGCATCAATCGCCTCAACAAGCCTCACAGGAGCGACTCTTCACCTTCCAGAAGCCAACAACGCAGATCGGTGAGCAAATTTCCTGATTTTACCGTGACTCCCCGGGTGCCCGGAAATTTAGGCCGTGGCTTGGGCCTACACCCCGGTTCCCCGATATATCACCTCTGGTTAGCCTCTGGCAGAAGACCCCCCCACACCTCTGGTGACCACCGCTAGCCACTGCACATATCCAGGACCCTACACAGCCACGTAACAGCCCGGACACCGGAACCGGGGGCTGGAAATTTAGCCCCCGGCTTGGGCCTACACCTCGGCTATCAGGTCAATTAACGGGGGCCTACCAGCAGAAGCAGATCTCCCTGGCCCTTTGGAAGTGCCCCATATACCTCTGACCCCTCCACAGACCTTGCAAAATTCGATGTTTAAGCGAAAATTAGGGTTGCACGTTATACACGAGTGCATGTATAATATACAGATTTTTAAGCGAAAATTAGGGGTGTGCGTTATACACGGGTGTGCGTTATACTCTAATAAATACGGTAAGGATAGAGGGGAGAAATAAGAGAATATACTTATATTAACTGCTAGAATCCACAAATGAGTCTTTGAAAAGAGTCCAGAAATATTGAATGTCCCAAAAGTCCAAACAATTATGAAGTGTTTGACGATGGTTTGATCATTGGAAGCTCCAGCAATGATCAGACAGGCAGAGATTCAGTTCCATAGATGTTTCCAAAGATGAGCTTGTCTTCCCTGGCGGGACTATCCAAGATATAGTCTATAGATGGGGGTTGTCATCAGGTGGTGACGATTTCAGGCTGGAAATGGCTGGGGTGGATCCAGAACCGCGGGGGAGAGCTAGACCTCTGATATAAACCCAGATTATGGATCAGCAGACTAGAACCAATCCAACAAGTCCACACACTGCTAGGCTGGGACTTGTGGTCCACTACGAAACTTGCAAGTGTGTTTCCCAGCCTATGAAGGCGGTACATGCCCCATGTTTGATATGTCCCGACTCCAGATGAACAGATACAGCTGTGGGTGCCACTGGCTAAGGAAAGACAAATCAGCAGAAAGATAGACAAATATGTTTTTTTAACCTGATTGGTTTGTAAATTAGCTGGGGGGGGGGGTTACTAACTTAGTGGACTGGCTCCCTGCTGAGGATAGCAGCACAAAACCTTTTGAGGCAAATTCACACCTAGACACTAATTGCATCAAAGGGATACACACACACACTGGACAGATGCTCACTGAACAATGAAATAGAGAGCCCTCTGAAAGCTTCCTAGCGGCCATTTTGTCTGTCATGGCCGACAGAAGAAAAAACTATTATGATAGGACATCACACTTATGTCCACTGAACTTCTTAACTCTTCTTTGTTTTGTATTTTTGTGCCTGGAAAAAGCAAGCACATCACCTGGAAAGGAAAAACAATCTAACTTTGACAACTTTAAAGTGGAAAATAGCCACTGATGAAGGCCCATTCAAACAACTTAAACTGTGGGAAACCAAGAGGGTCTCAGAAAAAAGTGTGGGTGATTCCATTATAAACATTGTTGTCCATGGCCTGCAGCCTCTCAGGTTTTAAAACTAGTGTTCATCACAAATATTCCAATTGATTATTTTTGTTGCGAATATTGAGACTTCAAGAATTTGTGAAGATCTGAAATATAATGCTTTATCTTCGTAATTACTAGTAATGGAGATTTGTGTACCAGAATCGCACCATACACCAAAAATAAAATAGATTTTTTTTTTATGTTGTAGGCCTGTAACAAAATATGTCTATACAAGGGGCTAGTAGGCATCCTGAATATAATAATGTTTGAAATACACAATTATGTACCAAAACAAATGACATAAAAAAATAAATGTATCATATAAAATCCTTCTTTTGTATGATAGTCTCCAAAACAGTATGTATTTATATTTGTTTTTTGTTTATATAATACTCCACGGGGATGCAAAGCCTGTTCAGTAGATCAGAGCCACCAGAGCAGTGTGGATTGGTAAGTTTGCGCTGCTGGGGCATCTCCGCTGGACGAACCCAGCTTGTCCAGTGTAATTCTAACCGGTCAGCTCTGGACAGGCTGGGTTCGTCAGGAACGCCAGGGGGGTTAAAAATCTACTAAACTTAACGGGCGCCTACAAAAGCCTTGTTTTCCGTCTGGGAAATCCAACCCTTCCATATGGATAGTATGGAGGTTCACTGACTGTTGTTGGTGCAGGAAGAGTTGTCGTGAGTCAGAATGTGATCCAGTTTTGGGTACCTTCCTTGCCAGACTCACAGCATAGTGCCACAGGAGTGGTAAATGACAGATTAATCTTGTGTTAGCCTTTCATTTGCCAGGTTACTCAGCAAGCCTTTACAGTAGATATGTTGTGTGCAGAGAAAAAAAAAAGCTGACAAAAGGCAGAGGTGAAACATTTAATCAACATCCACAATGGGACCCTCACCTCACGAGAAGATTAGACAAAGTTCCAAAGCCTTTGTCCCTTGATTACATTTGTGGACACAGCTTTCAGAGTTTAAATTCATTTTAGGACTTTTAGGTGACTACATTATTTATATTTCTAGTTTAGTTCAAAGCTTTTCATAGGCTGGATTTTCACTGATTAGTTTAATAACTAAATAGCTCATAATGCTTTATATGCAAATAACAAAACATACAGACATTCTGCAGAATCCCAACAATGCAATATCTTCTGTGAAAATAAAGTTTCATTATAGAACCACCCTCAAAATCATTAAATATTTAAAAAAACAAAAACATAGTCTGTAAATGTTAGTTGTGGCAGAAGAAACTTAATTTAAAAATAGAATGCAACAAACAAGTTGTGTTGCAAGCTGTTATTAGTAAGTAACAGTATATTACTATATTCCTTGGAGCAGTAGTGTGCTACATATAAATTAGGTATATTTTACATATTATTTGCCTCCTTTTCTGTTTTGCAAGGAAAATTAAATTGTGGGAACATTAATAATTAAAAAAAGGCAGGTAAACACACATTTATTTTTTTGTCAAGAGGTAAATATGATTATGTATATAGCTTTTATGCATGGAAACCCTTTTACCAGATATTTACAGTACAGTTTGTCTTGGTTGTTCTCCAGTAAAATGTTATGTAATTATTAATGTGTTTCTCTGTATATACTTACAGATTTAAAGAAGATTTGTTTTGTTATCAAAAAGTTAGTAAAAGTTACTTTTTAGCAAAATGTTCAGATAATCATTAAGAAACCCCTGAAAATGCATTAGAAAACCAGCCCTGTCCACAATTGACAAACAAAAAGTTTAGGGCTAGCATAGATACAGTATTTCAGGTGTAAATAAAATCATTCGAAAAATTTTTTATCACTGTCTAAAATTCACACTTTTCTTTGGAAAATTTAAAGATAATACACAAAAGTTGCCCATACATGGGTCGATGCCCATGCAATCGAGGAGACCTCGAGTGCAGCACGATGGCATCATCACCCTGCCCTCGAGCTTCTTCCATTGAACGTGGAATCAAGGTGCATCTGCGCCCTTAATCCTGTTCGATACTTTGGATGGGGATACTCAGTCTCCATCCGTTGTAATGGAAATTGTACAGGGTTTACCAACATGGTGGTTCCCTATGCGAAAGCGCAGGGTGACCATTTGTGGATGGATCAATACAAAAATCGAGCCATATATGCCTGGCTTAACTTTATTACATTACAAATACAGAAGTGTGAGCCATTAATGAGCAGTTCTTTAACCTCCTTGGCAGTGTTCCAGGGTGTGGTACAGGGTAAATGTTCTCTGCAAAAAATGGTAACTCTGAGCATCACTTTGGATATCTTACCTGCTCCAGGCAATCCTGTGGTGTCCTTCAGCAATGCTGACTGGCGATTAGAGATGGTAAAAAAAAATTCTTAAACATTTACTATTTTGAGTTAATTGCAAAGCCCCTGAGCATGGTATCATCACCAAACTTGCTGGAGATGTAAAGGGTTGGGGGTTTTACTACAGGAAAATATTTGGCTCCAACACAAACAGTTTTTTCAGAAATTAATTTCAAAGTCAAAATTTCCAAGTCGAAATGCAAAAACTACATGTGAGCTAGAGAGAAACTTTTTCCCACTGTTCTGACAACCATTCTCTACATCTCCAGCAATTTTGGTAATGATATCTAGTGATGAGCGACTAGGCAATATTCGAATTCGCGTAATTTCGCGAATATCCGCCATAATATTCGATTCCATATTCGTAATCTCGAATATCCGCACTTACGACATGAATTGCGATCTAAACATCGCAATTGCGATCCAATATGCGCAATGCATGCAAGTCAATGGTGCTCGGATATTCGACTGGGAGAATATCCGTCATTTCCGTTTTAAAAAATAGCATTGCGATTATATAATCGCAATCCCATTCATTGCAATGGATTGCGATTATAAAATTGCGATTATCAAATCGCGAAAAAGTGCGAAGAATCGCGATCGCGTCGGATATCCCATGATATATTCGCAAATATTCGCAAAATGGTGAAATAGCGATATTCGAGCTAAATGTTCGAAAATCTAATGTTCGAGCTCAACACTAATGATATCATGTTAAGGGGCTTTGCAATCAGCTCACAAAGTTAGCTAGTCAAAAAAATTGACCATCTCTACTGGGGATCACTCCTCTTTGGGTAGTGTAGAAGATGGCTATTGCCTGTCCAAAAATAAAGGCATAAGATTTCCCCCCTACATCATCAGTGACACCGGGAACAGTGACACCGGGGACATGGGCAGGCTGTGCCTGTGTCATCTGGCAAGTCCTCATACAGTCAGGTCCATAAATATTGGGGCACCAACACAATTCTAACATTGGCTCTATACACCACCACAATTGATTGGGAATTAAAAAAACACTATGTGCTTTAACCACAGACTGTCAGCTTTAATTTAAGGGTATTTACATCTAAATGATGGTGAACAGTGTAGGAATGACAAGAGTTTGCATATTGCCTCCCACTTGTTAAGGGACCAAAAGTAATGGGACAGAATAATAATTATAAATCAAACTTTCCCTTTTTAATACTCAGTTGCAAATCCTTTGCAGTTACAGCCTGAAGCCTGTAACGCATACACATCACTAGACGCTGGGTTATATCCCTGGTGATGCTCTGCCAGGCCTCTACTGCAACTGTCTTCAGTTCCTGCTTGTTCTTGGGGCATTGTCCCAAGCAAGTGAAATGCATGCTCAATCGGATTCAGGTCAGGTGATTGACTTGGCAATTTGTTCCCCTTGTTCCCTTAAAAAAATATTTGTTTTCTTTTGCAGTATGCTTTGGGTCATTGTCCATCTGTACTGTGAAGTGCCGTCCAATGAGTTCTGAAGCATTTAGCTGAATATGATCAGATAATATTGCCTGAAAAGCTTAAAAATTTATCCTGTTGATTTGTCATCAGTCACATTATCAATAAGTACAAGAGAACCAGTTCCATTGGCAGCCATACATGCCCAGGCCATGACACAACCACCACCATGCTTCACTGATGAGGTGGTATGCTTAGGATCATGAGTAGTTCCTTTCCTTCTCCATACTCTTCTCTTCCCATCACTCTGGTACAAGTTAATCATGGTCTCATCTGTCCATAGGATGTTGTTCCAGAACTGTGAAGGCTTTTTTAGATGTAATTTGGCAAACTGTAATCTGAGGTTCACCAATGGTTTACATCTTGTGGGGAACCCTCAATATTCACTCTTGTGAATTATTCTCTTGATTGTTGACTTTGATACACATACACCTACCACCTGAAGAGTGTTCTTGATCTGGCCAACTGCTGTCAAGGGTGTTTTCTTCACCAGGAAAATAATTTTTCAGTCATCCCCCACAGTTTTTTTTCATGGTCTTCTGGGTCTTTTGGTGTTGCTAAGCTCACTGGTGTGTTCCTTCTTTTTAAGAATGTTCCAAACAGTTGTTTTGCCATGCCTAATGTTTTTGCTATCTCTCCGATTTTTTTTGTTTTTTTCAGCTTAATGATGGCTTACTTCACGGACCGCTCATCTTGAGAGTTGACAGCAACAATTCCAAATGCAAATAGCACACTTGAAATGAACTTTGGACCTTTTATTTGTATTTGGGATAATGAGGCAAAATAACACACCTGATCATGGAACAGCTGAGAAGCCAATTGGCCCATTACTTTTGGTCCCTTTACAAGTGGGAGACACATATACAAACTGTTGTAATTCCTACACCATTCACCTGATTTGGATGTAAATACCCTCAAATTAAAGCTAACAGTCTGTAGTAAAAGCATGTTTTGTTTAATTCCAAATCCATTGTGGTGGTGTACAAAGCCACAAATGTTCGAATTGTGTTGATGTCCCAATATTTATGGACCTGACTGTATAAAGGATGTACGAGTCATGGTTGCCAAAGTGGCCAAAAATTTTACAGATTGGAATGTCTTGATGCAATTCATAGAACCTTTCTACTTCTGTTTTATATCCTTTGTCAAGTTCTGGTGTACACCTCACAATTGGTGAAGAATAAGCTGGTAAATCTCCTGCAGCCGGTTAAGTCCACCTGGACTGTACTGTGTTGAACACATCCGTATGGTCTCTGGGATGCCATTTTGCCAGGGCAAGGAAACATGTTTTGGCCATGCTGCCTGATGCGCAAGCTCCTCTGTAATACAGTCTGCGATCCCTGGGGTCACCAATGGCCTTAATTATCCCTGAGGTCACCAGTGGCCTTAAATTATTACATGTAGTAAGAACATTTAAAAAAATGTATTACACAATATAATAATATAATAATATTCAAAATTAAATTAAATGTTTACCTTGTGCGATAAACAGGAGGCAGTGCAACATCACAGTCAGGGCAATAGTAGTGGGTTTCCTTGTGGACAATTTTTCCATCTTCGCCTCTTTTAGAGCAGAACACCATACACATTCTTGTGGGTACTTGCTTTCTAGGTGTTAGAGGTATAAAATCTGGAACATACAGAGGAATCGCTGGTTCACCATGTCTCTTGTGGTCTCTTGTGTCTCGAGCTTTAACCTTCTTAGTGACCATGACGAGCCCATCTCGTCCAGAGTTTGTGTGAAGAACAAACTCTGGATGAGCTGTGCTCCCAAATATCCGGAAAGCTACGGCGATGCTGCATCCAGCCGCAGCATTTCCGGAGCTCTGCGGCTTCACTGATCGCATCACGGTGACGCGGAAGGGGGCGAGGGTGAGCAGTGCCATAGACCTCCATGTTAATGGAGGGGCTTCTGCTCTCCAGACCTCACTGCCAATGTCATGAATGACACTGGCTGTATGGAGAGGGGAGGGGGGAGGGAGGAAATGGCAGGCAGTGTACCTCGTACACTGCTGCCATTGCCTGTACCACACTGTTAAAAACGGTGCGGTACAGGCAGTGCGCTAGGGAGGTTAAACATTTGCCATATGAAGTCATAGTGTAGAACAGGCCTCTAATTTTAATTTCTGAATAAAATTAAGGCATAACAGAGACATTGTTTCAGAAGATGGCAAGATAATTCTACTGTTGTTTCAGGATAAAAAGTCATGGCCTGATGTTGGCAACTCCCATTGTGCGGTTGTAGTTCATGACAACCTGAGGCCTTTGGATGTCTTTGCTACCCCTGGTTCTGGATTGAATTGTGGCACTGTTGTGAAGATTGATCACCCATTTCTTGTCACAACATCTGAGCACCATCATCTTGCCTTTCTGCTAGGCAACTATATCCCCAGGTTTGAGCTTTTAGATGTTGAAATTACTTGGTAACTGGTGCTGGTTAGCCCTTACGGTTCTATAGCAATAAGTTTGGTTTTGGATCAGAAACTTGAAGAGTTCAGGGAAACTATAAAATGTGTCTGTTGTCAGGCAATATCCCTGGATGATCAAAGGCTCAATAAGGGTCAGGGCAGCAGATTTTGTTACTCCAAAAGAAGCTGAATCTGGGGAAACTTTGTCCCTTACCCCATGCAAGTTCCTTATGTACCCAGATTTGGAGTGGAGATAACCGGTCCTGAAGTTATGCACGATATCGGTAAACCTCCTAGATTTGCTTAGGAGCAGGATGGGTGGCCTCATTGAAATTATTGTTGTGCAAAAACATCATTATCAAACCAAAACGGTTCAGACATAAGGCTGCCGAAAAAAGGCATAGCAATCAGTTTGTTGGTGGTCCAGTCCCACCTATACAGGGGTTTCCCCACCACTCCCTGTAGAATAATAAGTCCCAGAAACACTTTAAGGCCATTGGTTCCCACTTCCTGGTTCTTGAAAATCTTCCATGTGGAACAATCAACTCAGGTATTGCACCTTAAAATCTAATTCTCCAGTAAGTGGAAACCTAGGGGCAGAGGCTGGGACTGATTTGTGTAGACATTGACGGCCTAGGTCAATCCAGGTTAAACAGTAATCTTTAAAAATGTTACAGTATATATATATATATTTGTTTTTTTTTAATTCCATTGAATTAAATTCCATTTGAAATTTCCCACACTGCACCCGGTGTGACATCATCACATATTTGACAACAGGTAGAGGAAGACACATACAGATGCCAGATCAGATGAGTTGGTGCAGCTTTAATTTAGTGTTACCATGCTTAGGGTGATCTATAGGGGGCAAAGTAACAGTTACAATAAAGTTATGTTTTAACAGTGTTCTATTGCACATTAAAAGCCAATTTTCTTTTCTTTTTTTGCTGTATGTTAAATTTGTGACTTTTTAAGGAGTTAGAGCAATTTCGAGATATACTGTATACTGCTCAAAAAATAAAGGGAACACTTAAACAACACAATGTATCTCTAAGTTAATCACACTTCTGTGAAATCAAACTGTTCACTTAGGTGGCAACTAGTGATGGCCCGAACTGTTCGCTGG
>CM070039.1:55405814-55417500 GCA_036250615.1 Ptychadena robeensis
TAGTGTAGGGGTTAATGTGAAGTACATTCACCCACCACTCCTCAACAATTTCCTTAAAATATTAATAAAATATATTTTTTATATATATTCAAAACCTTGTCTAAACCTCTGTATCATGAATACCCTTTTCAAATCACCAGCCCAGTTTTAGGCCAGTTTGTTACATAATTATGTAGAAAGTCTCCAAGAGAGGAGCAACAGTATGATACTTAGGGTAAGGCTCCACTATGGAGGACAGAATAGACTGTAAACCATGTAATTTTTTTGTGTCCGCACTGCACCACGGCCAATCTGCAGCAATGGAGTCCAGCTCATTGTGGGCAATGGGAGAAGTTCAGCCAAGGCTAAAAAACCATACTGCATCCGCTCCCAAACTCCCCAAGTGGAGCCTTACCTTTTGTATTTATGACTTTTCTGTACGTAAAAAAATTTCAGATCTTTAAGTTCAGCTCATGCAAAATGGGAGCAAAACCAAAAGTGTTGCGTTTATATTTTTTCTCAGTATATATTACATTTTAAAGTACACAGAATTTGCAAAACATGTTCACAGATCCACCAGCTTTCAGAAGCCCATAATAAAGACAAATTCCATCCTTGATCAATATGGAAATTATATGATATAATTAGCAGACAAAATGTTTTAGCAGCACATTTAGAAGTGCCATGACTTTGATTGTCGTTTAAATTCCTAAATTCCTCATTTCAAAATGACATTAACTTTTCTTTTTTAGTTACATTAATTATTCAAAGATTAACAATGGAAATGGGTTTTTAGAACACAATAATGTATTTGTAGCTTGATTCCATTACACCTCTGTAATAGCCCATAGGTATTTCTAAACACGGTACCATTTGGTTAACAACACTACTCAATATTTTACAAGATGAAATTGCTTATACAAAAAATGAAGTGTACCTTGCAGCACTATTTGAATCTTGTGCGAAACAGTAGACGTATATCCCATACTCATTTATGCAAATACTTTTTTTTCTACAAATATAACATAAGCAACACTGAAAAGCAAAAGAAAACTTTCAAGTGTTTAGTTTAGTGATATGATATTTAGATGTCTTGAATGTAATATAGTTCTCATGCTCTTAAAGTAAACCTGTAACTGATTTTTATTTTTAATAGAAGGTATTGTTTATTCTCCTAAGAAGAAGCATACATAAAGTCTAATGCCTGGCCTTATTGCCCCCCATACATACACAGATTTTAGCATCCGACAGACTAAAAACTATCAATGTTTTTCAATCGTACAATTGGAGATTGATTGATGGAAAATAGAATATACTCCACATGGAATAACCAATTTTTTTTTGGGGGGGGGGGTTTATCGATTTTTCTTTTATCGTAATTTGTACTCAATTTGTACTCAACCGAGTACAATTTAATTGACCGGACCATGTGGGCATGCACCAATTTTCAGTCGACCGATCTAAAAATTTATCGTTTTTAATCTGTCAGCCGCTAATATCTGTGCATGTATGGGGGGCCATGTATGGGGGCCATTATGTCAATGCACGTCTGACAGTTTGGGGCAGAATGCAGGCTTAATAAGGGATAGAGGTGTGCTTATGTGTGAAGAGGGTTTGATTTACCTGTGACTGCAGGAGGTGCACATGAAAACCCAGAATGGATCAGCAAACCCCTCTGCATTCAGAGGCTGCAGTGACAACATGTTATGTCTGTGCAATCCACATAGTTGGTGCCAAATTGAATGGAGAATTTTAATTGAGGAAAGGAATAGGGTGAATCCCTGTTAATGCAAGCTATCCGGGAACCTGCACTACTAACACATTGCTTTTATTTATTTATAAATGGCACTTTTCTGCAGAAGTTTGTTTGTTGTTTGGGTGAATAAGACAAGAAGGGACTTTATGTACCCACACCCCATACCAACCACTCACTATTATTGAAAGCTGAGATTAGGGAGTTAGAGGGGACTCATTGCGCTTGTGTAGCAAATAAGCATGAGGGCCATGATTGACTAATATCTGTTCCAGAAGAAAGTAAGGTTAGGATAGGATGAATGCTGTGTAAATGTATAGTGGCTTTGGATGAGTAGAGGGTTTACTTTTGTTAATGTTTTTTCATGGTTTTCTTAACAAAGGAATCTAACATTAAACCATAGTAGAGCGGTGTACTGTGTAAGAATGTTTGCAGTGCAAGCAATACCCTTTATTGGCCAACTGAAGTCATTAATGAGCGTAATCACGGATGAAACTCAACCTAAGTTAAACTGAGGGGAAACTTACAGTTTGCCAGATTGCATGGCTATTCTCCCCCCCCCCCCAATCGCATCACCGGTGGCGTAAATGGGTAGGATGTAGGCAGTGCCATACACCTCCATGTAAATGGAGGGGCATAGCTTTTTCCCAGCATTATTCCGGCATTAACGGTGACGCCGAATCATGCTGGGCACCTCCGAATGGGCTGTAAATCGCGGCGCCATTTTTTTTTAAAAAGTGTGCCCGTGCATAATCCCCAGTAGGTTAAATAAGCAAGCTCTATGGGTATCTCAGATGCCTTTTTCTGTCTTAATACAATTCTGTTTTTTTAGACTGACAATTATACACCTGTTTTGTTTTGACACACTTGATAGAGGTGAAAGTAATTAAGCCCCCCATACACGTCTAGATTTTCTGTTCAATCAACTTAAAAAGATAAATTTTTTGGGGTCAGGGAAATCTGTGATTGATTGTATGTTTGTTAACTGTAGTAACAGATATTTGATCAACTTTTCTGTAGATAGACTGAAAGTGTAATGCATTTCAATACAACCAATTAAAATTTACCAACACGTCCAATCCTTTTTCAATAAATTTTTTTCCCAATTTTAATTGGTTTAGGTTGATCTAACCATGTGGGCTGCCATAGATTTTCAACCAATCAACCAAAAAAATTGATTGAATTGAGTTGATTGGATGAAAAATCTAGACGTGTATGGGGGGCTTATTAAAGGTTAGTCAGTGGACATAGTATTTTGACTCAGGAAGGGTTAATAGACTAATAGAGAGTCCTGAAATATTTGTTGCTCAGTGATTAGGAGTTCCATCAGCTTTGAAAAGTCATAGTGGAGCATGAATTTCTTGTCCCGGTTTAAGGAATACCTTAAGCTGGAAATAGACGGTACGATTTATCGTCTATTCCTTATCCAATTCAGCCGTCCCCAGCCAAACTAATGGGATCGGGCAAAAATTTACCGTCCTGTCGCATAACTGTGCAATCCGACAGGATGGCTGATTTTAGCCCAATCCTTTTAGCCCAATCCCAATCCTGCCTCCAATTCCTGCACAACCCGATCTCTTAGGGATGCGGGAGCGCGCACGGCATCGGATCGGTGGTCGGATCGTGCAGGAATTGGAACGTGTATGCCCAGCTTTAGACTTTTTCCTTTCTGTATTAATATGTATTTTCATTCCAGACTATCTTTCTAGGAGTTTAAATTCCCCGTCAGTTCCATAATCCTGAGATATTTTATGCTGCAGAAATGAACCCCTACAGGGACATCCATTTTCTTTTTCTTTATGGTTCCCATGGGATGGGAGATCAGCTGTGTGCAGATCTTCAATCTGCCAGGAGAGCTGTGGGGAGCTGAACTGTATTGGCTATATTTGCAAAGCCCCGCAGATATAGCCAGTGCAGAGTGTGTGTGGGGAGAGCTGCACTCGCTGGCAGCTTCTTCACACACGCAGCAGAGATGAGACAGGGAGATAAGTGTGCCCGTCCTCGTGGGGGGTTGGGCTCTCCTTTCCCCCATGTGTGAGAGAGAGGTGTGCTCTCTAGTGACCCATTTTTTGTGGCTGAAAAGGAGTACTGCATGAGATTTTTTTCACATTAATTTAAACACATGAAATATATTTTTTTCTGATTTCCTGCTCTGAAAACTGGGTGCGTCTTATGGTAAAATGTGTGCTATAGTCCATAAAATACGGTAATCTAATATACAACACCCCATAGGGGAAAGCCGGGGGTGTCCGCACTGCATGATTTTCCCCACACAAAAAACATAGTGTAGGCGTAGTTACATGTGCTTGCGTTACTGCTTTAAATAAATTCAGGCGTTGCATTTGGGATGTATATATGGTGTGTTTTTGATGCAATACTGTAGGGGTGACCTACCTCAATGAGGGGGAGAACCCTTTTTAAGGTAGGGGGCCTCTTCCCCACACGATTGCCCTGGTGTTGTCGGGGTGCAGGAGGGGGGCTCATAGAGTATCAATGGTTCCCCTTTATCTTAACTGCACTAGTGTGCAAGTGCTTGTACACAGTGGTGGCCAGTCACTTTCCATGTAAGGCAGGCTGAGTCTACACTCTAAACTCTACACTTATCTGCAGGGGGGCGTTACGGATATGTTGGTGTGAGGTACCTGAGAATGCTGTTTTGTTGTGTTTGGAGAATGATATAAGCCATGTTGGCAATGCTGCGCCATTTTAATTTAAATGAACAAAGCATGCCAAAAACTCATCATGTACTGTGGGGTACCATACCTCACAAGGGGGACAATCCTCTTTAAGGTAAGGGACCTTTTCCCCACAACCTTGCCCTGGTGTTGTCAGGCTGCAGGTGGGGGCTCATAGAGTATCCAGGGTTCCCCTTTAAGAAGAAGTCCCTCAGATTCCTGCTCTCCACCCTATTAAATTATTGTAGTTGCAGAAAGGGATAAAGTTAAGTCTTGCATGCATGTGTAGTGCGGTGTTCTTTTTCACATCTGGGCATGTTTGCAATCATGGGGACACTGGACTGCCTACACATGTGCAAGTAATGACAGCAGTAGACACTTACATATACAATGACACACGCTGGTGTTTAAGGAAGTGTGTAGAAGTATCAGAATCACCGCTGAACAGGGTGCCTAGATCTGCAAAGGTAAGTAGGGAGGCGACGGCGGCGTACGGCAGCAGCCGTTACACTTAAAGTTTCCTGTTCTTAGCTGACAGAAGTGTGCAAAGCTATAAAGTTTGTGTAAAGTTATTTATTTTTTTTACAAATTGAACGCACTGGTTAACAAAGTAAAAACCCATATCCTTGCATTTTTGGCGTGCCTAACGCATTTCCTGTGTGTGCTTAAATGCACCCATGATTCTTTTTTTTTTAACCTTATTTTTGTGTTGGTTGATATGTGTGATAAGATTACAGTTTCTTTCAGGGTTTATTTCAGATTTTATACACACTATTGTTAAAGGGGTCCCTAGAATCCTAAATGAGCCCCTACCTGCAGCCCCCACAACACAGCACAACTTTGTGGGGATGAAGCCCCTACCTTCACAATAGGTCTCCCCCTCATTGAGGTATGGCATTGGGTCTGGTATGGCTTGTTAAAGGGGGGTGCATACTCATCACATCCCTTCCCTGTAAGGTATGTTTCCAGGTCTGCCATGGGGCCCGTTATTGTCTGAAATGGGAGCCCATTTGTTTGTCGCTCTATGCCCCATTTGTTTGTCGCTCTATGGTGTAGTATGACATGGGGAAGTCAGAGTTGGGTCACAGTTATTCAAAACTAATTTGAGAGGATCACAGTATTCTTGCCCGGCTGTCATTTTAGCAGAAGAACAAATTGTTAGTTATGGTGTAACAAAGGAGGTTGTAAGATTGCACAAGCCAAAATACTAGACCCAGATCTGGGCTCTGAGTTATCCTCTGTATACCAAAGTGCACTAGTCCTTTTCTTAGATAAAACATATTTGGATAATGCTAAAGCCCCCCCATACACCTTTAGATCACTCCATACAATTTCCATTAGATCTGACAAAAACGATGTAGTATAGTGGCCTCCCTGATAGAATACATAGTGATTTGAAGGTGTAGAAAGGTCCTCATATTACATGGTTTTGGTAGAAGAAAAGTTGATTTTACAGAAATTGTATCGTAAGATTGTAAGGTGTATGGGGGCCTTACCCATTCAAAACATCTACAGATTCATTGCATTGCAGTAAATCACAGTGCATCTTTTAGTCCAAAATACAGTAAACAATCAAGTAGGGTACTATTAATTTGAATGCCACCTCAATTTTAATATGAGGCAGTGCACACAAAGCACATATATAAGAACCAATTTTGCATTGTAGTGCAGTGGAATACAGAACACGATCCTATTCAATCATTGTATTGTAGAGGTCAGATTAATATCGAAGCATATTAGAACCATTGCCTAGGCCAGAATAAATGCAATATATGTTGTTTGTTTGTGTCTTTTGGTGTGCCTTTTATATCAGCCTAATGTTGAAAACCTGCATTTTGTCAGAGAGCATCACATTTCCTGACAATTTAGGTAACTATATTAAGTAAAGCTGACCATAAACGTCACGATCCAACTTACTACAACAGGATTGACCACAAAACATACCGGCAGGACGGATCGCCGTGTAATCCCACCTGCGCGCTATTTGGGTCAAAACTTCAAGGTGGGCACACCTGTAGTTGCGGGCAACTGACCCCATGCGCTTGGCGTGAGCACGCACGCCGCCCAGTCCTCGCAACTACTGCCGGGAAATGAAACTTCTATGGCTGGCATTTTTTTTATAAAATCCTATTTTGAACTGCAATGAGCTCCCCCGATTCTTCTTCCCTGTGGGTCTTCTCTTGGTGCATTTACGCTTGTGAGCATCTGGAATGTCTCTCTGAAGCATTCAACAGTAGTCTGCCATCATTGTAATGCTCCATTTTCCTGGTATCTCCTTTCCATCTCATTAATGTCTTGGTTGAATTGTTCACCTTGTTCGTCACTCACAGCTCCCAAATTTTTAGGAAAGTAGAGACTGGAGGAAATTCACTTTCAAACTCATCAGGCAACCTAAAGCTTGAAATGCTTTTAGTATTCGTCCATCAATCTTTTTGTAGTGAGGATCTTTGTATTGCCTAAAAATTTCTGTATGACTTCTTTAAATGCAATCCACCCTTCTTTTTGAGGATCTGTCATGGTATTAACAAACTCTTGATCAACTATAAGCCTTCTAATGTCTGGTCCGATGAACACACGTTCCTTAAATTTTGCCTCCTACAGGCGTGGAAACTTGGTGACCAAGTACTTGAAGAATTCTCCATCTCATGGAAATGATTTTACAAATTGCTTCATCAATCCCAATTTTATGTGGAGAGATGGTAGGAGCACTGGGAAGGTAGCAAAGTTTCGTGGGAGGGAAGAATTTTTTTTCACAGACTGTTAGCGCCCTTAGCTGCCAATTCTTCTTGGTCCAGTGATTTTGGTATACCCAGCTTGTTGCCTAAGCAGCATGCACAAGACCTTCCAGTCCCCACACACTTGCCAACCATGGTCTTCATATTTAAGTTTACGAAGAACCGATTACAAGTTCTCATATGTTTTCTTCAAGTGTAAGGAATGGCCTATAGGTATGGAAGTGTAAAAACCACAGTTGAGTAAGAGTAAAACTGCTTTGAGACTTCTTTTGAAATCTATAAAAAGAAACCATTGCTCTTAATTAGATTGGATTTTAAATTGACCCATCAGACCTTTGACATCGATGCAATAAACCAACTTGTCTTCTGTGCAAAGTAAAGGTAGCCATAGACACATCGATTCGCAGCCGTCTTGTAGGCGACTCATTACACCATGCTTTGATGAGTTGTCTGCAGAACTGACGGGAATGCTATGTTTTTCACTAACGCACAAGTATTCCCATCAGATTGTAGGCAGATACTTTGGATAGGCCAGAAAAATCTCCACCAGACAGTTCACCATGCAATCCGTCTGGTGTGGCATTAAATTGAAAATCCCCTAATGTGATGATACAACGTATCAATATTTCTGCTTCACATACAATGTATCAACCTCTGTATGTAAATATACACATCTGATACATAACTAGATATTTACATCCACATTCAGAGATTGATACATTGAAGAATCACATATAATGTCGGTATTTTTAGAAAAAATTATCACGCTTTATATTAAATTGCAAATCAATATGCTAGTGTCATAGTTTTTTGGGGCAATGTATGTAAAAATCTCTTGCAAAAGTTCAGAAATGTAGAAATTTGGCATATTGGACCATGGCACACAAGCTCATGAGGTGCTCATTTGAGTAGCGCCATGCTCAGAGCATAGAAATTCTCCAGCCACACATGTGCTGCCAAGCATGTTCGCTCATCACTACTAATCATATATTTGCAAATATTAGCCTCACCAATAGCCTCACCAGTTAAAAGTTAACTTTCCCGGCCACCGATTTCAACCTTCACGGGATGTTTCCTGGATTCTTGAAATAGGGGGAATTTGCTAATGTCCCACCCCGCACATGAACAACACAAGCGGGGCGGGACCCTAGCAGGGAGAATCATGCCCTCTCCCTGCTAAATCGGCTGTGAGCTAATTCCAATATCGTCATGGATGTCACTTCCCGTGAAATTAAATTTGAAGAAATATGGTGCTTATGGCCTTCTAAGCCAGAAAGCTTACCGACCTCTGCTCGACACTGATACATTTTGAGAACAAAAACACAAGCCAGAAAACAAATTTTAAAGTGTTTCTTGAAAAGAGAAAAGGAATATAGTACTCGACTATGTTTGCCAAAAGATTTCTTGTTATTGCTGTGAGTAAAATGTAATTAGAGGACAATTTCCAGGAAAAGAATGTGATCGTTATTTCTTTTCTGCTAGAAAGTGTGAGCAAAGGGAAGAATACAGTACCCTTAAGACATTATTAAATTATTTTCCAGGACAATAAGCAATACATTGTGGCCTGCAATTTGTTTTTTGGGGGGACCTACTTTCCCAACAAGTTTATGGTGCTTGCCATTGCCATAGGGAACATTAAGGTCTTAATTTAGATCCATTCTCACTGGCTCCTCAAATCAAGACCCAAGCCACTCAGCCTTGAAACATTTGAGGAAGAATGAGCCCCACAGGTGTTTCCTAGTTGATTTTCAGGAAGTTGTCCGTTAGGATTTGAACAGTTGACAATATTTGACAACAGCATTCAAAGCGCCCACACATTGTGTGCAACCGCTGCACATAGTGGTGTGGCAACAGTTTAAAGCCCCCTATACACCTTTAGATCACTCCATACATTTATCAACAACTATGTAGTATAGCCTCCCTGATAGAATACATAGTGATTGGAAGGTTTAGAAAGGTCCTTATACTACATGGTTTTGATAAATGAAAAGTGGACTGTACAGAAATTGCATGGTAAGATTGTAAGGTGTATATGGCCCTTAGGCACAATGCACACATGCCTTCAATTGCAGATCGTGCGACCAATCGCAGATCACAGCGTCCCATCATGACAAATCGATCCAGTGCTGATTGGAGCCCCTTTGGGGATTTCTGGCTACAACACCAATACCAATGCTGTTAAAGTATTCAAGAGGAAATAATGCAATGGTGGGTGTCTCCTCAACAGTTCCATATAAGTGGCTGTGCCCCTCACTAGTTGCTTCATCTCTCCCATTGGTATCAGCAGGATGTCCTTTTCCCGAATGGAACATTCCAACATCTGGGCCGCAGTCTACTTGCTGGAAGTGGAGCAAATGGACACTAGACAGGGAAGGGTGTGGGCCAAGGAATGGCTTGGGCAAACAGATAACTACTAAAACATACCCCCCCCCCCTCCTCTGCCACCTCAGGAACAACAATCCCCAGGACTACAGAAATTATCTCAGAATGTCTGATGAGATGTTCCTTATGCTACTTGAGCACTTGAGACCAAGGCTCACAAAGCAGGACATGGCCATGCAGAGGAGTGATTAATTGCCACCCTTTGCTTTCTTGCCACTGGCTGGACCAACGAGGACCTCAAGTTCTCATCCGCCATCTCTGTCCAGTCACGTGGACACATCATTCCAGAGACCTGCCAGGTGATTTTTGAAGAATTGTCCACAAAAAATATTAAGGTAATTAATAGGAATGCAACCCATGTGGCACATTGCAAGCTGTCTCTTGTCATGCCCTACTGTTCCTAGAAGCCAAACCATGTTGTGGCCTAGGTATGTTTGGGCTTGCGCAGCTATGGTTCTGAGTGAGGCACCATCACTGAAGCCCCCCATACACTTTTAGATCACTTGATACAATTGCCCTCAGATCTACCCCTAACCATAGAGTATAGTGGCATCCCTGATAGAGTACCTAGTGATTGTAAGGTTTTGCAAGGTCCTCATATCACATGGTTTTGGGAGAACAAAAGTTGATTGTACAGAAATTGGATCCTAGGATTGGAAGGTGTATGGCGGCCTTGAGCCAATCATGCAGGGATGCATAAATTAGTCAATGTTTGTGTCTCTGTGTATCTCTGTGTATCTGTCTATGTGTGTGTTTGTTGCACTGTGATTGCATCTTTTCTTTGCATGAGTGTAAACACTGTGTCTCTAGGTTAATGCTGGTTGGTTGGGAATATGGCTCTTAGGGCCCTTTCACACTATGTGCGTTGCATTTTAAAAAAGCATGTTTTTCACTGCCTGCGATTTTACATAGACAATCAATGTTACCATTCACACTGCATGTGTTGTGTTTCTTTTTTCCTGCATTTTTTATCGATTTTTTTCAAAAACAGAAACGCAAGTGCAAAATGCAGATGTAATGTGAAAAACGCATGTGTTTTTGTATATATGGAAAAACTCATGCTTTTAAAAAATGCATATAGTGTGAAAGGGCCCTTATACTGACATAGCGGATGGGAGTCTGTGTGCTTTGCAAGGTCAGAGAGGTTGCCCAGCAATTCCGGAACGCATGGCAATTCCCCAATTGTGGTGGAGCCTTGGATGGCAAACACATCCGTATCAACCCCGCGTCATTCCAGGCTCATACTATTTGAATTACAAGAGCTATTTCAGCGTGGTGATGATGGCCATTGTAAAGGCCAATTATGAGTTCATGATGGTAGATGTGGGGACAAATGGGCGCATGTCTGATGGCAGGGTCCTGAGCAAGACCAAATTCTGCCGACAGATGAAGCGTAAGCTGCTCAATTCATTGGTGATGAGGTCTCTGCAGTTCATGATAACCTCATCAAGCCCTTCTCAATGTTATCTAACCATTTGGGATTCTCTCCCAGAGATTCAGGGTTTTCCGGTCTGCAAAAAATTTAGATCCTTCAAAAGTTGAGAAAATATTACTGGCAAATTGTGATCTGCACAACTTCCAATGCTGGCCTAATTTGGAATCCTGTTGCCCACCGAGTATGGTGGATGTTGAGGATGTGACCTCTGGGTCATGACCCCCGGGGCTTGGCCGAATGAAGAGAGTGCCTTCTTGAATGTCAAAACCCCTTCTCCCGAGGGACACTCCCCTCCTGGTTGTACCTGCTCCGGTGTTTCCCTCTGTGGTGCACCTACTGCGGTGGCAACAGCTGGTGTGTGACCATCTGAGGTTGGACCTGCTGCGGTTGGAGCATCTGATGTGGGACTATCTGCAGATAGACCTGCTGTGGTGGGAATATCTGCGGCTGGACATGCTGTGGTTGGACAATCTGTGGCTAGACATGCTGTGGTTGGACCATCTGTGGCTGGACATGCTGCAGATGGACCATCTGGGGCTGGACATGCTGTGGTTCGACCAACTATGGCTGGACATGCTGTGGTTCGACCATTTATGGCTGGACCTGTTGTGGTTGGACCAGCTGGGGCTGGACCTGTTGTGGTTGGACCATCTAGGGATGGACCTTCTGTGGTTGGACCATCTGGTGCAGGACCTGCTGTGGTTAGACCATCTGGGGCTGGACCTGG
>CM070039.1:55474836-55485774 GCA_036250615.1 Ptychadena robeensis
TTGTTTTTTAAAATTCGCCTCCCATTGAAGTCAATGGCGGGTTCGCAAACTTTTGCGCTAATTCCGGGTTCGCGCCATCACTAATAAGAGGTTTCTTTGCGTTCAAGGTTCTACAGCCTCATACGTGTTAATATAGTTGTCCTGGGACGCTGGTTTGGTTCACTCGCTGATCACTCGCGGCACATACTTCAGTATGAGAAAGACCAAGTGAGGACAGGTGGAAACCGAAAGTAAGGATGGCCTTGAGAGAACGTGAAAGCCCAGAGACATGGGAGGCCCTCTCTGTAAGTGAGGGTTATCCCAGTGTCTGGAGGTGAATAACCTGGTGACGTGTATTCCCCAGTGCACAGGCTGGGGATGTGAAGCATGTGAAAAGGGGGAAAGGTCGTGTGAATAGAAACAGGGAAGTGTTGAATAGGAGCCATAGATATAGTTAAGATCAAGGAAAGCAACCCGTGAGAAATACAACGACACCAAATGTATATAGGAAAGACATGGTGGGTATTGCCATGTGAATCATGATGTCCCATGATGTCCCATGATGTCCCATCAAAGGCACCAGCAAGAACCCAGTGAAAATAAACCAGCAAAAAAGGCAAACCAAACAAGAAGGATAAGGGACAGCAAAAAGTACCATAGAGGTTTTAAGAAAAAGTATTTAGAAGAAAGGAAGAAAAAACATCATTCACTATTTGTTGGCAACATGTCAGTACACTAGAGAGGTAAATTAGGGAATGAAACAGGCTGGAGGGAAGAGAAAGAGGGGAGAGGGGAGAACAGACAAGATAGGACGGGGGAAGAGGAGGAGAGGGACAGGTACAGATAGGGACACAAAAAGGAACCACAAGGCGGTTAGAAACAGCAAGAAAAAAACAAAATTTAACAGTTTGTACACAAAGTCCTTGGGTCCTGGAGACGAAGCCACCCCCCCCCCCCCCCCCCCCCCCCCCGCCCCATAACCACCCATTTAGAATCAGGGATAAGGGACATAGTGATGATAGTCAACAAAGATGAATGTATATATAGTCTAGAGAAAACTTAATATAAACCTGCATCCATGTCTGATGTAAGAAAGTTGTAAGGCTGCTAAACGTCAAGGTATCGGGTAGACTCGCCTTGCTTCCTTTAGAAACAGGAAACTAGGTTAACCAGTGAAAAAATACTCAGGAATCCTTCCTGGTAAGACCAAAAAGGCCTATATAAGGAATAACTATTTATGTGGTCCCTTAATGAGGGTGATTAATCACACCGGGGCGGGTGGCGAGCTGAGGGGGAAGGGTCTCCAGTAAATCCCCAGTACGAGCCAGCCGCCCGCCTGTGATGATTTCATCACCCTGCGTGGGTGCCCTGCGTATCAGCCTGACACGCAAACATGAGCCGGAGGTGCGCGCACGCGCAGATCCGGCATCTGCGGTCAGGTGACTGAAATGCATCCCCGACGTCTCCTGTCAAGATGACAGGTCTAGGCTGGGATCAATGTTAGAGGGGGGAGGCCCCCTTCCAGGGAGACAACCCCCGTGCTTGCCACTAATCCCAACCCATTTAGCGGGTACCCCGATGTAGAGGGGAGGCGCCCGTGAACCCTGATATCCTAGGGGGCGGAAAACTGGGATCTGGGGGAGAAATTGCCTAGAGAAAATTCCTCTATTTTGTCTATGGGATTGATCAGGATCCAAGGATGTACATGGAATAAACAGAACTAAAATAAAAAGCAGGGAGAAAAAAATGAAACTAACAAAAAACTAAAAATAAAAAACTGAGTGAAGGGAATACCCGGAAATAGAGGAATTTCTCTCTTGTTCCTTCTAGAGGATGTGCCGCTGGCGAACAGCCAGCAATGCCAACGCTCCCGATATATTGGGATCCCCTCAAGGGGGGTGACGGGGGTTTTTTTCCTTGATGAACTGTGATTGTGGACAAAACAAGAGGAAAGTAACAATAGGTACAGAATAAGATTGAATTTACAATAATCATACTGAAACATAATCCTAAATAGAACATCAATCATTATACGTATACAGTTACTCTTGAGGTAGAAGTAACCCCACCTCATAACATCACAGTTACCTGTAATGGGCAGACAAAGAGCTGGTCAAAGAGTCAAATTTGAATGTTTGTCAGTATTTGGTCTTCAACAGATTAGACCGTTGGGAACACAATTGCGAAAATGGGGATGTGGTCCCCTTTAGGAAAGTCAACAGTATAATATTGAGTATTAGAAGAGACACATTACGGCCTGTCCTCCTTCCTCCCACTTCTCCTGTTTCCAATAACCCTTCTCCATTCTATTAGCCTTCCATGTCAAATTAATTATAATAAGGGCTTAAAGCATAATTTATCATTAAGGCCGGGGGCCACAGTGGCATTAAGATTGAAAATCCATTTAGATTCAATTTGCAAATGTTTTTTTATTTAAGTCACCACCTCTTTCATTCACATTTAATTTGGCCAGGACCATAAAAGATACCACATTAGGATTGTAATTATGGAATTTCGCGACATGTCTACCAATGGGGGTTGTAAGTTTTCCTGCATCAATGCTATTGAGATGCTCTCGTATTCGAAATCTAAATTCACGCTTAGTTTTGCCAATGTAGAATCCCCCACACTGGCAAAACATGATATATACAACATGTGTTGTTCTACAATTTGCGAGAAAGTTGGTTCGCAATTGTTGGCCATTGGGTAGGGGGACCCATTGTCCCTCCCTTATCCAGGGGCATTGGTTGCAATCATTACATCTAGATAGGGCCCCATTCTCACTGGGTGCCCTTAAGACGTAATGACTGTGTACCAGTCAATCTTTAATTAAGGCCGCTCTTTGAAAGGTAATCGAGGGGTGGTCCAATATATATTTAGATATCACTGGGTCATCTTGGAGAATATACCAGTATTTCTCTATAATCTTTCTAATTTCCCTCTCCTCCGTAGATCAGGATCAACCTGGTATTGTTGTCCCTAGTGGGAGGTTGTCTCTTGAACAAGAGATCATTTCAATTGCAATCCAATGCTTTCTTGAAAGCCCGTTTTAACAGACATACCCTCTGAGTAATAGCCTTTGTAATAGCCTTTGTTGAAGTTCTTTAGCTTTTGGTTTGAATTGTTCAATTGATGAGCAGTTGCGCCTAAGCCTTATGTATTGACTGTAGGGAATCGATTCCACAAGAGGCTTAGGATGGAAACTTCCTGCATGTAGAATCATATTCCCTGCAGAGGCCTTGCGATATAGAGTAGTATCAAGCATCCCGTCCTTCCCAATGGAGACATAGATGTCTAGAAAGGGTATTGTGGTACGGGAATATTCCATAGTAAATTTGAGGTTTCGAGTATTGAGTTGTAGTAGTTCGAAAAACTGATTAAACTCATCAACTGTCCCAGACCAAATAATCATGATGTCGTCAATAAATCGCATCCACAGAAGCAGATGTGGTAAAAAATCTTTGCAAGTCTTATCTGGATCCCACCTCCCTTTCCCATTCCCCCAGGTACAGGTTGGCATATGACGGGGCACAACAACTGCCCATCGCAACCCCCTGCACCTGGAGGTAATGGTCTCCATTAAAGGTAAAAAGGTGTTGTGGGTTAGTATAAACTGCAACAATCTAAGTACAAACGTGGTATGCTGTCCTGTGGCCTGTCCTCTCCCTCTTAAGATCTTCCCCACGGCTTGAATTCCCAAGTCGTGGGGGATACTACTGTATAAGGCTTCTACATCAATAGTAATTAGTAGAGAATTAGGAGGGACTATCATTCCCTCAAGAATCCTCAGTAGATTGCCTGTATCCTGAAAATAGGAGGGCAGAGCTGTCACAGACGGTCTTAAAATAGTGTCAACATAAATACTGATTTGTTTTGTTAGTGCTCCATTTCAGGAGATGATCGGACGACCGGTGGGGTTTGTCAGGGACTTATGTTTCTTGGGAAGAGCGTAGAAGCATGGTACCCTCGGGAATCGGACCTCTAGAAATTCATATTGATTTTGATTAATGATGCCCAGATCTAGGGCTTCATGTAACATCGAATCTAATTCAAGCTTATATGCGGTAATTTCCGTAGCATTTGTTTTAGCGTACCAGTCCCGATTTGTTAGAATGTCATTACAGATTTTTAATATCTACTGTTACTTAACAGAACTATATTTCCGCCTTTGTCTGCTTGTTTGATCACCAGATTAGAGTCTTTGTTCAAAGTTTGTAGTGCCTGCCACTGAGATGTAGTTAGATTTCTTTTGAAATAGGGATCTCGATTTAATGGCTTCAAGTCCTTCAACACCTGGCATACAAATAAATTCAAGTGTTTGTTTAGGGTTAATGGTGAATGGCCTTTGATGGGACATCATGGTGGGGTTTATGGGGCAATACCCACCATGTCTTTCCTATATACATTTGGTGTTGTGGTATTTCTCACGGGTTGCTTTCCTTGATCTTAACTATATCTATGGCTCCTATTCAACACTTCCCTGTTTCTATTCACACAACCTTTCCCCCTTTTCACATGCTTCACATCCCCAGCCTGTGCACTGGGGATACACGTCACCAGGTTTTTCCCTCCCATACACTGGGATAACCCTCACTTACAGAGAGAGCCTCCCATGTCTCTGGGCTTTCACGGTCTCAAGGCCATACTTACTTTCGGTTTCCACCTGTCCTCACTTGGTCTTTCTCATACTGAAGTATGTGCCGCAAGTGATCAGTGAGTGAACCAAACCAGCGTCCCAGGACAACTATATTAACACGTATGAGGCTGTAGAACCTTGGACGCAAAGAAACCTCTTATGGTTTATCTTCCACTGGGAGACTGTGGTAAGTCCCTGACTGATTTATTCGAGATCAATTTTCTACTACTATCTAAAGTATAGAGCCAAAGGCTACAAAAACTTTGATACATGTAGGCATTGACATAAGAAGTAACAGTGGCGAAGCTTGCATAATATGTATGTACTTTTGCCCTAGGCAATACTATATCACGATTGTATGTTTAATTCATATTATCAATTTATCTTAGAAACTTTGACTGCATACTTGTCTATTCTGAAGAAGCTCGCTATTCGGGCGAAACATGTTGATACAAGAAATTGAAGACAAGTATGGTTTTTTGTTCATTCTTTAATCTTTGATTGATATTTGTTTTTGTATGTAAAATAGACCAACCTCTATGTGTACAGGTTGTTCTCTTCCAATAAATACTTCAATGTTTATCCCATATGAGTTCTGTGCCTTAAAAGCCCAATAATTTTTGTATGAGATTTGTGTATTTTAAATAAATGCTCAGCAAGCTTGTCTGAATGAAGCACACCTATATAGCCCTAAAGCTAAGGAGGTAGGTGTGCTTCACCCAGCCCATGCTTGCAGGGAGCCACCAAGCACAGTGCCCCCAGCAGGCGGTAACCGGTACAGCCGGGGTCCTTACAGTATGTCTCCTCAGGTCCGTCGGCCCCGCTGCACATTCCTTTTGCGAGGATCCGACGGACACAGAACCTGTCTGCAGCAGAGGTTCTCCCTCCGATGTTGTTGAGGGGGGGGGGGTGGGTTACCTCCCTCTCCCTTCATGCAGGCTGTGACAGAGAGCAGAGGCTGCCAGCTCACTGTCACAATCTTAAAGAGCTGCCAAGCCATTTGGCTGGGGTCCCTATATGCTCTGAATCGGGTCTTCCTCGCTGCTCAGGCCGCCTAAGTGCTGTCTCACAAAGGGTGACCTGATTTTTTTGTCCAATTTCATCATCATGCACGGTCGATTGGCCGAAAAATCGTGTCACAATCTAAACATGTATGGTGGGCTTTACAACTTGTTAATTTCATGAACACCCTATGGCAAAATACTCCAAGGAGGAATTCCCCAATAGGACTGCATGGCTACACTATAGACAGTATCTAAATACTTCTTGTTCCTTCCATGCATGTAAGGACATTAACATATTAAGCACAAGGCAATTTTTCCCACCCCCTTTCTGACTCACCACCTTAGATGACTGTAAGAGTGATGTAATTTGGACATGTGCAGTAGAATTTTTTCCCACGGTTCTGCACATGTCCCAATTACATGGCCCTTAGAGACATCACACGGGGCAAATGTCAATAAATAAGGGTACATAGTGATGAACAGCAAAGGCAATATTCGTATTCACAAAATATCGCGATCGCCATTAATTATTGTCTTCATTGCGCAAATGTTGTATATGCGTATGTTGCAAACGGAATGCAGGTAGTTCCAGGTACTGATGTAAAAAATCTTGATAAACAAAAGCCCCTTGTGATGTCATTGGGCATTTGCATGAGAATATCTTCCCATTCTACTGTGCATGTCCTGTGATTTAGACCTCTTTCGGCGTTTTCTTTCTTCAAAGATGGATTCATTTTATTTTTTCTCTTGTTTTCTCTCTCTGACACTCTCAAACACTGCGTGGCATTGGCTGCCAGTGAGTGAGAGCCACTTTTTAAAAATTTTATGGATTTTGCTGCTGGTGAGCTGACGCTCTCAAACATTGGATAGCATCGGCTGCTGGTGAGCTGACTCTCAAACATTGGATTGCATTGGCTGCCGTTGAGCTGACTCTCGCAAACATTGGATGGCATTGGCTGCCAGTAAACTGATGTTCTCAAACATTGGATGGCTTTGGCTGCAGGTGGGCTGAAGCTCTCAAACATTGGGTGCCATTGGCTGCCAGTAAGCTGATGCTCTCAAACATTGGATGGCATTGGCTGCGGTGAGCTGACGCTCTCAAACATTGGGTTGCATTGGCTGCCGGTGAGCTGATGCTCTCAAACTTTGGATTGCATTGGCTGCTGGTGAGCTCACGCTCTCAAACATTGGGTGGCATTGGCTGACAATGAGCTACACTCTCAAACAGAGGAGGGAAAAAAAGGAGTCAACCACATACCTGGGACACGCTTTAGGGTGAAGTTGCTGGTGGGGTGTCATGAAACTGTCCCATGCCTTGAATAATGTTTCCCTGCCCTTGTTAGAACTGCAGTGTGTTACCCTTGTCTCCCTTCCTCAGTTGCCCAAGGAAGTAAGCACCTCCATACCGTTCATGTTGTCAGACGAAAACCTTTGGAGCAACCTCTCCACAAGTACCTTCTGGTATTGCACCATTTTACTCATCCTCTCCGCCACAAGAATGAGAGATGAGAAGTTCTCTTATTAGCGGGGGTCGAGCAGTGTGAACACCCAGTTATCAATATTATCTAAAATGCGTACAACGCGAGGGTCGCGGGAAAGGCAGCCTGACATGAACTCATGCCATTCCATGTGGGGCAGAATTTGGCATCTGAATGACTCTCCATCTCCTCCTCCTTCCATCGACCCTGAAGTGACAGAATTAAACCTACATGGGTACTACTACCCTGTGTACCAGAGGCAACAGTCTCCAGCAGCTCATCCTCTTCTTGCTCAAAGTCGCACTGTGAAGCATTGCTATTACCCTGTGTCATCTCCTCCTCTGTCAAATTCTGAGCGTCCTCCTGAATTGTGAGCAGTAATTTTTTGAGTAGACACAGCAGTGGGATGGTTACACTGATGATAGTGTTATCTCCACTGTCTTTGTGGATTCATCCAAAAAATTTTACATTTCCTATACCTCTGACATCCTTGCTTGCGAATTGTTGCAGTTGACTGGAAAGGCAACGACCATGTTGCAGCTGGTATTCCTAGATTGGCCTCTGCTGCTCACAAAGCCTGGACAACATGTAGAACGGAGAGTTCCTGCGCGTGCTCAGGTCACACAACAGTGGGCGCACAAGCGTCGCACCTTCACTAGTAACCGTTGCAAATTGGGGTAGGTTTTAAGAAACCGCTTAAAAAAACACGGAATTTACACTGTAAATTGGCTGTAAACAGGCCCCAGGTAGAGCAGGAGCTTGGCCCACGCAAATGTAGGTGCAATTCAGCACAATATATATCTTTTTATGTGCCCACGCACAAAAAAATATATTACCTAATTTCCTTGTCACTTTTCAAAACTAATTTTTTTAGAACACTACAGCTTTTTTAGAATTAAGTCTAGATGACTGAGACAAAACTGGGTTGGCGCAAGTCAGGAGCTGAATCCCTGTTACAGAACAACAGTGGATATGTCCCCCAAAACAACAGTGGACCTTGAAAGTGGCCAAGTGAATGTCAGTGAACAATGATTTCCTGTTACAGAACAACAGTGGATTGTCCCCAAAAACAACAGTCGGCCTTGAGAAAGGCCAGATGGATGTAGCCTTAAAAGGTCTGAAATTTTGATAGTAATTAGATTGTGCGCACACACAAACACTATCCCTGCCTATCCACCACCTCTGCCTATGTGTGCGCCGAGTGGGGGTGGTCAGGTGCTATATAGCCCCTGACCATGTGTTTGCCCCATCCAATCACTATAATGCCAGCAGCTAATATGTCATTGAATGTCTCCGACCTACGAAATTTGTGTAAGGGCTCATTTCATCCCTATTTTAATCCCATAGTTATGACATATAATGTTGTATTGTAATTTAATGTACAAATGTGTGTTGGACATTGTATGAATAAGTGGCTAGTTTAGGCTAGGGGTAATGGTTTCAGAATGAGTATATACTCATTGCAGGATATCTGTAATAATTTAATTACACTAATTGTTAATGTATTTATTTAGTGTATTTTTTTTATTTTGTGTGTTTTATTGTTCTGCTGGTGATTAGTTTTGGAATGGGTAGGGGTCAATGCAACCCTTATACTCATTCCATTAATAAATGGTGGGGGGCATATATGTTATGTTTTTACTGTATTGAGAAAGGTGAATTATTGAATTGTCTGGCTTGCGTTTTTATGTAATATATGTAATTATTTACTATAAAACTTTCTGGATGGAATTTTTAAATTGAGGTGTGTAGGTGTTTATTTATTGTCGGTTTGTGCTTTTATCTGTAATAAGTGATGTAATTATTACAGATGAAAGGTTTTTAATGTATTTTGAAAATGTATGTTTCTATGTTTGCTGGTGTTAATAATTTTGGAAGGAGTAAGGGGTTAATATGACCCAATACTCATCCCATGTTATTATCTGTAACCATTTATTTCATGATTACAGATAACATTTTGGGGGGTTATATGTGTTTAATGTTTTTATATGTTTTTGGGAACATGTTTTAAATCTGTTGGATTGCATAAGACGTCCAAGAGACCTTGGACTCTATACACCAACCCTGAAATAATTTCCGATCAAAGAAATTCCAGAATTCAACCTTTTGTTTTTTTGTTTTGTTTTTTAGCCTTCGATCAGTTAGGAGAAAAATCGACGAGAAAACTGTCACCCAAGGTAGTGTGCTCATTGATCACTATGTGATCAATCACCGATTATAATATAGCATGTTCCAATCGAATCGGGAACTGATTGCAGAGGAATCTGATCGGTAGGTCTATTGCTACCTTAAAACATATTGTAGCTAAACTGTGTTATTATATCTGTATTTTTGATTACTTAAAATAATAGTGTTGTGTTTGACAGCACTCTATATATGCAGAATTGACACCTGACCGAGTGCATATTTTAGGGGCTCACCAATCACCTTCATTAGAAAGTAAAAATTTAACCCAATGGATATCTTAATTTTGTCTATTTTTGTCACTGCAATATGCATTTGCAGTTTCTATAGAGCGCTGGTGCCTAACCTGTGGCCCCCTCAGTTTTCCACTTGCGGCCCCAGAAACTAACTGCTTATGCATAGGGCATAGGAACTGGCCTGTCCGCAGATCCACCGCTGACAGGTTCTCGTCTGGGATCTTCTCAGAGTGGGAAGAGGAGGAGAGGAGATAAACTTGCGTGATAGGGGTACGTAAACAATGAGCAACCCAGCTGGTGCCTGAGCAAGTCCCTCTCGCCTATCCTCCTTCTCTTCTCTAGTGTTGGCTGGCCCATGCTCCCACTATTTCACCAACCAGGAGGTGATTGTAATATATATACTGTGGCACATAACCTTTGACAATGAATTTGACACAAAAGGTTCATTACCATACTACAGTATTTCCTAATGCTTGAAGTATAATTTAAAACAAGTTTTGTTATTTAAAAATAATGCCTTCTAGCATTGCCTGCTGTAATTACTTCATTATAAAATGTCAGTATAGATTGAAATTGTTATGTGCGACCCTTAAGTGATGCTGAGGACCACACTTGTGGCCCTCCATATCAACCTAGTTGGCCACCACTGCTATAGAGATTTGATACCTTTTTATACTGAACAGAAATAGACAGAAGTCAGATGTTCTAAGTGTAACATTGTATTTATATAGCGCCCATATATTATGCAGCACTTTACAGTGTACATAAGTCTTCTTATTTAATGACAGATATTTTTCTAAGTGTTAAAGCAATCCTGCTGACCTTTCTTTTACACATCTCAGTATCTTAGTATGTCAGTATGTAGATTATATCTTGCATTCTGAAATTGGCAGTAATAAACTGCTTGTAAAACTGCATCTTTCAGTTCATAAACTGACTATAATAGATGTAGCTTTTTACTTCCATGTGTAAATCACCTGTGAGTTTCTGTAAATAAAGATGACGTGCCCAGGAAACCACTGTTTAAAGCGTTCCACGGAAATCCTTACAACAGAGGAAGCTAATAAGAGGGAAATTACTCTTACAAATAAGCATGCTGGCATGCAGAAAATGTTATATGCTGTTTGTACACATGATCACATTTTAATTTTAAACGCCTTGCTATATATTGCTGGGATTTGTCTCATAACCAAGATAAACCCAACTGAACACAATTCATAACATTACAAAATCTTAAGGGTAGCAAAAATGAATAAAAACAAATGAAGAAGAAATAGAATCATTTTTCAAGTGAGTAGAACAATTTTATTATATGCATGCACATCCTCGGCTGGGAAAAAGATGCAAAGAGGACACTTCCCATTCAGACCACTGAAACTTCATTTATACGGTGATGTATTTTTTACTTTATGTTCCTCAAA
>CM070039.1:55573147-55586280 GCA_036250615.1 Ptychadena robeensis
GGTCAGTCAGGTAGGAGGAAAACCAGGAGAATGCAGAGTCACGAATACCAATAGAGTGCAAGGTCTGTAGAAGAAGAGAGTTATCTACAGTGTCAAAGGCAGAGGTGAGATCCAGCAGAAGAAGCAAGGAGAAATTGCTTTGGGTCTTGGCAGTGAGCAATTTGTTGGCAACTTTAGTGATGGCTGTCCTTCAAATGAGAAGACTGGAAGCTGGATTGGAGGGGGTCAAGGAGGAAATTCACAGTCAGATAGTCAGTGAGTCTTTTGTAAACAAGGCGCCCAAGCAGTTTAAAAGCGAAAGGAAGAAGAGAGATTGGTAGGTAGCTAGAGGGAGAGGGGTCAAGCAATGGCTTTGTTTGTATGGGGTGGACTCTGGCATGTTTGAAGGATGATGGGAAGATACCAGAGGAAAGGGAGAGGTTGAATAGTTCAGTTAGTGCTGGGGCAAGGGTGGTAGAATGGGTCTTAAGTAGATCTGTGGGTATAGTGTCAAGTGTGCAGATGGTGGAAGGAGAGGAGTGAAGCAGAAAGGTAACTTCCTCCAGACTAACAGGGGAAAGAGGTGAGGGAAGAGTTGGAGGAGGATGGGATTGACAGAATGGGGGTGAGGGTAGAGTTACAGGAGGATGGGATTGAAGGAGTGGGGGTGTCACAGTTGGCAGAAATATGAATTCGGATGGCTTTAATCTTGTCTTTGAAATATGTGGCCAGGTCCTTGGCAGAAAAGGTCAGTGGAAGGAGGAGGTGTAGGATTGAGGAGTTGAAGGTGGAGAAGAGGCAGTGAGAGTTGGATGCGTGGATATGAGTGAGCAGAAGAAGGTTTGTTTTGCCGTGGTAAGGGCAGCATTGAATTGATGGAGTTTGGCCTTGTAGATGAGAAAGTGGCTGTTCTTACCAGGCTTTTTTCCATTTGCGCTCTGCCCTGCAAGTGTCATGTTGGAGGCAGCGAGTGTGCTTACCGTGCCAGGGACAGGGGTTGGTGAGTCGGGAAGAGTGGCAGGGGCAAGTTTATTTAGCACAGATTGAAGGGTGAGATTATGTTGAGAGGCAGCTTGGCAACAGATAGTGGAGGCAAGTGAAGATAAAGAGTCAGAGAATGCAGAGTGGTCCAGGTTGTACAGGTCTCTGTGCCAACGTCCAGGTCGGGGAGGTGCAGGGGTGGACAAAGGGCAAGAAGTATTTATATTGAAGGTTAGTAGATGGTGGTCAGAGAGGTGAACAGAGGTGCAGAGTTTGGTGAACACCAGGTGAAGTGTATGTCCACTTTAATGTGTATAAATGTGAAGGATGGTCCATTACCATAGAGCCAATTGTTTACGTTAATTTACTTTACTACTCTTTTTTACTATCCGTAACTAGTTCTTAGATTATTTTTCTTGAAGCCACTAAAAATGTAGTGTTCCATAATGTCAAGTCTACGTTAATTAAAAATAGGGCTCCATGGCATTCTGTAATAAAAAAGAAAAAAAAGAAATAGTTGGAGAACACTATCCAAAACACACACTGAAAGTTGTTTCTGAACCCAGGAAGTATGATGCTACATATACTATTAGACCCATGCTCAAAACCAACTCTTTAACCTCCTTAGTGTTCGTGACGAGCCCATCTCGTCCAGAGTTTGTGTGAAGAACAAACTCTGGATGAGCTGTGCTCCCATGAAAGCTGCCTATCCCCGGAAAGCTACGGCGATGCTGCTTCAGTCGCAGCATTTCCGCGGCTTCACTGATCGCATCACGGTGACGCGGAAGGGGGCGAGGGTGAGCAGTGCCATAGACCTCCATGTTAATGGAGGGGCTTTTGCTCTCCAGACCTCACTGCCAGTGTCATGAATGACACTGGCTGTGTGTAGAGGGGAGGGAGGAAATGGCAGGCAGTGTACCTTGTACGCTGCTGCCATTGCCTGTACCACACTGTTAAAAATGGTGCGGTACAGGAGGTGCGCTAGGGAGGTTAAATAATTGAATGTGCAACATTTAAAACACTTCTGTAAACTTTTTCTTCTATGACTCCCTTTCTGTCATGGTCCTTTGCCAAGGCAATTCCCAAAAGACACTCGGGAAGGGTTACATAACATACATAACTATGTTCCCTTACCAAATATAATTAGACTGAGACCCCGGGCAGATGAGAATCACTGTGTCAGCATGAGGGATAGTGGCAGTGGGTGCAAAAGTACCAGGTAAGTATATGAATGGATTGTGGAACTCTTTTCTGGATCATGCCGGCTCTTTCTTTCTGAGATCAATAGGAACTGTTCTGGGAAACTGGGTTGTAGAATTTTAATTTTAAATTCTCTCCAGCATATCACTTGTACACTTGTAACATGCAACACTAAAGTCATTGTTTTCTTGTGGGACATGGTAGAACCTAGGTGCCCAACCTGTGGCCATTGGGCGTTGTTCGGCGGCCCCCCTTGGTTCTCCACATGTGGCCCCCAAAACCGAACTGTTAGTGCATAGGGCATAGCAACTCACCTGTGAAGTGGTCACACACTGGCCCAGCTATCCTAATCCGCTTTGGCGGTCCTACATCAGTAAAATTGGGATGTTGCTTATGCTGGCCATACACATGCCGATAAACGGCCGGATTTTAATCTGACCGACTGGCGTGCGCGCTCTCGCCGTCGGTCAGGTTAAAATCCGGCCGTTTATCGGCATGTGCCCACATGGGGCGACAGATCCCTGTCGCCCCACTTCTCGGCCGGCCAGAGATCCGACATGTAGGAAAATCTCTGGCCGATGGGAGCCGATGCCATAAGCAGCAATGAAGAGGGCGTCTCCATCGCTGCTTATGGCCGGCACACAAAGGGTGCCTGGCCGATTGTGGGGCCCCAGAATGCAATGGGAGGCTAACGTGATGACGTCATCACGTTAGCCTCCCGGAGCGATATCGGAGGGCCATATCGCTCCAGCTTGGCATGTGTATGGCCGGCATTAGGGAAACCAGGTCTACATATGAGCACCCAGGGGCAGGAGGGGAAGTGGTTGCTGTCAGGTTTTGACTGCCTGACGGGATCTGGTCCACCGCCTGCTGAGATATTTTGACAGGGTGAAGGTCTGGTTTGATGTTATGTGTGGCCCTTAAGTGATGCAGAGGGCCGCACCTGTGGCCCTACATATCAACTCCGTTGCCCACCACTGTGGTAGAAGATATGCATACTGAGTTTTACTGATCTCCTCAACTCTTTTCAACAACTTTTGTGTTGCTGTTTTCTGTGATTTTTTTTTTTACACCTTTTACTGGACATTCTTTCTTCTAATATTTTCTCTAAAAAAAATCCTTTCAAATGGATTAAAGGTTTCGACAGATTTATTCTGTCAAAGTGGAATGTGTTTTTCTTACAAAATTCATGATTTTTGCATCTTGTTTTTTTATAGCATTTATTTATATCAGACTGATTGCCTGTTTAAATAAAAACATTTGAAAAAAAGATGAACTGTAATTATAAAATATTTTGGTTTTGCTGATTCGAATTTTTTTTCCAGCAAACAGATTACTCAAAGATAATAAAACATGAAAGCCTGGGAGAAGAGACAACAATGGAAGTGATTACCTTTACAAAAGACACAGTACTGTCTGATATCCATGTATATATTCCACATAAGAGGCATCTCATGGTCAGACTCAATAAAGCAGGACAACCAGGTAAATTACTAATTAATCACATTTACATATATATATATATATATATATATATATATATATATATATATATATATATATATATATATATATTGTGGGGGTTTAGCTCAAATGGTGCTCCAAAACATCATTAATCCACACGATTCTTTACCTTTAAGGGCTCCTGCCCACGTTTGTTCACACACAAACACAGTCCAAAGCAAAGTTACCCTCGCAGGGGTTAATCCAAACAAAACAAATGTCCTGAAAATGCCAAGCCTCCTGGCTTGGCACCGATCAAACAATGTTTCCGTTCTCTAGAAAACAGTAATGGCTGGCCTCCTGGCAACCATCAGCGTGGGGCCACACACACTCTGTGTGCCCTGTATTCACTGCACCTAGCAGCACTGTCTCCCACTTCCTTGGGAGCCCTGTCTCCAACTTCATCTGGGAGCCCTTACACACTGGATTCTGCAGCTATTTGGAGTCACACCTAGCTCCAATCACCTGCAACCCAGGTGTTAACGGTTTGTGAGAGGCCCACCCAATTCCATCCTCTCTATCCCAGAGTCCGGGAGCCCTTTAAGAAAACAAAACTAAAACAAAACACATCTAGCAACCTAATGGTGCTGGCCAATAATCATTCCCGTAGTCCTTCCAGGAACCAGCAAACAACTTCACGGTCTAATTTCACAGTGACAGATGACCAGTCTGTCACAATATATATATATATATGATAGATATTACTCATGTTCTACAGTAAGCCTGTTTTATCCTTTTCTGGGCATTGTGTTGTGCAATAAAATTATCTTTTTTAAAGCAACATAAATTCAGCTAAAATATATTTTGCATGGTATGTTAAATCTCAGTGTTAATTAGTTTCAATCAAGTGAAAAATAAATAAGCATTACATTACACAGGCAAATAAAGGAATCAAACAAATCATTAAGAAGTATTGAATGGATGACTGTAGCCACTTATACCTGGGGCACACAGTAGAACATGCAGGTTATCTGGTGAGTGCTAGAGTATAAAAACTTCCCTGGTAGTTCTCACATTAATGACATTTTAAAGAAAAATAACATTGGAATAAACGGGATACATTTGTATGAGTACAGAATCTGGAGTGTTTTACTTCTCAAGGGATCTGTTATTGTGTGCAGCCACAGTTGCTTTGCCCTTCAACCTCCCTAGCGGTCATGACGAGCCCAGCTTGTCCAGATTTTGTGTGAAGAACAAACTTTGGATGAGCTGGGCTCCCAGCTGCATATCCCATATAAGCTACGGCGATTCTCTTTCCAGCCGAAGCATTTCCGGGGTTGCGCAGCGTCACCAATCGCGTCATGGTGACGCGGAAGGGGGTGGGCGGCGCCATAGACCTCCATGTTAATGGAGGAGCGTGGGCTTTCCAGCCCTCACAGCCGGCGTCATTAATGATGCCGGCTGTGTAGAGAGAGGCGGGGGGAGGGGGGAATTGCAGGCAGTGTACTGTGTACATTGCCGCGATTGCCCATACCATGCTGTTAAAAACAGCGTGGTATGGGCAGACCACTAGGGAGGTTAAACTGAAGAAGCCCAGTTGGGCTAAATGCATTGGAATTTATAGGACCTGATTAGGTCCCCGTCCCATCTTAGGACAGCATATTCATAAATTCTAAGAGGTCTTTCATGAACGCAGATGGTAAACATATATCCCTACATTTATGAACCCACAAGTTTTGTATTTGCATAGTCATTGTTTTTACTTCCTTACGTGTATATATAATTAAATTATTCTATTCCTTGATTAGATTTTGTGCCTTGAAAGTCCAGGCTGGTATCCATACTAGCCCACATCTATAGTGACCTACATGGTCCACGTTTTGGTTCTTCTTTAATATTATTATATTGGGATGTGGCACATTACATGGTACTGCATAATTTAGGATTAAGAAAGTTAGCATAACAATATTGTTAGACATCTGATTTGCTCAGACTTGTTCATTTGTTGTTTTACTTCTGAAGTTTTTCAGACACATTTCAGTATACTTTGGAAAAACAGTGCTTCGGAATCATCAAGAAAAGATAGTATAACTATCAGTGATGATGAAGACCCAGAAATACACCAAAAAGCAGGATTATCACTTCTTAAAACTACAAAGATACCGGCGATAGAAAACCTTCTTGATGAAGATGGAGATCTTGAAGTCCAAAGAAGACCACAATATCTTTCAGACAGAGATGATAGCAAACATTATGCTCGAAATGTGGTGTGCCCCACTATTGTAACAATCAGCAGTGAAGGTCAGATTGAGGAAGAAGAATGTGTAAACAACAAAGATGTCATTACAATAGGTAAGTTACTGATTTTTTTTTTTACAAATTTATAAATAATTTATTTACTAATTTATAAGAATGTTGAACCAGTTACCATATTTTTCGCACTCATGGTTTTGGAGTGCTCAAATCCTGGTATTTTGGTAATGGTATTGTCTCCTCCTTCTCCCGTCAGGAGCCAATCTGTGCAGGGGATTTCAGGATAACTTTTGTTGTATTATAGAGCCAAATATATGGTACCATGTTTTTTATGTGTAAATTCAAAAGGTATTTCTTTTTAATTTTTATTTAGTATATAGGGAATGTTGTCAGACAGAATGAGATATTCCATTGGCTGTCAAATGTATGTATTTGATTAATGGAGTATCAAGTTATTTTTAAAACTCAGAAATTACCTCTCATTTACTTTGCTACTACTCCATTTCCCACCAGAAGAAGCCATGTGTAAACTCTGCTGGTAATGAAAGCATTGGGGCCATTTCACACCTACAGCTTTGTGGCATGGTTTTTGGCAGGTTAATGACGATCTACCGGTAATGTGTCCACTACCACCAAAACCCCCTGTTACTGCATTGCGCTTCACTTGCGTCTTCTATACTATTGCTTGTGCTGTGTCGTTTAGGGTAATGTGTGTTGTTACCGTGAATGCAAGTGTGGGACCAGTGTGAAAGTTACAAGGAGATCTGTTGCCGGGGGTGGGGAGGGGGATTGCTATCAAAACAACAATTGAATTTTCCTAAAAACATTCCCTGAAATAGAATAAATTAAGTCTTAGTTAAACTTAAAACTTGATATCATACTTAAAGCGCACCTAACCCCACCAGACAAACTTTTCCCCCTGGCTAGCCAACCCCCGACTATTGGGGCAATATGTAAATAAAAAATTGTTACCTGTGTGGAGATATCTGTATAGATGTCCCCTCACCCCTCCTCCTCTGTGTGAGCATGTCCTTAGTGCCGCGGCGGGCAGCCGACATCTCTAGTAGCTATTGCTTGATTTATTTATTTATTTTTCTTACTTTCACTTTGTGTCCATTGACACACATTGTATCTGGTGCCCCCGGTGGCCGCCAGCGATATTGCAGCCTCAACTCATGCAAGCCTGGAATCAAACACTGAATCTAAAATGGTCGCTCCCACAGGCATCAGCATGATTGCTAAATGAATATTTTTTGTTTTTTGAGCACCTTTAAGCTATTGGGACAGTTTAAAGGTAAGTAAAAATGTAATAAAAATGTTTGGGTGATTTTTTTATTTTTAATTTTAGGTAAGATTACAGGTTCCCATCAATAAGACGACTTCTCAATTTACTCTTCATTTCACGCTTGAAAATGATTATTCGCATAAATATGTAGACACGAATAAGGAAAGGTTGTCCAAATATTATATTTTGCATAAATTAAATTCAAATTTAAGTGGAACATTTTGCTAAAATATTTCGATTTGAATTTAAACTTTATTTATGTGAAAACCCTTTTCTATATCTCCTGCGATTGGGGGATTATACTATGTTCAGAGGCTTTGTGATTGACTCGCAAAATCAGATGTGAAATATTAATTCCATCTCTAGAGAAATGTGGAGTACCATCCAGGAGTTTAACTGCCAGGAACAGGGAGAGAAAAAAGTCAGCCAGGAGTGACAGGCCCCACTGACCCAGACTAAAGGGGCTAAAGAGCCACATTTTTTTGCAAGCTGCACTTTGCTGACCCCTGGAGTAGGGTATAGAGTATTAATATAAGCCTAATGAGATTCCATATTCAGAAATAATGTGAAATGTACATGCTGACTGCAAGTGAGACAATTATATTCAGCAGAGTTTGATTAACTCAGCTTTAGGCTGGATTCAAATGTGGCATTTTCATCACCCACTCACCCGCAAAGTCGTTTTTGCTGGTTGCTATTCGGGGGTGATTATCTGCCTGCTGATGGTCGGCAGCAGCCCATGATTCTTGCTGCATGACGCCTGCATGATTCTTCTTATGTATCTTGTTAAGCTACCTAATCTCTACTTTTATTTATATAGCGCCAACATAATATGCAGTGCTGTACATTAATTAAAGTTGAGATTCATCAGGTAATAACACAGGAGCTTAGGACCTTGCCTGATCAGGCTTGCAATCTAAGGCCCTCCATACACAGGCACCTGGCGCGATTGACCAGAATAGCCCGCAAGTTGGTGACTTGACGGTACTTTTGTGGTCAATCGCCAGGGTCCCCATCCAAAGTATCTTTAGTACTCCATGTATGAGTGGCACACATGGTGATTTCCCTTTTTTTTTTTTTTTTTTTTTTTTTTTTTTTTTTTTTTTTTTTTTTTTTTTTTTTTGCGGACTACTGAAAGCAGTGTGGTGACGTCACGATGCTGTGATCAGTCGCTGGCGGAACACCTGGGAATCTACCTATGTATGGATAGCTCAATAGATTGAGTAACAGAGTATACAATAGGTGGGGGGATGTGCTGCTTTTTGTTGACAATTACTTTGGTCAAGTTTCAAGGATCAAATTCCCCTTTTAAACATACATTTTATTTCTACATCTAGTTTTGATTTTCTCTGTCATTAAAAAAGGGAGATAGCTTTTCAAGTAAAAATAGATCATCATTTACAGAGTATATAATACATATCATCCCTAATTCCCTCTGCTTTTTAAAATGTTGTATCTTTTGATATGTAACAAATATTGAGGTTGCAGACCATGATCCTTAATATGATTTCTCAAGTAATTATACTCTTTATTAAGTTGTTGGCATTTAGGTTTGACGTCTGTGATCCAATTAAACATACCATTTGTAATATTGGATTTTGTTTCTCTTTATTATATAATTATCAGTATATGTCTTCAGGCTTCAACTGATACAATGATGGACATGATGATCTTATGTTTTGTTTTGTTTTTATTAAGCTTTAGCTGCAAAACAAAAAAAATGCAATTCAAACCAATTTGAACAAAACACATAAACATTTTATCACAGATCGCAGTGTCACCCAGCGATCTGTAACTGCAGGTGTGCCATCTACCAGTGTCTCTTCCCAAACCTGAGAGGACCAGGACCATTTGTAGATGATGGTGGCACTTGATTTTACTCCTGCTCCCTCTCCTGGGCAATACCTGATTAGCACTCCTTATCTCACACCTGGAGCCCTGCCCAATCAGACCACCCAGCCAGGTACCTAAGGAATTCTCAGACACTAGGAACTTGCCTGAACAATGAGGTCTTTCAGTCTCTGTTCCACAGGCTCTGCTTTCATTTGTCTGCTTTATTGTAACTGACCCCTGGAACGTCTTTACCTAGCCTGTTTTCAGCCTGCCCTGACTATCGCCTGCCTGACTATGTTTCTGCCTGTACTTCGCCTTGGAACTTTGCTGTCAACCCCTACCAGTAAGTGTAACTAGGGACAGCAGCAAAACCCATCACCCCTTGCGGGGGCTCCTTAGACTCTGTGCCCTGGTTGTCTGGTGGCACGGTGGGTCCATTGCTCCCGTGGTTCACCCATGACAAAAAAATTTTTTTTAGTGTATAAATGTAATGTATAAAATTCTCCCAAAAAAGGAGGCATACACATATATTAGCTTGGAGGCAGTTGTCCACGGAGTCTTCAGAAATGTTGTTTTTGTAAAGCTTCCTCGTTTTTGGATGATTATTAAGGGGTAAAATCTTGATCCCGGATAAAAAAAAGGCTCTAGGTGGTGCCCGTAGTCATAAAATACCAATTTATTGAAAATAGCATCGACATGTTTTAGGGTTCCAGACTAATTCCTCAAGATGATAGGGTATGTGGGTAGTCTGTCAGATTAAGTTAATAGATAAAAGATAAAAAAAACTTGACATTTTCTTATTTTTTTGTTAAAGATGTGTGGTTACCAAACACACCAATCAGTATATCGCTATATATCTAAGTAAAATGTATATATCTTAGTATGCACTATATATATTATATATATATATATATATATATATATATATATATATATATTTGTTTATATTATATAGACATTATAGTTAAAAAAGCTTTTCACATAATGGTGTGTATATAGATTTGTACATAATAAAAACATAATAAATGTTTGCTTGGGCAGACACCAGTAGACTGCAGTAAGATAGCTTTGCACCTAATGATGTGTAAATAGATTTGTACATAGTAGCATGATAAATGTTTCATGATTGCTTGGGCAGACACAACTGTAGTACCCCAGTAAAGATTCCACAAGATCAATTTGGCAGGCACATAAAAAATATATGTATATATTACAATTTTTTTTATCTGCCTGCAAATTGATCTTGTGGAATCTTTACAAGCCTGATCTTTAAACAACAAAATACATAAATATACAGTGTACATTTTCGAACACTTGGGCATTATCTCCACATGGGCAGTAACAAATGAGTCACTGAAGCACCAGACGTGTTTTGCAGCTCCTCACTTCTTCAAGGTGTGCTTGAGTGAATCTGACAAAAGTGCATGAACAGTTTCAAGGATTATTAATACATATATAGACCACAATACAAAAACAATAGTACAGCCTCTAAAGGGGTGACCCTTTGAAAAGGGGGTAACACAATGTTTGCTGTACTATCGTTTTTGGATTAAATATATTACGGATTTCATCTAACATTTTTTCCAAGCGTCTTTTTTCCAGGACAGCATCAATGAGAGATGGGGCTCCACCCCTGGAGGGAGGAAACACCCACTCAAGTTTAAATCTTTGGCTCATCCACTTCTTGCCAGTCTTTGTGTTTCCTCCATCCAGAGGGGAACTACACCCACGACTCGCATCTCCTACGGGGCACTGACCATGGTGTCTGGTCCACATGAACTGTAAGAAGGGCTTACCCTCTATGCCGCTAGCACACTAGGAGTTTCACCACTCCTCGCCTCGAAGGGAGGGGGATTTTCACACTTTTACTAGCAGCTGGGACGGATCCCTCCTCCTGGAAGATGTTGCACTGGAGGGGGCGAGCTGATGGTGTAGGCTGTGAGTCCAGCCCAGGATTATGGGCTGGCTCCCTGCGGGAAGGTTGGGATGCCAGGAGCAAAAAGGCTCTTCCAGTAAAAAAGGCTGAACTTCCATCTAAGCGCCCCTTTCAGGGTCAGAAGCTTGTAGATTATAAGAACTGGTAGCCACCCGTATAAGACCATGGCAGGCACCCAAGTGTAGGGACAAGAAAGGTATTTTGTTCAATCCCCCAGATCAGGGTGAAAAGTCCAGTTGACTTAGGAGGGGGGGAAGAGGTAGCGAGATTGAGCTAGTTTCCGTCAGTTTCGTCAGCAGGACAATGACCCTAAAGATAAAGCCAGGGCAACAATGGAATGGTTTAAAACAAAACATATCCATGTGTTCGAATGGCCCAGTCAAAGTCCAGATCTAAATCCAATCGAGAATCTGTGGCAAGATCTGAAAACTGCTGTTTACAAACGCTGTCCATCTAATCTGACTGAGCTGGAGCTGTTTTGCAAAGAAGAATGGTTAAGGACTTCCGTCTTTAGATGTGCAAAGCTGGTAGAGACATACCCTAAAGCTGTAATTGCAGCTAAAGGTGGTTGTACAAAATATTGACTCAGGGGGCTGAATAATTATGCACACCCCACTTTGCAGTTATTTGTAAAAAAATTTGGAATCATGTATATAAAATTATTTTTTGTTTACATATCCCATCATATTCATATATACATTACAGACAATTAGACCACAGTTAAAGTGGACCTACCACCAGAAATCTATGTTTTCATGAATGGCACTAGAAGTGCCAATAATAGGGAGGAATGCAGTAAAAAAACTCAAAAACGATCCTGTAATGAGCAATTTAACAAGATTACCACACAGCTCCCATCACTTCCTGGTTCATGGAGCCAACACATGAAACACATGGGGGTGCAATATCGCGGGTGGCCACTGGCGTTCAGTGATCTTCTATGGGAATTTTCAAAGCAGTTCACTGAAAAATCAAAGCTTCCTGTGACGTCCTGCCTTGCTCTGCTGACCATGAACCAGGAAGTGAGGAGAGCTGCCGGATTATATTCCTAAATTGCTCATTACAGGTACGTTTTTGGGTTTTTTCACTGCATTCCTCCCTATTATTGGCACTTCTAGTGCCATTCATGAAAACATAGATTCCTGGTGGTAGGTCCGCTTTAAGTGTGTACCCACACTTGTACCATCACCAATCTGTTGCAGCCAACAACGCTAAAAACAGCAGAGCAGGTAAATTGTAAGTCCATAATGGCCCATTAGATCCGCAGTTATATGGGTCCAAGGTTATTTGTTTCGCCCCTATTTACTGGGGCTTCCTCAGGAGAGAATGGTAATAGCACTATTGCTAGAAAGAAAGATAGAAAAACATCCATTTATATAAAAACAACTCAAGCTGTGGTCCTCAATGTGGGCCAACTGTGATTTCCTCACAGTCTTAGGTCCACACTGCTCTGTCCACAATCTCCACAACACATAAATCTCATATTTATCTACAATGTGCACTTCAAAATTTTCCAACAGTGCAGATTTCTACCAACACCACCCCCCGGGCATAACAGTACTAAGTCCAGCACCTCAAAGGTAACACAAAATATAATGCCCATGCATCACTACGTCATGCTGACTTCATCCCCATATAATAGTGACAAGGCCTGGGTAATACACTTACTGCTGCCTGAATAGTTGTTAGATATGTTGTTAGATATGTGCCTCTGAGTAAATACTCAGACAACCCAGTGTTTTTTGTGCATTCAATATAGTCTCACTCACATATAAGTAGCATGAGCTTCCTGGACTTGAAAACTACTGTTCCCAGGGCTAGTAGGTTTACCACCGTCCTTGAGATTTCTTTTGGGGGAGTGGCAGGCTATGCAAGACAAAAGAAAAAAGGAAAACCATATACAAACATGCAACACAAAATCACAAATGAGGAGACCACCATGCCAAACCCACATGCGAATGCAAATACACAGGTAGGAAAACCTACCTACAAAAGGCTTCCATACAAGGGACCAATATAACATATTGTACAGGACTGCTGGGATGGGTCCTGCCAGAGAGGCCTATTTCCCCTACATGCAGGCTGTGATCTCATTGGGTGGTTTATCGTGCATGGAGTTCGGGAAAGTATTGCTCAGCCACAGTTGGTTGCTGAACAGTACAGTAGTTGAACCTGACCTTGAACGGCAGCGGACCGATACGCCTACTTCCTTAACTTACCGCT
>CM070039.1:55589254-55599944 GCA_036250615.1 Ptychadena robeensis
TGTTAAGTTGCCTAATAATTATGCACAGTAATAGTCAGCTGCACACACAGATATCCCCCTGAAATAGCTAAAACTAAAAACAAACTTCCAAAAATATTCAGCTTTGATATTGAGTTTTTTGGGTTCATTGAGAACATGGTTGTTCAATAATAAAATTATTCCTCAAAAATACCACTTGCCTAATAATTCTGCACTCCCTGTATATTGACTTTAGGGGATGGATTTTAATAGGGGTGGAAGCTTCCGCAGTGTAAGATCATATTACCTGCCGTTGGCTTTCGATACAATGTAGCTAAAATCTCTGTCTGTCTTGTTCAATAGAGATCATAACATCTAAAAAAGAAATCTCCTTAGCCGAATAGCCCATTGTAAATTTAAAATGCCAAATGTTCTGCTGCATAGATTTAACAAAACTCTGTAATTCTGATACTGATTCTGTCCTTATCATTAGAACATCGTCAATGTAACGCCTCAACATTAAAATGTGGGGCTGATACACTGACAGATCTTCACGGGATAAAAGATCCCTCTCCCAATCCCCCAGGTACAGGTTGGCATACGATGGGGCACAGCAAGTGGCGATCGTGACCCCCTGGACCTGGGGAAAATTCTAAGAGATGACCGATAAGGGCGTTATGGTTATCCCACTGTGGACCCCTCAGCTGGAGAACCTCTTCACGTCAGCACCCCCCCCCCCAATGATGGGGGATGCTGCTGTAAAGCGCCTCCACGATGGTAACTAAGAGAGCCCCCAGTGGTACCATCAATCCGACCAACACCTTGAGTAATTGCTTTGTATCTTTTAGATAAGATGGAAGTGAAGCCACAAATGGTCTAAGTACTGTATCAACATATTTACTCACATTTTCTGTTAGGCAACCGTTTTGTGTTTTTTTTGTTTTGTTTTTTTGTTAATGAAAATATATGCAATTATCATACTATAATATTAAGTATTGCCTGCATTCCGATATTTGATTCTTTCACCTGAAATTTTAAAAAGTAAGGTAAAGTGTATGTGAATCAAACAACTTTTTATAAATAAAAGATTCTTCACTTTCATATTGTGCTTTTGTTAAACCAGTTTAACACAGCCTGTAGTAGACACCTAGTGCGTCATCTTTGTGTCCGATGCAATATTTGTGCTGTGACACTTGCCCTCTGAATTTTTCAGTCTGTGGTTACAAACATGACATTTTAGCGCAAAGAACATTAAAAGACATTGTAAGGCTTTCCCTACTCAATCATTGCTTTTAACTATCAGCGGTTTCCAATACCAGTGCCTCTTAGGTCTGCCAAATTGTATGTTTAAAAGTCAATTTTATTTAATAGGTATTGTGACATTTCAAAATCTAAAATTTGATTTACTTTTCTTTCATCTAATTTCCAGCACAATAAATTTCAATAAAGCACTAACAAATCTGATTCCTTAAATTTGGTTATTTCTAGCTGGTTGGCTAACTAATGCAATGTAGATTTTAAAACCTGTATAATATATAGGCTGTTGTCTATATTATTTAATGTTTTTTTATGTTCAAAGATGCATTTTTGTAAATCAAGTTTGGGTTCTTTGAACATCTCTGTACTTTCTGACTTCTTAAACAATGGCCATTCTTCTCAAAACATTTAATAACACTCCTACTGATACTCCCTTAAATTTTTACTCTCTAAACTGATGTTACAATAAAATTAACATAAAAATCCCAGAGGATGTAACTATTTAGCACCAGAAAGAATTCCCATTTTCAAATAACACCCTCATAACTTTAAGTTTAGAGTTTCAGACACATTTGGTAAAATGCATCAGTGAGCTGGCATACCTAATAAAGGCTGAGTCTTCACTAAAACCGGGGGTGGTGTTATAGACATGTCAGTTTTCCTGCTATTGGGGTGCTGTTGTCATGTTGGCATTACAGCACCCTATTAATTGAAACCATTTTGTTCACGTCACATAATTCGCCCAATAGTACGTACTGTTGCTAGATTGAACAATAGCCCTTAGATCCAGGTTTCCCATCCCTCTAAACACAATACAAAACCAGAAACTACCCTCATGTGGGACTTTGGTTGGAAACCTGGATCACCCAAAAATGGAATCGTACATTTATTGTAGCTTTTTTCCAAAACTTCATTCCAGGATAGCACCTGAGAGGTGGATTCTGCCTTAGAGGTAGGAAACGCCAAGAACCAAACTATAAAGACCAGCTTTCAACCACCCTATTAAGTCTTTGAAGTTTCTTCCTCTAGAGAGGAATGTCAGGAACCCGGTTGGTATCCATCAATGAATGCTGCCTATCCCTGAATTTGTTTGCTTTTTCTTTTTTTGAAACCCTGCGGGGTCAAAGTTCCGGGGGACTAACATCCATACTTGTTAATGAATAAAAAAGTGCAGGGGTAGTGGGGGGGGGGGGGGGCAGACTGCATAAAAAATAAATAAGTGTTCTGTGCATAATGCACAGGGCAGGCCTACCGGACGACTATATACATTCTTCTGATCTGGCCAAAAGGCCACCCCTAGGAAGCAGGTGCTATAAAAGTTGTGCCGGGGAAAACAGAATGTGCCATAAACAGTGGTCCCCCACCAGTAATTTATGGCAACCCTGGGTCCCAACTAGGGACACTGAACGCCAAGGTTCAACTTCAACCAATCACAAATGCAGCAGAGTTGCCCCTACAAGAAGGCATAGTGGCCAGTACTGACACACATCCCAACACAACCTATCAATTACCCCTCATGGCTGACCACTGCATTGTAGGAGGACACTCGACCACCATCCTTTTCCACAGCCAAGCTGGATACAGAAATGTAGGAGTTACCCCCATATATTCCCTTCACCAATTGGAGTAACCTGGAACCCAATTCTGAAGGAAAGGATTATACAAGGAAACACCATAGAGAACTGATAAGAACAGATACTTCACTTGATCTTAGACAAAAGGATGAAAATCTGCCTGCCCCTGTTAGGGAACAGTTGTTTATTATGGGTCCTGGTTCACCTACTTTTACCTTTAAAGTAGGTGCAACCGGCGTCTTTGCCTGGTTCTTGGAGAGTCCGGACTATATGTGCCGAGCTCACAGAGGCAAAGTTGTGCTGCATTTTTCCTATCCGATCCTCCCACAGGTAGTGCGTGCTTCCTGGTTGTGAGCTGGGGGTGGAGTTGAGCACTAGCACGTTTGCCCTTTGGAAGGGCATGGAAGAGGCAGACCCACGTTACCACCTCACTTCCGGCTCCCAGCAGTGAGCCAGGTGAACCAGAAGTGGTGGTAATCAGTAAGATGGAGGATTCCCGGCTGCTAGTGAGGAAAGCAGTATAGACCCTGGAACGCCTTGTTGAGCTAGCGAGGTGGTCACGGATGGAAGCAGATTCCTCTGGTGTTAGCTCATTCAGCTGGTTTGGCATTTAGACCACTGGGGGGATGCCCCCTGCAGCAGTGATAGGGAGTCCTTTTATTGGGTTAAGCTCCCCCTGACCTTTTTTTTCAAGATATGTTTCACAAGAGATTGACCTTTGTCTCCTCTTGCATTCTTGTATTGTGTCTTGCAGGCCAAGCCAGGCCATAGTTTTGAAATGAAATGTGCTGCTTGTAATGCCAGGCTACTAAATTCGAACAAGCCCATCTGTCCTAAGTGTATTGAGGGTCTTCTTAAGGAGGGGGTTGCCACAGCTAACAGAGACCTGCTCTCATCAGTTGGAGAAGAGTTATCTACCACATTTGCCTCCTTTAAGACGCTTCTGTCTGAACTTTTTTTTTCTAAAACATAGATTTCCCTTTGATGATCCATCATTACCAGGGAATGCAAATTGGATGCAGCCTTTTCTCAGGTCTCAAGGCCCACTAATTTATCCTTTGAGGATATGGGGGTTCTCAAAGACCCCATGGATAAGAGAGCAGATATCTTACATGATCACGGAATTCTAATTTGTTTAACTTAAAGCCTGCACTTACATCCATGTGGAGGCAGGCACCCCTCAAAATGTCTGCCGTTACTACTAACTTGTGGCAAATGCATCTATGGAGTCGGTGTGGTTTGCAGCCCGCACAGGTGCACTGGTAAACTGTTCTAGGAGGGCTCTGTGGCTTGGACAGGTGATGTCCTATAGTTCTAAATCTTGGCTGTGCATCATTATTTTTTTAGGTGCCCTGTTCGCATCAGAACTAGATAAGCGAAGGTTGCCTTAAAAGCGGGACATTAGGATCCAGAGTCAAAAGGGGAAGGAACCAGCCCAAAAGAAAGTGTGGCAGACCAACAGGGAAAGGGGTAAATGCAACATTATTGTTTAACACTTTGCCATCCAATCCAATGGACTGTCCAATTCTCTTCCTACCCACATGGGTGCAAATATCCCTAAACTCTTTTGTGCTGAACGTTGTGAGGCAGGGCTATTGCCTGGATTAATGGATCACCTCACTCACCATTTCTTATGGACTTTTCCTCCCAGGAACCCTGTCAAATGCAAAGCCTTGATATCTCTCATTTAGGAGCTAGTAGGCAGTCCTGTCCCCAGTACCTCAGGATGAAGCCTGGCTAAGATTTTATTGTCACTTATTCACTATCAAAAAGGTACCTGACTTACCGAAGGTTCCATATGGGGAAGATCTATACCACCAGGAGGATTTTGTTGTGTTTTATGGCCACTGTGGATCTGAGGGATGCCCTAAGGATCAGACATGTATCCAGGGGTGCACATAATATTTTTAGTGAGCTCCTCAGATGAGTACCAGGAGAAGGTGTTTGGTACTCCACCCATATGTAGTGCCTTCTTCCTCACTGTCTCCCTCACTCCGTCCCTCTGTCCTCTGCTTCCTACATGGTAGATTCTGCTGCAGATTGACCTCCCTGTTCTTTATTGTTTGTACAGCTATTTAATATGGAAGGGTTGCCGATTGTTCTGCTGATCTCTCCGCTTTATGGCTGACAGCCAGACTCTTCGGGTGCACCTGATAGCTATGGCCACCCAGACACAGAGTGCCTCCAAGTTTTTATTACACATATGAGTTTTGTAGCAATAATACAGGTACGCATAGCTAGTTTTTGGCCCCTTTTTGAGTACCAGAGTACCACTTATGTGCACCCCTGCATATATCATCCCACACCTAGACCACCTTCGCTTTTTTGCAGAGTCAAGGGACCAGTTGCTACAGGACCCTGGTGGTTAATCAATATTCTTGGGCTACACAATAGCTTGTAAGACTGGAATCGGGCTGGACCTCCAGACCAGGGAGGTAGTTTCTATCCAGCAGGCCATGGCTCTGGTGGGATTCATGTCAGTGTCCATTCTGGTGGTCCCATGGGCAAAAGCACATCTCAGGGGGCTTCAGTCACACATCCTCAGTGGAAAGAAGGAAGATTTGGACCCGACAATTTTCATCACTCCCAGAGTAAAAAGTCCTTGTGGTGGTGAAGTTTCTAGGTTCATCCATGGGTATGGATCAGGTCAGGTTTGTTACAGATGCCAATGCCTGGGGGCGCTTCTTTTCCCAGGGAGCTTGAAACAAGGCAGAAGCCAAGCAGTCCTCCAACTACTGGGAACTGCTAGTGGTGTTCAGAGCGCTTAGAGCCTTTCAGAGTCCGCTCTTCACATTTTAGTCATGATTCTGTTGGTCCTCCAGAAAATCAGCAGTGAATTTATATGCCTGGTACTAGTGGCACCCTATTGTCCGAAGAGAGCCTGGTTTTTGGAAATTCTCTGCTGGGCAGTGGGTCCTCCCTTGTTCTAACCCAAGATACCAGACCTGCTTTCTCAGGGGCCCATTTTCTGTGGCAGGGCAGAGACTTGGAACCTGGTGACTTTGTATCTGATGAACACCTCCTAGCCCTCAAAGGACTATCAGAACATTAACACCAAAATCACTAGCTGCAACCCTGTCACCAGGGTTTTCTTTTCCTTCTGTACTCAGAACAAGGTTTAACCAGCATTGGCAGTAGTGCTGGATTTCCTTCAGGCAGGGGTACAAATTTCAGAGCTGAGTGTTTTCATGGAAAAATCACTTGCAGAAGATCCCCTGATCTGCAGGTTTCTTAAGGGAGTAGCCAAATTGGGTCCACTTAAGCATAAGTTGGATGTCAGGAAGGCTACTTGGAGGCTACCCAATTTTTCTGTAAATCAGGAAAACTGGTTGTCCTTCACGCAGAACAGAAGAAAGGGGAGAAGGCATCCCAAGCAACACTAGCCAGGTGGCTTAAAGGCTATAGATAAAGCTTACAAGGCCTCAGATCTTTCTTGTCCTCTGGCCATTACAGCACATATCACCAGGGTGGCCGCTGCATCATGGGCAGAATTGCCCTGAACAATATTCCAAGCAGCCACTTAGTTGTCCTTCTCTACCTTCATTAAGCATTACCATCTAGACCTTCTTTCAGCTCACACACAAGCCTCCTGCTTCAGGCAGTGGTACCACCCTAGCTTGGTAAGTGCTAGATTATCCTCTTGGGTGCTGTCCTGGAATGACGCTTTGGAAAAACTAATAGTATAACAAAAAGTTAATTGCAGGACAGCAAGCCTACCCACCCTTGAGTTGACTTAGTTCGGGACTGTTGTAATAGTGGTTGTTTGTTTGGTATTATGTTGTTGTTGTTGTTGTGCTTTTGTTTTTCAGTTCCACTCTCGAGTCCTTTTATACAGACTGAATTGGGTGGTTGAGAGCTGGCCTTTAAATTTTCAGGACAAGCACATTGCCGACTGTCTTGGATCTGTAGAGTGTGAGAAAATAATGCTAGATATACACGGGTAGATTACCATATGAATGATGCCCAGCTCGAGCTTCCCCGATGCACTTCTGTATTCTCGATGTCACCCGATAAGGTAAAAGAAGGCAAACAGGGTTTATCAACATGTTGGTTCCATGTTCCACAGGCATAAATTTTGTATAGATTCTAGTACAATTGAGCACTGTGACCCTTCAAGATTGTGCTGGAATCTATAAACAACAAGCTTAAGATTTATAAATAACAATAGTTTAAATAAATGTTTTGGGATATGGGGGATCTTCAACCCCTTATTTTTGTATCTATTTATTTTGTTTAAGCGTCATAAATAGTTAACTCTAATTAGACAGTTGTTGACAGATCGTATCAAAATGTATTTTTGCAGCAACTTACCCAGTGGGAAAATTTTTGCTGTAATATATAAGCAAATTGGGGTTTAGACAGTCAGATGAGTCTCTAAAGGAGTCCCTTTTTATTTTATTTTTTACATTAAAATTTTATTAAGTTTTCAGCACATATAAATGCACACAATTATATCAATAAAACAGATACATAAACAAATCAGCAACAGCTCTAGCAGCATTCAACAGGTGGACCAGAACTGACTTATTATAGGCCCTAGGCGCCATGAAATTGCAGTGCAGCAGGAAGAAGACAGGTTCGTCAGGGATCTGTCGATCTTTAAACCTCTTCAGATTGGCTTGCACCTCCTCCCAAAAGGAACGGATTAGAGGGCAAGACCAAAATATATGCAACATTGTACCTGGGGCACAGCAAACATGCAGTGTAAAAGCGTGGGTGTCCTGTACCACCGGGTGAGTATCTTATAGCCTTATTCTGCTTCTGAGAGTCAGTAAATGTCCTTTCTAACTCCCTCTCCCATTATGTGAGGGATGGCAATCCATCGTCCAACAATGGGCTATTGAGAAGAGCATAGATTATCGATAGCGTATGGCACACCGTTCCGGAGCCCGAACAAATGGATTCAAACCCCGTATGACTCAGATTAAAGGAGGATGACGAAGGGAGTAACCCCAAAAGTGGGAGGCCCGCAGAGCCTGAAGCGAAGGGAGCCAAAACATTTGCTGCAAGGATGCAAGTTTCACAGCATCTATCTGTCCGTGCACAGGAAGTGTTTGGCTCAGGATTAAGAGTGAGCGAGGCATAGTATCAGCTGGCCAGGGTCACATCCAGGGGGGAAATCGGGGTTTGCCAAAATTGGATACATTGGGGATGGAGCAGGAGAGATAACCATCCAGGGAAAATATTGTCCCGAAGAGTAGGGCCCACTGTTGGATGCAACGCCACCTCACCCACAGAGCCACCTCCCAGCCAGGGCAGTGAAGCTAATGGAAGTTGCAAGCCAACCCAACTCTTCTGGTCCGCATTGCGGCACCAATCGATCACCGGCTCTAAGTACAGGGACACATTGGAAGTGCCCGTCTCGCCTAACGACTTGGGCAAAAACAGGAGAGATCTGCGGAGTCTAGGATGCTTGCCCTGCCATATACAATATGCCATTTGGAAGATATGAAAAAGTTGGGACATCCCAGTCCTTGAGATTCCGACCAATAGTGGCGAGAATGGAAATTTCCCCCTGGGACCAAGGGACACTAAACATGGGCAACGTGATATTAAGGGCCGAGGACTTAGAGAAGTTGACTTTTAAGTCGGCCAATGCCCCATAAGTGTCCAGTAGGTGGAAAAGATTAGGTAAGGAGACCACTGGATCAGATATGGCAAAAGCAAGTCATCTGCATAGGCCACGATTTTATTGTCACAAGGGCCAACGGACAGGCCTCGTATGTTGGGATCAGCACGGATAGCGCAGAGCAGGGGTTCCATAGAAATAATAAAAAGCAGGGGTCCTTTCCTTCTTTATGAATCTGAAAAGGTCTTATAGTACAGCAGGGGTAGGCCATCCGGCTAAGGGGATTTGCCTGGTTTCGTGGCCTTAATGGCCCACAGAAATTCTGCGCCCGTGAGGGGGCTTTCTAAGGTGTCCCTGTCTTGTTCCGAGAGTTGGGGCATTGCCGAGTCTTTCAGGAATCTCTGAATTCGCACGGACTGATCCAGTGGTTTCCGGTCCAGGGCAGACAGAACACAAATTATAGAGGTTAGAGTATATCTCCAAGGGTTTTAAGGGATCTTATACACTCTACAGATTGGTTTGCCACATCCCAACAAAGTCAAGGAAAGAAAAAGAAGTATGTTTCCCCTGTCAAGCTGATAGGGGATTAAGGGACTGTTATGTCCCTCAGGTGTTCTGACATACGGTTGAACAATGGTCTTTTGGTCTTGCCGATGTAGAAAGAGCCACATCGGCAAGCCATTAGGTATACTGTACCTTCAGTTCTGCAATTTGCGTAATGTTTCGTTTGAAACATTGTGCCATCAGGCAAAGTATAATTTTGTGAGGAAGTCGCAGTACCTGCAATTTCGTGTACCACATCAAAAGGTGCCTTTGTATTTACACCTGTCACTACGTTGGTTTCCCTTGTAGTGACTTGTAGTTAGGCGGTCTTTTAATGAATGAGCCTTTCTGAATACTATTTCAGGATTAGGTTTAATGTGGTTGTTAACACTACTGTCCTCCTGCAAAATTGGCCAGTGTTTCTGCATTATTCGTCTTAAAATTTTATGTTGTGCTGTATATCGAGTAATGAACTTTACAGTGGGCTGTTTTTTTGGTTTTGGTGTACCATTGACCAAATCATGTCTCATTAAAGCGGTTGTAAACTAAAAAAAAAAAAAAAATCCCCCACATACATTACATGGACATATTACACACCCGTCAGCAGTATACAGGACGGAAATGGTACGCGGGGTTCTGGAGGTTTGCAAACACATGGCGTCAATAGGGGTAGGTGTGGGGGAGTATCGCCTGTCTTTTGTCAAGGAGTCGAAAAAGTCACGTAGTTGAAAGTAGTGCAACCAGGACGTCGCGATGGGGAGGAAGCCGTGAGATCTACCAGTGATTTAGGGCCACCAGAGCCAAGGAATGACGCAATCGGCGATGGTTCAGACGCGGACCAGCAAAGGAACTGAGGATCCTTGAGCCCCAGAGGGAAAGCTGGATTACCCATAATAGGTGTCATAGGGCCCAGATACGCAGAGAAAGCCACCGGGAGTAAGAGCCCGTCCCATACATGCAAGTCGGCGCTCAAGGGGAAGGGAAGCACTTGACCATGGGGCCTATTCATCGGCAGAATCCAGGGGTAAGAGAAGGGAAGGTGGGGTGCTATCTGTTGCTCCAGCTGTACCCACAGTTTTTGGTCGGCGGAATGTTTCCTATCGAAGAAATGAGTAAGAGCTGCCTGGTAATATCGCTCTGGATGGGGAAGCCCTAGCCCACCTGCCGCTTTAGGGAGAGTCAAAATATTAAAGCTCAGCCGGGGAGGTTTATGAGCCCAGACGTACTTACTGATCATGGATTTGAGAGAGCTAAAAAAGGCTTGGGGCACAGGCACCGGGGTCGTTTGGAAGAGGTAGAGGAGCCTGGGCAAACATCCATTTTACAGACTGCCACCCTGCCCAGCCAGGAGTGGGCAATGGCATGTCTCTGATCCAGTAAGAGCCGGAGGGACGCTAGCAATGGGAGATAGTTAAGGGCATAAAGCCGGGAGGAATCCGCGGAGATGTTAACCCCCAGGTATTTAATTGTAGACGCTTGCAAACGGAAAGGAAACGATGTTTGTAAAGAGCGGACTAAAGGCTCAGGCAGAGTGACATTTAATACTTCAGACTAAGAGTAATTGATCTTGAAGTTACTTAAGTGGGCATATGTATCAAATTCACATTGCAGAGAGGGGAAAGCCACTAAAGGGTTAGAGATGTACAGCAGGAGGTCATCTGCATACAGTCCAATTTTGTGGTGCAGGGGCCCCGTCCGAATACCCTACCCTGAGTCGTTCAGTCGAATCGCCGTAGCGAGATGTTCCATCGCTATGATGTATAGGTAGGGCGAGAGCGGGCACCCCTGT
>CM070039.1:55600044-55614646 GCA_036250615.1 Ptychadena robeensis
TGGCCGATAACTTGCACATAAGGAGGGGTCTTTGCCCTCTTTGGGAATCAGAGAAATATGTGCCAATTAGGATTGGGCCGGGAGCTTCGTGTCTGCGGAGAGCGAGTTAAATCCGTCCACAAGGAGTGGGTGGAGACCGGTGAAGCGCTTGTAGAAACCGTTGGTATAACCATCAGGTCCGGGACTCTTCCCATTGGGGAGGTATTTAATAATGGCCTGCAGTTCCTCCGACGAGAAGGGGTCATGAAGGGTCGTAAGCAGATGGGATGGGATGGGAGGTAGTGCGGTACGTTCTAAATACTCGGACAGTGTAGGCATCACGGCTGCGGGCGACCAAGAGGGAGTCGGTAGGTTATAGAGTCCCGTGTAGTAATCACAGAATGCCTGTGCGATTTTAGAGGTTTCGTGTGCCATAGCACTGTCAGCAAGCTGGGCCTTAGAGATAAAGGTTTTAGCACGTTGGGTGCGGAGCGAGCGTGCCAACATTTTACCGCATTTATTACCATGAAGGTATAGTGTCCTCTGGAGCACAGCCTTATGTTTAAGGTAGGACAGGTCTACTAGGTTCTGAAGTTGAGCATGTTTCTTTTTGTGTAGGCCGTCTAGATCCGCTATAGTAGAGAGAAGTGCGACTATCTCTTTAGAGCGGGCCTTTTTCAGTCTTGAGCTATGCGCTATCATATGGCCTCTCAAGACACACTTGAGCGCCTCCCACTGGAAGGGAAGGGGAGTCACATCAGAGGCATGGTCCTGGAGGAAGTCAGAAATGGCTTGTGCAATGTCTCGGGAAACCAAGTCATCCGCCAGCAGGGATTCATTGAGTCCCCAAATGTTAGCCTTTTTGGGGGTTTCTGGGAAGTCAAGAGTCATCGTGATGGGGCAGTGGTCAGATAAGGTCTGGGGCAGGATGGCAGCCGTCGGGTGCCAAGAATAGGTCAGCTTCTTTTTTGTAATCCATATCATTTGTGCAGTTCCTTTTGATCCTAAGGTACTGCCCATATGGTATACTTTTAATGAGAGGTGTTGGCTGAGAGCTTTGAGCTGATAGTATGGTGTTACCAGCTGTGTCTTTTCTGAATAACGATGAGCATAGGGTTAATAAGTTAAACTCATAATAAGTTAAACTCATTGTTATGAAGTTTATGCATGAAACTTTCTAGCTCCGTGGATGTGCCCTCCCACACGAAGAAGACATCATCTATGAATCTAAACCAACACGGGATTTTGTTCATGTCTTCTATCAGGAGGTCATTACTCCACAAGGAGCGTTCCCATCCCCCCAGATACAGGTTGGCATAACTGGGGGCACAAGTGGTCCCCATAGCAACCCCCTGTTTTTTGTCAAGGTAAATTTTAAGAGGTCTAATATAAATTGATTGTAAGAAGTGAATTCCCCACTTCGTTCATTCAGAAATTCCGATATTACTTCAATGCCCTTTTCATGGGGTATACAGTTGTATAATCCTTCAACGTCTAATCCCACCAATAGGGAGTTTGCGTTTAGTTGTGTTCCTTCAATGTTTTGAAGTAGATGCCGCGTATCCCAAAGAAAAGAAGGTAAGCTCTCCACATGAGGTCTTAAATATTGATCTATTAAGAAGCTGGCTTTGGAGGTTAAACTGTTAATCCGAGAAATTATGGGACGGCCTGGTGGTTGTTGCAGGTTTTTATGGACTTTTGGGAGTGCATAGAAAGTTGGTGTAGTAAATGTTTGATTTGAAAGGAATTCAAAGGTGTCTTTATTAATGGTGCCATTCTGAAATGCTCTACCAATTAATATTTTGTATTCTGTGGCATATTTTTGAACCATCAATGGAGATATAGGTTCATACCAGTCTCGGTTTTTGAGAATTTTTAGGCACATTGCTTCATAGTCCTTGTTATCTAACAAGACTATGTTGCCCCCCTTATCAGCTTGTTTTATTGTAATGTCATGGTTCATCTCTAATGTACGAATTGCTTTATGATGGTGAGTTTGTAAATTCCTCGGATATATCTCTACTATCATTGAGCTTCTGACCCTTGGAGTCTGTGATGCGAGAAATAAAGGTATGCTCCCTCCTCTTACGAAGCACATTCACCAACATGCGCGCACACTTATTCCCAAATTTGGAAAACGAGCGGCGGCAGTGTGCAAGTGCCACCTCCGCACTAGTCAGAGACAGGGATGCTAGCTGTTCACACAATGCCTGTAGGTCAGCCCAAATGGCTGCCGAAGGGGATTGTTTATGGCACATCTCAAGATCTTGTATGCGGGACAACAAATCCACAGAGACCTGCAGTCACTACCTCTTAAGTCTGGTGCCATGCTTGATAAGGACCACCTTATGGGCCTCCCAAACCATCAAGGGACCAATGTCAATTCAAAATATTGGACTAGTTCCCTTTTCAAAATGGCAACCACCGCTGGATCCTGTAGTAGGGATTTGTTCAAGCGCCACTGCCAGACCCTGAAAATGTCAAACCTCAGGGAGCGGCGAAGGGAGACCCAAGGCCTTAGGTAAGTCGACAGACCGACAGACAGAGGTCAACGTTACCAGGCTGCCATCTAGATGTTGAGGAACAGTAACCTGCCATCCCCGCTGCTGCAGCGCTCTATCTTGCTCAAAGCCATTGATCTAGAGAAGAGAATAGAGACCCCTTTAGACTTTGTGTCCGGCTGTGGACAACAGTATGGTCTATGGTCCCCCAGCCCTGGCGTGCTGGACTCCGCAAAGTGCGTCTCCTGAATGAACGCTATCTGGGCCCGCATCCTGTGAAGATCCCTTAGGAGCATCCTACGTTTCTCTGGGGAGTTAAGACCCTTGGCATTAATGGTAACGATGTTCAGTTCGGACATACCGCCACTAGGGGGCTAGCACCCAGGGAAAAAGAAAGTAGAAGAAAAAAAAAGGGGGGGACAGGGGAGGGAGGAAAAAAAGGAGAACAGAAACCCTCACTCCTCCATGTCTGGGACACACCCCCCAAGGAGTCCCTTTTTAAAGGCTGCAGTTGTTGTAGATTTATAGAGGATAGGTTAAGCTATTTAGCATCAACTATTTGATCTAAGCTGTGAAGATCTATCTTTTTTACTCTCTCAATTTCCCAGAGGATCTTTCCCCTAGGAATCCTACTGTGATCACCTTCCCCTTTGTTAAAGGGACACATCTATGTATACATATGGAGTATTCAGGATGCCAAAAGAGCCTTTTATTTGACATTTTTCTCCCATAATAAATTAAACAATAATACAGCTATTGTATTTCTAACATTCATCCACATTATCAATATTCTTTGTTCCTAACCTTAAATCTTACAGAATAAAATAAAAAGTGTGCTTCCTAACTAATTATTAATGACCTAGAAACAATAACCTATCAATATCCTAGAAACAAACCATAGAGGAAGATGGAGTTGCTAACCCTGCAAACCAGGTAGCTTAGCAGCCTAGGATGAGCGGTCCAGCTGACCATAGAGACTCATCTGGCTAAACCCTTATTTGTTTATATATTACAGCACAATCTTTCCCACTGGGTAAGTTGCCGTGTAAATTAATTTGATACTATCAAATAACTGCCTAATTAGAGTTAACTATTTATTGCCCTTTTTTCCACACTCTACAGATCCAAGACAATAAGCAGTGTGCTTGTCCTGAAGAAGCCTGTATCGCGAAACGATGTTGAGAGTCCACATTGCTAATAATCCTATGAAAGCCTACATTGCGAAGGACCCAATATTGTCACATATGCATTGAATGTTGGTATCTTGTGGATCCGTACCATATTATGTATTCTGGTCTAGGATAATCGATGTAAAGCTGTTTAAATTATAATAAATGTAAGATTTTTTTTTCCAAAGTCCCACATAAGGGTAGTTTGTATAACGCGCCCAGTGATAAACGTTACGTGACTGCCATGTGTGAGTGTGCAGGTAATTTTCCATAGGGAAAAAAGAGTAGTGTATGCAAGCTTAAAGTGGCCAGTAAATGTGCACATGTTAAGGCACTGTGATAAATGTAAATTGTTTTTCATTTCAGAACATACCATGGCGACACCATTAGAAGATGTTGGGAAACAGGTAAGCAACAAAGTTATGCATTCATTCTTGTGTATTGGTCATGGTGAAACATACATTTTACCCTTTAACCTGTAAAAATTCGAGTTCTGCTAAGTGACATAATCCATGGTCCAAGGTGCCACAGCTTCCAGAAGAGGAATCAACAGATCTGAGAGGTCATTAAATCCACTGCTCCTTCCCATAATCAACGTATTTCAGTACCCTAATTTAACCTAGAATGTCTTGGCAGAGTTTATCAGCATCTACCAGAACACTTTATTTGTTTTTGACAATGGCAAACAGGACACATAGAAGCAGGAAATGTATGTAATAGAAACAAAGCAATAAAACTGTAAGGGTCCCCATACACTTTAGATTTCTCTGTCAGATTTCCTTTTGTTTTACCAAAACCATGTAATATGAGGGACTTTCTAAACCATCAATTCTACCGGTGTTCAATCACAGAGGACCCGGCACTACATAGTTGTTGGTAGATCTAAAGGATATCTGACAGAGAGATTTTAAGGTATATGGCCAGCTTAAGTGTTTTTACTTCTGTACTTGAAAGATGCTTGGTCTATATGTGCACTAATGAGTGTTGCTTGCTGAGGGATGCATATGGTCAAAACAATTATCTCCAAAAATCCTAGTACAATCAGAAATAAATAACTAGGATCCTTTCCTACACGAACCTCCCAGAAATATAGCCTACAAACATCCATTCTTGGCTTTCATAGCTACACCTGAAAGATCTATCAAATTGGACCATGGCTAGACCAACCACAAAAGACAATGGGTAGAATGGATTTAGGCTTGTAGCAGTGTAATGATACATTTGAATACTAAGTATACATGAAAGGCCTTTCCATGTTTTGATTATTTATCAAGGGGGCACAGCAAGTATATCTCACATATTTGCATTTTCTCTAAAGATGGTAAAGATCGTACACAACCTCAAAGCTGTAGGCCAATTTTTTTAATCAAAGATTTAATAATAAAATTCCTTCAAAAATTATTGCATCAAGACTTCAACATGACAGGCATCATACAACCAAATCAGACAGAACTTATACACAATTGTGAGGTTAATTACCGTATATACTCCAATATAAGCCGAATTTTTTCTCACCTGAGATGTGCTCAAAAGAAATTTGGCTTATATTCAGGTCAAAAATTTTTGTAGGTGGACTTTATGAGTGAATTGCAAAGCCCTCAAACATGCTATCATCACTAAATTTGCTGGAGATGTAGATTAGCTGTCTCCATCCACAGGTCAACAGGTGGCTTTGGGTCAAATGTGACTCTCACAGTACAACACGGTTTGAACCTCCAGAACTCATACCTCTAGTAGTGCATCCCTGAAATTTTATGGGACTTCCTGCAGTCCAAATTTCAACCTTTAAACTCCTGGGCGTTATAGGCTTTTCTCGACATTTTTTTCTGGTGTTAAAAGCTGCTCTATGGGCAATTGAGCTGGATTACACTGCACTCGGCCTTGATTCACTACACTCCCCCTGCCTCTCTACACATTGCTGGTGTCCTTGAGAGGCCAGCGATGTGAGCCGGAAAAAGCCAGGGAGGTTAATAGTCATATTACAGCTGTCAAACAGCCTTTTTCTCTTGTCAGATTTTACCCTTACATATGGCTACTCTGCCATTGATCTAACAATCTTATTTTTTTAATTAGTAATTTACTAATGAGAGTAACTACCTTCTCAGTTTTACACCTCTTACTGCAACCTTTCAAGTTATTCAATTGACATAAATTGTATAAATTTAGCAATAAAAACTGAAATAAATCTGATAATCTAAAAAGTTTAACAATTACAGTACTGTATACATGATAAAGTGAAGTTGTTTGTATAGCTTGTTGACTCTACTGCGTTTAATTTAAGCAGAAAGGGAAACTGAGAATGGAACAAATAAAAATATATTGACTTACCATCATTATCTATTCATTTTAGATATGGCGTGGAGCTTTTCTTCTTGCTGATTACATTCTCAGCCATCAAGATCTATTCAGAGGTTGTACTGCATTGGAGCTTGGAGCCGGTACTGGTTTTACCAGCATTGTTATGGCAACCGTTGCTAAGACTGTCTTCTGCACAGGTACTGCATGTCATTAGCTAATAACAGGATTCCAGGTTGGATTTAAAACGCTGACCTTTAAGAATGGAAACTATTTATTTCTCTTATGGTGTGATTACATTCCTGGCTTTTAGGCCTTTTTGTAATAATGTTCAAGCCTGTTAATAGCTGAAATAGTTTACTTATTTTTGTGTAACTACATATTTAGTACCTGTAATAATGGAATACTATTCTAGTAAAAAAAAGTCTCTATAAACTCCTAAACCCCTGCATTGCCAATTATAAGTATGTTTTTTTGTATATTCTTTCTTTCCAAATAAGCCAGGGGCAGGGCAACCAACTACTAAAAACAAAATGTTACCTCAGCAGCTGTTAACATGTTTAAAAATATTGTCTGTCCACCCAAATGTTGGGGCTCTATTGCAGCATACACTATCGTTAAACTCCACCTATAGGTTTGTACAATTATAATGCCTTTCAATTTGCCAGTGAGAATGACAAAGAGGAAGTGGAGTCTGTAGCATCCAGATAAACATGCAAGTAGTTGTCTACATCATAGGTCTTCAAACTATGACCTTTGGACTGGACAAGGTGTCTAATTATTTATTTTTATGTGTGTGTGCCTTTTTATTATTTTAAGATTTATTTAACAATAGTTCATCTCCCTAACAGTCTCTGGACTGGTCCCATGTGTGACTTAAGTCGAGCACACACGGCTCGACTTACCTCCAGATCGAGAAAGCCCAACCGATGTGGATGAGCTGGCCTGATATCGAGCCACAACACTTCTGCGGTTGCCAGCCGGTCCGATACCTTGGTCCTCATCCACAGTAGTGGAAATCAAACAGGGTTTTCCAACATGTTGGAATCCTGCTCGGCCGAGCTCGACTGAAGGCTGGATGGTTCAAATATAAAATAGATTCTAGCACAATTGAGCTACGTGAACGCATGCTTCGCTCAATTGTGCTTATATCTATTAAGGAATTAAGCTTAGGTTAAATTAAACCGGACCTACCACCTCACTGGGCACTTTACACTATCAGCAGCAGCACTGGTGATAATTAGGGCAATCGGTGCTTAAAAAACTTTTCGGGCTCCCCCATCCCACTGCGTGACGTACCAGCCACGGCCAGGTTGTAAACGCTCACAGCAGGGGTGTCTGGGATGAACTCTGGGATGAAGTGAGGAAGGTAAGTATGTTGTTTTTTTATTCTGTAGCCGTTTTCACAGATGTATTCTGCTGAGGTAAGTATTATGTCAATGTAATTTATGTGTTTTTTAAATTTTGAGTATAGAACCACTTTAAGGCCTGTGTTTTTAGGCATTTAAACACTGTAGTCCTTAATGAAATTATTGCAGTTTCTCTTGCTTTTTTTTTTCACTGCGATGGTGGAGGTACAGATGCCTTTTTGTTTCACCTTTACTATAAAGTTCTATCCTTAGATGTAGACCTGTGAGTGTGGTTAAAAGCACAATTGTACTGTTGTTGTTTTTAAAGCAGTGCAGTTTCTAGTTGTTTATCTTCTCAACTGACATTATTGAGCTCCATCAGGGCAATCTACAATCACCTAACAGGACTGATTTTCAGATGTTTTACATTTTTAATCATTAAAAATAATGAGTGGGAAAAAGGACCACTTCTTGCATAACCCAATTCTACACATCAATAGTTGTTTGTTTTGCTGCCTTAAAAATTACTGTATAAACTTCGCAAAATCGCCTAAAAAACTATGTTCTTCTACTTTTAGCCACAATAGCGAGTCTGGAGAATGATAAACAACACAGTTAATAAATGACTGTGTAACTTGAGCCTAAGGTTCAACATCAGCAGAAGCCTCTGTTACTTTCCTGTGGATGCAGATGCGTTGTGTTGACATTAACATGGCTGAGGCGGGGATCGACGGATTCGAAGCTCTGACAGGCTGTGGAGACAGCCCTGTCAAAGCCCCATTGCTGTTAGGAAGCATAAAGGGGTGTGTTTATTGTACAGAGTGATGATAATCCTATGGGCCAAGCGTGAACAACAATTGTCATGGTTTGTATGTGTCATTTGATGTGTGGGAGACAGGCCCATTGTAAACAATGTGCCTCGTCTGCCACATACTGAAATCCCTTCGTTCTACTCCCATAGGTGCAATAGAAGCTAAGTGGAGAGAGGGTTGTCAGTAGTTGGCGAAACAAAGGGGATCACATTATTTTCAGCCAGTTTGTTGTTTCTTTTTTTTAACAATACAACAGGCCTTGTTTCATAGAATACAGAACATTTTGAAATTGTGGCACCTCATGCTGATATTAGTGGGTCATGTACTGTTACCTCATGTCAGAGCAATCTGGTGTTGTCCATCCGCACAAGTGTAAGTAAATTTGTCTGCACTCCATTTGATGAATGCAAAAAGGTCTGCTCACTCCTGTGTATGCTGTGGACTTCTGTAAATGAAGTGGGAAAACCTCCATGTTGGCTGTGAGAACCAGCAAAAATGGCTTTAGAGTGTTGAAAGTTTCTTCTCAACAGAGAGCCTCTACCTTGTCTCTGGGTGCTGGTCCTTTTTTATGGAGGAGAGGTGGTAGGGAGGGTTGGACTCCTGGGTCAGCAAGAGCTTTATTCCAGTTCTGGAAGTGTCTCATACAGGCCCAAAGAGTATGCCGAAGAACAGAAAAAGACCCTGGGAGAAAGCAGAACAGAAAAGGAACAGCTGAAAGGGTTGTTTTATTGAAATACAATTTTATTGGTCTTATGGCATGGTCGACCTATTGTGTATGCTGCCATGTGGCTGTCAGAAAAAGAGAGCATATGTTTAACATCTTCAAACAGTAGGCATGAACAGGTAGCTTTAAAGAGGCCTAGTTAACCGGGGTGGGCATACTAAGGCCCAGGGACTGGATCCAGCCCGTTTAGCTTTCTTTTCTGGCCCTTTGTCACCTTGTTGAAAAGATTCTCCCCTCCGCTTGTTTTCTGCAATGAGCTCACATAATGCCTAGAGGTGTCCAAACATTTTCTTCGGGATGATGCAGTGGCATGATCATGACACTGTGGGTGCATCCTAATGGCGACTACAGACAGTCTCTAGGAATTATCTCTGCTCATTGCAATGAATGACAACATCCTTATCACACATCGCCTATTACACATCACCACCATCATGCCAGCGAGGCATGGAATTGGCACTCCTATGGTGGGTCGGCCATTACAAGCTCTTGGACCTGCCCCTTTATCAAATTTAAGAAGCCAATGTGGTCCATGATTTAAAAAGTTTGCATTAGTTTTTCTTTTGTGTATGGATCTCTTTACAATACATATAGAGTGGTACAGTGTGTGACAGACCGGTGGTCTGTCATGGTGTAAGTGGTCCATGTGCGGCAGTGAAGGGGTCTGCTGGTGTGTCCTGCAGGGAGTCCACAGTAGTGTTGGGGAGCGACAGTGAGTTGCTGCCCAGTTTTGATATGTTTTTGCTTACAGGGATCTGGGCTCTGGAGTGGGGATAGAAGGAACTGGGTGGGCCTTCCCACTCCACCAAGATACACCTGCTGGGCCTAATTAAGTTGCTGGGTGTGTCTCCACAAAAGGAGCTGGGTCATTCAGGGCTTCTTGATAAGGTGGGGAGACACTGTGCTGCTGCAGCAGCGGATACCAGGGGGCACACAGGGAGTGTGTAGCCCAGGCTGGAGACGTCTAGGTGCCGGGCCGTGATAGTTTTTCCCTGAGCTAAAGGGAAGAGCCTGTGTTGGACCTTGTGCAAGCCAGGAGGCTTGGCATTTCTGTTGGGACTTATTAAATAAACATGGGCAGGAGCCCTTAACAGAACCTGTATGGTTTGCCGTGATTGCGAGTACACCTTTGAGGCTGATTCCCCACAATTGGTGTTCGAATGTGGGCAACGGAATCCCATCTGCAGACACAGCTGAAGAGTAAGTTCCTGTAATGAACTGTGTGTTGTGTGGACCAGGAGTCCCTGTGAAACTTTGAAAAGTGTGCTGTGTGGTGCAACTACATGAGTTCACCATTATATTGGACTTTGATTGTAAGGAAATATGAGGCTCTCCAAAAAGGACATTGCTGTTTTGGGAGAGCCGTTTCTGTGACTGGAGGTAGTCCAGCGGGTGACCAAACAGAGTTTGCCAGTCTGTGAGTATGCAGTGGACTGGTATAAAAGGCGTCTGGCAGCAGTGAGCACCAGTACAGAAAGAGCCAAGGCACAGAATGTGGTTGCCCGTAGCAACATTGATGCTGTAGATCTGGCCGACTTTGTTCAAAAGATGTTGCTGTCTGATGATATAGTGGACTATCAATACATTTGAAAAAGTTGTTGTGCAGGAAGCATGGCCTAGACAGCTCTGGTCTGAATTGCTGCAGTCCATCATGCTGGTGCAGTATAAGGTGCTCTACAGGCAGATGGGCCAACACCGCAGTGATTTACAACAATTTAAAGAGGACGCCATTGCAATGGAGAAAAGAGACAGTGAGTGGATGAGACAGCAAATCTTGAAAAAGAAAAGTCCGTCTCCCATAGCAACCAGGAAGCAAGTTTGGTGTCTAGGGTGCTGTGAGTGGGGACATGCTATGGCCGAGTGTCCTTTGTCCCTGGAGAATGCACCTGACAACCTGGCTGAGAAAACGTGTGTAGTCACCCCTGGCAATAGACCTGCAAGGAGTGACAAAGCACCTGTTGCGGTTGTGTAACCCTGTGCTTGGGTACATGGAGTTGTAAATCCTCAAGAGGAGACAACAGCAGTTTTGTGTCAAGATCAACGCTCTCAAGTGAAAAAAGTGACCCCTACAGCAACAACTGGTAAGACTTTCTTACAGGAGACTGCTGCTGTCAATGGTTTGTAGGTTCTAGGAGAGACAGATGGACAATTTGTTGGTCAAAATAAGAGACTGACCCAGTAGAATTTACTGCTGGCGGTTGCAGCAGAGACTTACCTGTGGCCTTTCCTTTGTGCAGTGAGGAGGCAAGAGTTAAATGCAAACCCCAAATCAATGTATGTGATGTTAGGTATCCCAATGTTTATGTGCAGGAGGAAAATTACATAAATGGTGATATGACTATGGTAGGGGTGACCACTGAAGAAAGTGGGAAGTTTCCCATAGAAACAGGACTAGATGTAAAAGTGCCGTCCATAGAAACCACAGAGGGGCTCACGGTGTCTGAGCTAGAGGTTGCTGGGGACAGCGGTCATGATGTGCTAGTAGGAACATGTATGCAGGTTTCGGGTAAGAAGCCACTCACTGAAATCCATGATTATGTTGAAAAGGTTGACGATGGGTTAATGCATTTCATGTTTGATAATATGTGTAACCAAACTGACGAGGTTCCAGATGAGGGTGCAGAGCAGCTCCATGCTGCCGAGTTAGAGAGGATGTGGCGCCTAGCAACGTCCTGGAGGAGCCACTGGCTATGGTGCCACCAAGTGGTAATTATACCTCCGGCTGTAATGACTCCACATGTTCTAAAATTCCAGCATATGAGTCTCTGCTTAGGCTTGGTCAGCCTGAGGTTCCTATAATAAAAAGGACTGTAAGTAATGGTTTACCTGTTATGTTTAAGATGGGCTATAATTCTCTGACTGCGTGTGTTGTCAAGTCAACACAAGAGCTCTTGCAGCCTACTTTTGAGCTGTGTCAAGAGAACCAGATCTGTGGTGTGCACCCCGAAGTAATGCTAGAGAACAGTAAGGAGGTTGTTGGAGTATAGTAGAGACTGTTGGAGACCACACAAGGTGGCAATGTGCTAGAAAGGGTTTCTGCCTTAACAGTCAACAACAACACTTAACAGGTGCTGCTTTTTTAGCTATAGTCCTGGGTGTGATCACTGCAGCAGGTAACTCTCCTAAAGGGCAGATCATGAATGAAAGTATAGTAGATGTAACCCAGGAAGGGGTTAAAAAGGAGTTGGAAAATCCATATTGGGTTAAAGTGCCAGAGCGCACCATTGTCAGTAATGAGACTGGGGTTTCCATATCCGATAGGGTTTTCCATGATGAATATGGTGAAAGCCCTAAAGAGCAAAGTGAAAATTTAAGCTCTGAATGTGTAGATAGTCAAGGTATGCCATTACATTTCTTATTGCCTAATGGGCTGGATAGAGAAGCAGATTGCCTTGCAACAGGTGGTATGTCCAGGCAGTATTCTGGGGAGCGGCTGCCAACAGATGAGGTGTGTTGTGAGGTTTCTGTAGGCAACAACAATTCATCTGTGTATTCCTCCCAATAGAGAAATGTCTGTGGTCATGGCACTTGTCTCACTGAAAGAAAATATTCCAGCTGTTCCTGGTGTTGGTTCTCAGTTGCTAGTGACAACTGAACCCAATGAATTGCCTGCCCATGTAGAACTGCCCCTGGGGATTTTCAGGTTCGAAACAGGGTCGAAACAGAGGGGGGGATATGTGTAAAGGGTCCATGTACGGCAGTGAAGGGGTCTGCTGGTGTGTCCTGCAGGGAGTCCAGAGTAATGTTGGGGAGCGACCGTGGGTTGCTGCCCAGTTTTGATATGTTTTTGCTTACAGGGATCTGGGCTCTGGAGTGGGGATGGAAGGAACTGGGTGGGCCTTCCCACTTTACCAAGATACACCTGCTGGACCTAATTAAGTTGCTGGGTGTGTCTCCACAAAAGGATCTGGGTCAGTCAGGGATTCCTGATGAGTTGGGGAGACACTGTGCTGCTGTAGCAGCGGATACCAGGGGGCACACAGGGAGTGTGTAGCCCAGGCTGAAGACGTCTAGGTGTCAGGCTGTGATAGTTTTTCCCTGAGCTAAAGGGAAGAGCCTGTGTTGGACCTTGTGCAAGCCAGGAGGCTTGGCATTTCCAACCTCATTTCTGTTGTGGATTAACCCCTGCGAGGGTCCTTTCTGTTGGGACTTATTAAATAAACATGGGCAGGAGCCCTTAAGAGATGGTTTGCGGTGATTGCGAGTACACCTTTGAGGCTGTTTCCCCACAAGTGCAATACAGTGGTTCCAAAACGTTCTCTGCATGCTCACTAGCAAAAATGGCTGCATTGGGCCCAGAACTCCATGGAGATTTTCAAACAGCCTTGCTTACTGATGAATGCCGTATAACCCTGGATGGTCCAGTTGAATGGAGTGGTGGACGGCCACCATGTTGGCCCCTTTAGGGTCCCTGAAGGTGTGAAAATAAACTCTGAAACGTATGTGGAGTTTTTAACTGACACTTTCTTCAATGATACAAACAGAAGAACAGTGCTTTCACCAATACAATCTTCTTTTCATTACGATGCACCATCTCATGCTGCAGGGAATACCGCTGCATCATTGCATGCTATCTACATAAAAGGATATAAACTCATGGTGTGTGTTTACATCTGAACAGAAACTCTAGGAGACTATTCTGATATCCTGCAAAGAAATTTAAACAGAAACTCACAAATGTAATGGGTGCAAGAACACCTGTTCAGATTTTTTTTGATTTGAAATAGTTTTTGCTTTTAATGTGATTTTTTTTATTCCTAATGCTGCAAATTTAACAAATTACTATGTCATTCTTTACAACATATACAATGTTTGGAGACTGTTGTGAGTAATAATGTTAGTAATAATTTGGAACAGCGCATTTTACGTTTTCGATTTTTGAAAAAAAAATACCGTTCTCATTATGAGGTTTGTTCAGTTACCTCAAATTATACTTGTTATAGTTGTTTTACAAAGCTTTAACTTCATGGGTCGTATCTAATGAGTCAGGAGAGACCCTGTAAACTTTGTAAATAGATGCAATTCCCTAAGGGACAAAGGCATCCCAATATTCACTAATAACTTTTATGATAATTGTCTGTTTGAATAGGAGTTGCATTAGTAGCTGTCTAGGCTTAATATATACAGTTGCTTTAATATTTATATTTTTAATTGGTTAAATTATATACTGTTTAACTCAATTGTCCTATATCATATGTTAAGTTATGATACATATACCCATTATATCGTGTCCATTTCCCTGAGGAAGCATGAGAAGGATGAAATGCGACAGAGAGATCAGTCAGTCAAATATTGGCTATGTAATTACTTTGCCGGCGGTGGTGTATTCCCGAAAGTAAGATCTACCCTTAAAGTAAGGCCTAGCTGTATATTCCCCAGTGCTTCTAATATAAGCCCTCTCCCCTGAAAATAAGACCCACCAGAGAAAAAACTCTCACATGTCAGCAGCCCAGAAAGCGCCCACAGGTCCCTGTGTTTGGGTACACACAGTGTGCAGCACCGGGTCAATGCCACCGCCGGCAAAGTAATTAATAAATAAAACCTCCTGATGCCGGAGCTGAGCTCAGAGAAGATGAAATCAAAGTGTTTTTTTTGAGAGGGGGGAACATAGTATATAAAGACTGGAACACAATTACAAATGTGTCATATGAGTCTGTGACTAATTCAAGTGATAAATGGCAGATGTATTGTTTATCTAATGTTACTGTATCTGTATATACAGTGCTGCTTGAAAGTATGTGAACCCTCCAAACATGGTCACTGTTTGTGCAAA
>CM070039.1:55614671-55642652 GCA_036250615.1 Ptychadena robeensis
GTCAGATATATGTCATCAATTGCATGTACTTTTTTAGTAGGTTTTGTTTAGTTGCCCAAACTACATACACCATGGGACCTTACCGTATGTGCAAAGTAATGAACCCCCAGCGCAATTGGTTAGAGTCGACATGGTAAAAGACCGCCGGTAAACACCTTTGGGTTCTTAATCAATCACTTAACAGACCAACAGAAACATCTACACCACTTGAGGGGTTCACATACTTTCAAGCAGCACTGTATGTGATATCTGTATTTATTAATAAAGCCTTTCAACTTGCATATTCCGTGTAGAGCAAAGTTCGTGGATTAGTGGATATTGGGATTGCACCTATATACTCCAATAGTTGATGACTCAAAAATGATGCTGACACATCGACTATTTAGGAAAATCAGAGAACAATATAATTTGCATAATAATTTGGAATGCAGTGTCTAGTGGTAAGGGTATTTTTATGTTAGGGACAATTCTATGTTTTAAACATTTATGTTTTTAAGTGAATTATGTCAAAACGACATAGAAGATGGACAGACTGCATGGGTCAACCAGTCAATGGCATCAATACTAATGTTCTGCTATTTTACACTATGTCACCCTTCATTTCTGCAAAAAAAGGAATATGGTGAATGACTGACGAATACTTGTATTTACACTACATTGCTGTATTATTGAGCTATTGTTGTATGGCTACATACATTCCGCCAGTGAAAAAACATTAATGAAATAAATACTGTATATAAGGATTATCATCCTGGAGTGATGTGTAACATGCTTTTGTAATATTTTTTGTAGTTTTACTGCTGATCTGGTTAGCTCAGTTATATTTTATTGCCTACCCTGAAGTCATTGTTAATCACCGCTCACTAAACCTTAGCTCTTCGCAATTAAATAATGATTTCAAGGGAAATTAAAACGGGAATCTGGAGAGTAAGAAAATTATTACGTGGGAAGCATGAGCATGGCAGTAATTTTAAACTGACCGTTTATGACCTAGATCACAACACAGTGTGATCTGTTTTCTAAAGATCTAATTTATGAGCTCATGCTTCTTACATCTTGTGTTAAATATGTAAATTTTTTTTGATAAAAGCATTATACCCATTATTAAGTAAAACTATTTTGTTACATACCAGAGCAAGATTTGCCTTTAGTTTTTTTTTTTTGGACCCTTTCACACTATATGTGTTTTTTAAAGGCATGCATTGTTTTAAAGTATGTATTAACACAGGCGCTTTGTATCTGGGGGTGTTCAAGACTGGAGAAGCTCACATTTGACTTCAGTCACCATTCTCTTTTCTGGCTGATAGGTAGTGTGCGGCATTTGCACTTAGTGTGCGACATTTATATTCAAGGTGAAAAATTTGTCCTGTCCTGAGGCAAGGGCAATACATGGCCAAGGCAACCATTGGGAGTCATGTACTCGTATTGAATGAAATGAATGAAAAAGGACTGTAGATCAGCAGGGTGTGTGTTCAGCGCATTGTAATCTCCACTCACAGGAATTTTGCAGTGGATACAACCTGTCTCCATTGGTCCCCAAGTTGTCATTACAGTAAAGCTAGGATTTTAATAGGGGGTGTTACACTAATGTGATGGTAATACGCCATGAAAATGTGGGCAATCATGGATGTTACCATCAACCCAAGCATAGACATGAAAAAAGATACAAATATTAAAAGAAAAAAAAATGCACTGCATGCAGTGTGAATGGTAGCCATGAGAAAACTCAATACTGTAAAAATGCATGCATTTACAAAAACGTGACCCAGCGCTTTGGATCTCTCCTACTTTGCTTGCTGTCTGCATTGTTGCAGAACAGAGCGTTTTAAGCATTATGCCATATCATTTGCTGGTAAATGATTAGCTGGTTCCTACACAGCTTTCCTGTTCTATTTGTGCAGCCACTGGGTGCAGCGGTTGCGGTTTGTGGGTAGACCTCTGTCAATCATTGAAAACCACCCATTGTTACCCAGGTGTGACTGAAGCAGTTAGAAACTTGTTTCTGATCATTCAACTTAATTGATCCCTGCTTTTTCAATCATTTTCTTTCCTGGCGAACAAGCTAAGCCAATAAATAAAGCCAGAAGATAGTGATAGTCACACAAATGAAGCAATGAAAATGTGCCCTAGAAAAGGGTGCTTAACACATAAAACATTTTATCAACACAATATTTTTTTTCCAAATGTTAGACTGAACACATTTAATTTTTTCTACCATGGGCTTACTTCTAAAGCTAGAACATTTTATACAAATAGTGTTATGAAATTGGATCAATGTGTCTATCATGTAAAGTTTCATAATTTGCCTTTTAATATATTAGGATTGTTAATTTAATCAAAGGTCTGCTTGTTTCTGCATGAGTTATATAATTATAATTTAGCCAAAATAATAGGGTAATTGTGGTTTGCCAAAAAAAAGGATTTTGGCCTTGTAAACTTTTATTTATATATTTTATTATTTTTCAGATGTTGGCGAGGACCTGTTAGAAATGTGTGAAAGGAATGTGGTTTTAAATCAGTCCTTCTTGGAACAAGCAGGTGGTAAGTTGTTGCTGTAAATAACTTATTTCCAAAAAATATAGCAGATTTAAAATGTAAGAAGCATTTTACATTAGCCCCGCTGCTTACATGAGACATCTTGCATTGATATTTTTACTGTGAGATCTACTAGCTCGATTTCTGACTTGGCCAATGCTTTACAAAATGGGACAACCATCATTGTCATGTTGTGATCACAATATTGTAAATTTAGGATAAATTGGGAGTTCAAATATTGCAACTCTGGTACATATAGCTTCTTTGGTAGATAAAAGCGAAATTGAGAGCATTGGAGTTGAAATAATAACCTATTACTTAACAAATAGAATATCAGATCCACCAACCTTCTAAAGCAGCCTTTACTCCTGCTAGGGACAGGGTGTTTCCCCAGACCCTGTGTGAGATAAAAAGCATGAAGTTAGCCATCGTCCCATCGTCTTTTCACTCTATTATTTCCTACTATACCAAGGTATCTCTATTACTCAATAATAGTTATACTCATTATACAGGAAAGATAGAGAGGAGGTGCTTAGAGCTATCCATACATGGGTCGACTTTCGATTGTGTTGTGCGATTGTGTGCCAGTCTAACATTGGTCAAACGTACCACCACACAGTGTGATGGAGTTAAACGTGATCGATTTACTAATGAAACACAAGCGTAGTACAATCGGAATCACAACCGTAATTATGATCGTATTTATGATCGCAGTTATTAATTAAAAAAAACATAATTTTGATGATAAATACAATCGTGTGTATGGTCAGAAATATGATCGTAATTACGTTCGTAAAAACAATCATAAACTTAAAAGATTTTTTTTTTGGGTTTGAATCACATTTGGTCGATCTGCTGTCTACACATTATGATAGGATGTTGAAGGGTTCACACAAATAAAAATGAAGGGAAAGATTTTAATTATGGAGGACCCAGTGCTGGGATATGTTAGAGGCGTTAAATGGACTTTCATCCTCGATGCTACAAGATCATATGCTACAAGATCAAATGAGCAAGAGTAAAATCAAGAGAAAACCATATAGATAAGATGAAAAAATATGCATAGGAGATAGAAGGAAACAAACTATTTAGCTTGTATAAAAATGATAAACACATTCATCTTTAATGCAGTGGGTTAAACAAAAAAATTGCATAGAAATGTGAGGTATTAAAGCCTTTCTTACACAATCACTTCATTTTAGGAGCTCTAAAGTAATTGGACAAATTAAAAACCTGAAAATATGTTGATTTTGTTGATAATGTTGATTTTTAATACTTAGACGCAAACCCTTTACAATCCTCTGCCAGGCATTTCTTGCAGTGGATTTCAATTGCTGTTTATAGGCTTTTCTGTCAAACGTTTTTAGTGCAATGCATACTCAATTGGGATCAGATCAAGTGACTGCCTTGGCCATTTAAGAATATTCCACATCCTTGCTTTAATAAAAGACTGGGCCTGCTTTGCCTGTATGTTTTGAATCATTGTCCATTTGTATTATGAGAAACCTCCCAAGCAATTTGACAATGTAAATGCGACTCATTTGTGATAAACACTAGTGTCCCAGTGCCATTGGCAGCCATACATGCCCGAGCCCGATGACACTACCATAGCCATATTTTACTGATTCTGTGCTGTGCTTTCTCCATATTCTTTTTTGCCTTTACTCTGGTAAAGGTTGGTCTTGGTTTTAGGTATCCAAATAATGTTTTTTTTTTCAAAATTGTGCTGGCTTTTTTTTTATTTTTATATTAGCAAAGTTCAATATAGCTTTTCTATTTTTGAGGCTGATGAGTGGCACCTTGCAGTTTAACCTTTATTACCTATTAAGTATAACTATAACTATAATGTATTAACTTCCATGCATTGTTGTCTTTATAGTAGACTTTGGTATCCATCCACCTACCTCCTGGAGAGTATTGTTTACTTGGTTGGCTGAAGGGGTTTCTCTTCACCATTGAAATAATTGTGCAATCATCTACCACTGTTGTCTTCTGCAGACATTCAGTTCTTTACACTTTGATTAATTCACCATTGCTTTCTTTCTCAGGGTATACAAAACTGTAGAGCTTGCCACTCCTTTTTTTCCTTTTTTAAACATAGCTTAAGCTTCTGAGTTTGTGGCGTGTTATGTGCAATAGTGGTGAATTACAAAGTAAATCGATACTCAGATTCCCTGCGCGCTCACCGGGGATAGGTTAGTACCCCGAACGTAGCTCAGGGTGTTTGCGGGGCAAGCAAACTTAGCTCGAGCTGCGTTTAGGGTAAACATTCAGGAGGTTAAGGAATTGCCCACACCTACCTATTAGTCTTTGTGCCAATTGTCCAATTACTTTTGAAACCTTTAAATGAAGTGGTTGTGTAAATGGCGCTAGTTTTTAAAAAATTTTATGCAACCTTCAGTGTTCAACCTCACTAAATTAAGGCAGAACGTCTACAATTCACTGCATCTGATTTTTTCTATTTAAATTCAATGTGTTAATGTACAGAACCAGAATTAGAAAAAAAGTTGTTAATGCCCAAATATTTTTGCATCTAACTGTACTAAACAACATACAAAAGGATTTAAAAAAATGTTGGAATTATAAGGCAAAAAGACCTTTATCAAATCATGTGTGTCTATAAGACACACATTTATCAAAGGGAAAAAGTGTGTCTTATAGACCTAAACATCTGTGAGCAGTAGTTCTGCATGCCTATAATAGCATTTATGTGTATCTTCTTTGTTATCTCACTCAGTTATTAGGCTTATTTGTTGTCCATTTGCTCCACCTTACTTTTCTCCTCGTCATTTGACTTTTCCTGCTCTTATGGAACTTTATTGTTGAACTCATTTATGGGGAGACACATTTTACAATTTAGCACTGACAACTTACTCATGAAAACCTATTTACATATGGGAGTTATTATGTCTCAACATATATTTTCTGTACTGCATAATGTAAGTGTAAATATACAACTCATACTATCTATATAACCTCAAATCACCCAGTTATTACTGATGTTAGAGAGTTAGCGTTAGAGTGACACAGACTCACAAATCCAATATGTAAATAGCTGTGTAAGTTGTTAGTCTCAGATTGTGTCTCTCCATAAGTTGTGTTCAGTGAATGGGTATTGTTTTTGTATACACAAATGAGAAAGTTTCAGCCCTGCACACTCTTCTGAAACTAAGCCTTGGCCTCCTGCCACTGATTGGAGAAATATAGTGTGAATACTGTATGACCCAGCCCTGCCTACTTTGCTGGAACATCTTGTATATTAACTTTTTAGATGTGGATTGCTATGCCTCTGACCCTTTTTACTCTAAATCTCTCTTTAAATCTATGGGGTGCATTATAGTGCAAAACAACATAGAAGAGTGGAACCTCTTTTTTCTGAACCCACTTCCATCATTTATTGAATTTAGGTTTATTTTTCGTTCTATTTGTGCAGAGGTTTACAGAGTAAAGTGACCGAAAATCTCTCCATTAGACTTAGACTTAATTAGACTTCTGTGACTTGTCTTGCTGTGACAGCTCTTTTCTTTCAAACATTATTATTTCTCTGAGGATAACTATTATAACTCTAGTCAGTGATCATAAGTTTTTTTAATTAGGGTTTGATTTTGGTGAATGATCAAACATGATTTACTTGTGTAGACATTTCAGATGAACAAGAGCAAAAATAATAGTATGCTGTAGGAGTAGTACTGTCAGTTCTAATGTGAAATGCATTTTGAACAGTGGTTATTCTAACCATTGCTTCACTTATAGAACATGTCTGCCTTCCACTACCTTGCTAATTCTAGAGTTTGTTTCTAGCTCATATGTATATGTTCTTCAAAATGTAAAGAAATACACATTGAAAATTACAAATATATAGTTTCTTAACCTCCCTAGCGCACTGCTGAGGTCCAGATTTCTGTACCAAAAGTGCACCATAGACTTCAATGGTAAATTTTTCTTTATGTCGTAGGCCTGTAACTTCCCAAAATATGTCCGTACAAGGGTCCAATAGACATCCTGACTTTAATAATGTTTGAAACAAACAATTATGTAAAATAAAACATTTTTAATAAAAATAATGAAAAAAAACACAAAAATTAGGACACAAAACTATGCTGCTATGTACTAAATATCGTCAAAAGAAAACGAGGTGCTGCCGTCCCTAATGCTAGGGTGGTTAAATCTGTGTTTAATGCAGGATTGTGTACACTAAAGTATATTAGGTCAGTGAAACAATTCTTAAAAAAAGATTTCCATATAAAAGAATTGGAGTGAAAAAGCCTGTCACTTTAAATTATGAGTTGAGGTTCAATGCTGAAAAACCTGGTGAAAAAAAAAAAAGCCATTGCTTTATGTGGTGAACACATGTACATGTAGACAGTTGAACACTAAATCTCCCTCTCTAGGTAAAAAATAAAGCAAGTTGTCATGTCATGTACAATTCAATCCTTAAAGTAAAACTTTTTTTAGTTACTGGGAGTATTTACTTCCACCAAAATATACACAATGGGAAATTGCTAAAAATTATTATTTTATTGTTGACCTGATTCCCTTTGAAACTTGCTTAACTTTAAAAATAAAAGTTGTACATTGTTGTTGTTCATGTACCTATATTTGCAATCACTGATATGATGGCTAGATCTAATGTGCCACACACATGATTCACACATCTAGCGAAAATATTAGTTTTCAAGAATGTATGCTGGTAGAGCCAGCACACAAGGTTTAGATTGTAGCATTGTGTATTTAATTAACAGTTTTCTTTCTGCATGTTTTATGTTGCACAAAAAAAATATATATATGTATATATATAATACAGTCAAACCCATAATTATTCAATTTGACTTAAAGTTACTTTGATTCAACCAGCAAATTATTTTTTGATGGGAAATTACATTGGTGTCTCCCAAAATATAATAAGACAATGTGCAAGAGGCATTATTGTGGAAAAAAAACATTTCTCCGCTTTTATTTACATTTGAGCAAAAAGTGTCATGTCCAAAATGATTCATAGAAGAGTTTTTATTGTACTATAATTGCAGATCAGCTTTTTGCATGTCTCCACAATCATTTTTTCCCATTCATCTTTAGCAATGAGCTTCAATTCTTTCAGGTTGGAGGGTCTTCTTGCCATCACCCTCATCTTTAGCTCCCTCCACAGATTCTCAATCGGATTCAAGTCAGGACTCTGGCTGGGCCACTCTAAAACGTTAATGTTGTTGTCTGCTAAACATTTCTTCACCACTTTAGCTGTGTGTTTTGGGTCATTATCATGGTGATTAGAGATGCTCCGATCAGCATTTTTGGGGCCGATCACTGATTACCGATCACCAAGATTATGATCTGCCGATTGCCGATCACTGCCGATCACAAAATGGAATGCACTGTATATATGGGGGGACAAAGAGTGCAACTGTATATATGGGGGAGGCAGAGGTGCGCTGTTATATATGGGAGCGCAAGAGGTGTGCTGTATAAATGGGGGCGCGAGGTGCGCTGTTATATGGGGGGGCAGAGGTTCACTGTATATATGGGGAGGCAGAGGTTCGCTGTATTATGGGGAGCAGAGGTGCGCTGTAATATATGGGGGCAGAGGTCGCTGCATATATGGGGGGCAGAGGTGCACTGTATATATGGGGGGCAGAGGTGCGCTGTATATATGGGGGGCGAGGTGTGCTGTTATATGGGGGGGATTGTGGGAGGCAGAGTTACACTGTATATACACACTGTTATACACTTAGAAAGTACATGCAAAATGGAACATTGAGCCGTGTATGCCTAGCTTTAGAAAGAGAGATGACCTACCCTCCTGTAGGACATGATTATAGGGATCTCTATGGCTGGGAGTGGCAGTGTATTCCCTTAGGAGATGGAGTCTTTTGTAGTGTCCAGTCCTCAGAGTCCAACAGAACTACATGATGAAGCTTGGATCTCTGTATCTGTGGCCAGTTTTATATGGCAGAGAACTGTACTTGATGGAAAAGTCTATCATTAACTTCATTCTTTTAACTCGTTTCCTGGTTCAGTTCTCACTCTATAGCAGGGGTGTCGAACTCAATCAGGAGAGGGGCAAAATCTAAAATCCGCCTAAATCGCGGGCCGAAATCGCGGGCCAATGGTTTATTATGGTGTCTAAACGAAACTGAAAAACCGGCGCAGGCGTACGTGTCTCTCAGCGTATGAAACCGCTCCGGTGCCTCTGTGATGCTGGTTCGCGGCCGCCCTCTCCCGGAAGGTACGGCTAGGCCCGAGCCACGGCCTCGATTTGGGCCTCTTCTCACCGAAAGTCGCGCCGGAGCTCCTGGTGGTATAGTGGAGCTATGTGTAATATCCCCTGGGATGCTGGGGGGGTCCCTTTGTATTAAAAATCATCTATGAGAGGGATTAGTGGCGGGATCGGACGGAGCTCTGAAGAGACACGTCCTTCAGTATTGCGGCCTCACGCCCGCCCGTCGTGCAGTGATGACAGCGGCGGGCCACATTGCAAGGCCTGGCGGGCCGATTTGGCCCGACGGACCTTGTGTTTGACATGTCTGCTCTATAGACACGGAGAGTCAGTGGGGGCGGTCTGAGCTCCCTCTAGAGCTGCAGATTACACAGCTCCTGCAGGGAGACGTGCAAGTCTGCAGAAGTAAATTAACCGCAGACCGATGCATGACTCGGTATCATTTGAGTGATCTGATTCAAATGATCCGAGTCTGTAAAAGATCCGAACGTTCCCAATCCCACTCACCTCACAGACTGCTCACGTGGGACAGTTCGCAGGTCGGATACTCAACTCCACAGGCAGAACATTGCAGGCGGGACGCCATGGTTCCATGAGCAATTCCCAAGGCTGGAAGGCTGATTGGCTAGCTACGGGTGGAAGGGTGCCAAAGTTGTGGGAGGAGCAGGCTTATGCCTATGCGACTCGGCGTCAGGCCACGCCCCCACGTGATTCGGTGCGTTTTTTTTTTTGCGCCGTCGCCGATCAAGGTTTTTTTAAAGCCAATAATCGGCCGATCGGATCGGCTGCTCGATCATCGGAGCATCACTATGGATGATTGTCGCGGTGCCGCCCACGCCAGTTTCTTCAGAGTTGCTGATGATGTTGTCATTGAGAATCATCATGTATTGCTCTTTTTTCATGGTGCCGTTTACTGTGATTAGGTTCCCTGGTCCATTCGCTGAACCCCCCCTCCCAAAGCATTAGGTTCCCACGACCATGTTTGACAGTAGGGATGGTGTTCTTTGGGTTGAAGTCTTCTCCGTTGTTACGCCAAATGAAGGAAAAATCAATGTGACCAACAATAACATTTGTTTCATCAGACCATAACTCATAAACCAGAAGTCTCCTTATTTGCCCAGATGAGCATTTGCAAAGGCCAAGCGAGCTGCTCTGTGCCTTATCTGGAGAAGTGGTGTCTTCCTTGGTCTGCATCCATGGAACCCAGCAGGGTCTGTTGGATTGTCTTCTTTGAGTAATTGCAATCAGCAGAGCCCACGTTGACCAGGATGGTCTTGGTGGTGATCCTTGGATTCTTTTTCAACTCCCCCACTATCTACTGGCCAGCACAGGTGTCACTTTTGGCTTCCGACTACATCTTCTGAGAATTTCCACAGTGCGGAACATTTTGTATTTTTAATAATACTTTGCACTGTAGCCACTGGAACTTGAAATCATTTAGCTATGGCCTTGTAATTCCTGACTTGTAAGTAGCCACAATGTGCAGCCACAGGTCCTCCTTTGCGTTAGCCATGACTGTCCACAAACCAACTGCAAAGAGCTACTGTTTTTCACCTGTTGAGTTGATTAAAACAGCTGTTCCCAATTAATCATGGTAATTAGGATGCTTAACAATAGCATGGACTATTTGGAATAGTATAGAACTTTGGATTTTCCCAAAGACTGTAACAGTTTGTGATGGGTATGAATAATTTTGGATATGATACTTTTTGCTTTTTTTTCTCCACAAAAATGCCTCTTGTACATTGTCTTATTATATTTTGGTAGACACCTATGTAATTTCCTATGAAAAACTGGTTGAATAAAAGTAACTTTAAGTAAAAAGGGGTATGACTAATTATAGGCTCGGCTTTGTGTATATATACCGTATTTTTCAAACTATAAGTGCGCTACCCCTGCGGCTGATTGTTCGCGCCTTGGCTTCCCGCCAGCTCTCCCAGAAAGGAGATTAGGCGGGGAGCTGGAGGAGCTGTCAGTTGAGAGATGCCGGACGGTGTCCGGATCTCCCGTATGAACTGTATAATTGTTTATACCAACAGAGCCCAGAGCCGTGCTGGCATAAGCAATAAAGAGAGAAATAGATGAACTGGCATCTATACAATTCACTAAAAGAGAATAACTTTTTTTATTCGTGAATGTAAAAGAGAATAACTTTTTTTATTCATTAATGTAATTGCTTTAGACAATATATTGCCAAGCGTATTGGGATATTCCATCTAATTGAATGCAGGTTCCCCATTCATTTCCATGGGCCAATAAACATTTGTGGAAAAAAATGCGTATATTATATTTTTTGAACAGAACAAAATTGTTAATATAACTATGGCTTTTCAATATACACCAATATACACATTAGAACTAAAAATATATGAAAGACCATATATACCCCTTATAAAAGGCATGGCAAACAGGAGCTGAAAATGGAGGCCCTGATGCTACAGATGGATGCACAGGAAAAATGAAGCAGGAGGTTAAACATAACAATAAGGAAAAAACACTTAAGTTCTGAAGGATACCCCGATAGCTATTTCATGTGATATATTGGGACTGGAAGAACTACCAAGTATAGTTATTGATAGGGTTCACAAAAGTACCCATCCAACAAATGTTGAAACAAACAGTCCAAGGGATATTGCAAAGTTATACCATAAAGAGAAAAAAATGCATAAAGACATACCTTAAACCAAAGACGTATACTTTGACCCATATTGAAAGATGTGGGACTGATATATAGTTGGGAGTACCCCTTTTCATTATTAGTCTCCAAGGGGGGAAAGGACATTGCCAGGATTCCTAAACCCACTTGATTTACCCCAGATAGAGACACCAGGATGGGAACCTCCAACAGTAATTTCACTACCAGAGAAACCTGTAACATGGACAGTTGTTCCAGGAAAAGAACAAATGACTGGTGGTAAAGGAAACTAGTGGGTTCATATTTCCCACACAGTTCATATGGCTGGGTAATTAACTTAATATAGTTAGATTATAAGGCATAAAAGTGAAATGTTTTCCACCTGTACCCCCCCTACCATTTCACCTTCTCTCCTTTTCTAACCCCCTTTTTGCTTTTTTGTTTTGTTTACTTTGGGTTTTTTAAGCTATGTGATTAAGAGGTTAAAGGGAGCAAACTAGGATGGAATCACGACATGGAGGATCACAACCCTACAATAGGGAGCACCTTTTGGGGAAATCTTAGGATTACAACAGGGTGTTGAGAATGGGAAACACATTGCAAGTCTCCTACAGCTACAGTATGTATTTAGAAGGGGAAGGAAGGAGGGAGTTGTATGTTTTTATTGTTTTTGGGAGGTATATTTCACCTTAGAATAAACAGGAAGAATGCAAGTTTGAATAATTTCATAACTCAAGAAAGAGTCTTTGGCTTTTTCTGGATTTGCAGTGACCCTCTCTTCCCTGGTGTGATTTTCCCACATCCATCACACCAGGTTAACTGCAAATGGGCACATCTGGGGCACCAGAGACTTTATTTGGGTGAGATTTAGTACATAGCAGCAAAGCTTTGTGCCCTGATTTTTGTGTTTTCTCATAAATTTTATTAAAAATATATATATTTTTAATTTTACATAATTGTTTGTTTCAAACATTATTATATTCAGGATGTCTATTAGACCCTTGTACGGACATATTTTGGGAAGTTACAGGCCTACAACAATTTACCATTGAAGTTTATGGTGCATTTTGCTACAGAAATCTGGACCTCAGCAGTGCGCTATGGAGGTTAAGGAAGGATGAATTATCTTGGGATGAGATTTTGATATGTGCTTAGACCTGATAAATGATGCTAAATGATGATAAAAATTTATACTGTAAGGCACATAGGAAAGTCTATACAGAAGTTGAACCTGCTGTCATTTGTGAAGAGCACAGGGCACCAGTGGCGAATTTGCCAATTTGGCTTTCTCTGCCAAACATCCTGCACAATGTTGAGCTGTAAAAACAACCCCCACCTGATGACATCGGGCCCTCATAACACCATCATGGAGTCTGTTTCTGACAGTTTTAGCAGGCACATGCACATTTGGAGGTCATTTTGCAGGGCTCTATCAGTGCTCCTCTTTTTCCTCCTTTTCCTCCTTTTCCTCCTTTCACAAAGGGGGAGGTAGCGCTCCTAATGCTCTGGTAGTGCCTCCATGCTCTGGACTATACGCTGACAGACACAACAATCCTTCTTTGCTTTAGTCCAGGTGTAGGAGGAGGTCCTTCAGTAGACCACCCGCCACCTCATCAGGAGCATGCCCAGGCATTGTAGTGAGGTCATACAAGCACTTGGAGGCCACACACACTACTGAGCCGCATTTTGACTTGTTAAAGGACATTAATCAGCCTGCAGTGGTTTTTTTTTCACTTTAATTTTGAGTGTGACTTCAAATACAGACCGCCATGGGTTGATAAATTTGATTTCCATTGATAATTTTTGTGTAATTTTGTTGTCAACACATTTAACTATGTAAAGAATAACATATTTAATAAAAAAACAGTGCAATTTATACTAGTTCCACATAGTACTGTAGTAGTGAGAAAAGGGGAGGTTGTATATTTGCATTCCTCTGTCATAAGCATACAGTGAGGAAAAGAAGTGTTTGATCCCCTGCTGAATTTTTATGTTTGCCCAGTCTATAAATGTTATGGGAGGTTTATCGAAGCTGTGAGAGACAGATTAACAGTAGAGTACACAAAAGTCAGAGATTGATGTTCATTGCAATAAAGAAAGTAAGTATTTGATCCTCTATCACCCAAGATTTCAGGTTTTCAGAAGTCTTTACTATATGCTGGTGATGAGCTGAGATTAAGAGTCACCTCTGTAATTGATGGGAGTGCTATTATTCATTACTTGTTTCAGTGCCTGTATAAAAGTTACCTGTCCACAGGTGTAATATAGGAATTCCTCTGTAATGCTGTTTACTATATATAGCAAATGTGTAATTGTTTCTTTTTTGTGTAATTGTAGGTGGAGAGGTAAAGGTGAAAGAAATGGACTGGTGTAAGAACCAATTTTGTACAGGTAATAGTATTAAAAAGCAAAATACTTACTTTTATTTTTCTCTTGTAAGTATCTTTTAAAAAAATTTTACCTACTAATTTGCTAATAAAATCAAGTGATGTACCTTTAAATTGATATTTACTTTGCAATTGACAATGCCTGGAAGAATTAATTCCCTAACACAGATTTTGTTCACCATAGCCTATATACAGTATGTGTGTTTGTATGTATATATAAACTCACCAACCACTTTGTTAGGCACACCTTGCTAGTACCGGGTTGGACCCCCTTTTGCCTTCAGAACTGCCTTCATCCTTCAGGGCATAGATTCAACAAGGTACTGGAGACATTGGTCCATATTGACATGATAGCATCACACAGTTGCTGCAGATTTGTCGGCTGCACATCCATGATGCAAATCTCATGTTCCACCACATCCCAAAGGTGCTCTATCGGATTGAGATCTGGTGACTGTGGAGGCCATTGAACGCATTGTCATGTTTAACAAAACCAGTCTGAGATGATTCAAGCTTTATGTCATGGTGCTTTATCCTGCTGGAAGTAGCCGTCAGAAGATGGGAACACTGTAGATGGGAACATAAAGCTTGAATCAGTCTGAGATGATTCAAGCTTTATGTCATGGTGCTTTATCCTGCTGGAAGTAGCCGTCAGAAGATGGGAACACTGTGATCATAAAGGGATGGACATGGTCAGCAACAATACTCAGGTAGGCTGTGGTGTTGCAACAATGATCAATTACTACTAAGGGGCCCAATTACTAACAATGGTCAAAAAAGGGAAAACATCCAGTGAGCAGCAGTTCTGTGGCACAAATGCCTTGTGAGGTCAGAGGAGAATGGCCAGTGTGGTACGAGCTGATAGAACAGTAACCCAAATAACCACTCGTTACAACCAAGGTATGCAGAAGATGCTCTTCTGCATCACAATTGTGAATGCACAACATGTGGAACCTTGAGGCAGATGGGCTACAACAGCAGAAGACCACACTAAGTGCCAATCCTGTCTTCTAAGAACAGGAAACGGTGGCTACATAGGATTGGAAAAATGTTGCCTGGTCTGATGAGTCTCAGTTTCTGCTGCAACATTCAGATGGTAGGGTCAGAATTTGGCGTCAACAACATGAAAGCGTGGATCCATCCTGCCTTGTATCAACGGTTCAGACTGGTGGTGTAATAGTGTGGGGTACATTTTCTTGGCATGTTTCCAGTACCTTGTTGAATCCATTTCTGAAGGCAAAAGGGGTACCGGTACCAGCAAGGTGAACCTAATAAAGTGGCCGGTGATACATACACAGTGGTGCACATCTGTTTTTTGTGAGCTACGGAGATGAGTATCAGATGGTGGTGTTTGGTACTGAGCAAGCTGAGGGAGCTTGTTTGTGCCTGAAGCGCCTCTGCTGGACACCTTAAGATTGTTGATCATGTCTGTACATACAACATTCTTTTCATGTCTATGACCGCCCTCCCCAGTGACCCTCAATCATCAATGAGGGGGGCTGTGGGTGGTTACCAAACACTCACCTGAGTAGCTCACTAAGGGGGAAGAGGGAGTGCTGGGCAACCTGCAGCTGCTCCCTTCCCAGCCTGCCGGAACTAAGGATTAATTGTCGGGAGAAGAGAGATATATCCATAAGCAGATGAGGCAGCAGGTGAAAAATCAGAGGTGCACCAATTGTAAATTTTTTGTCCGATTCCGATTTTACAGTTAGTGTGTCCTGCCGATTCCGTTTTTTGCCGATTCCGATTTTTTGTTTTTGTTTTAAAGAACTGAAATGAAAGCATGTCATTCATCTAACTTTATTTTATAATAACATAAAATATTAAATGTAACAGGATCTTCTCACAACAAAATAATTAAAACAAAAAAATAAAGTGCGTTTTAAGGTATAAAATAAGTTCCGGTGCGCGCTCACAGCCATCTACCTGGCCCATATCTAATGTAGCAATCCCTGTTTTTGAGCGGGACCAATCAATCCTGCTCGAAAGCAGAGATGTTAGACATGACTGTAAATCACCGCCAATGTCCATTACTTTAGAGGGGTCCTTGATTCCCCCTCTGAAGTAATGGATGCAGAGAGCAGCCACATGGACTACAAGCTGTGATCAGCTCAACTGCCGAAAGGTGGCAAGGGGGCGGGGCCTGTCACGACTCTGTGTACGAGGAGAGGGGGGCATGCTGGCTGGGCTTCCTTCTCTCCTCATGCAGCTGTCAGCCGTGTTGTCAGAAAATCTCACAACACAGCCTGAGAACTGCATGTGTCACGGGTCCCTATCGAACGGCAATTGATATGCCCATGTGGTGCACATTACTGTTTGACTGACCCGCGAACAATTACAGCGTGGTCACGTCACCACGCTGTGATTGATCGCGGGCCAATTGCACGGAAATCTACCTGTGTATTCCCAGCTTTACAGTGATTATGCTAGGTGATCGCAACATGGTGACGCAACTAATCACCAAGCATTTAGTTGCGTCACTATGTTGCGATCCAATGTTCGTTGATCGCATGGGAATCGACCCTTGTATAGCCAGCTGAAATCCTCTGCTCTATGCCAACTAATGGATGGAGGAAATTCTATTTAAATGCAAAGGATACATCTTCTACATGTGCTATGATTTAGAGAGAGAAAGTTCTGCTACCAGGACCTTGTCTCTGCTGCCACACTAACCAGTTATATACAGCACATTTGCCAGCATTTGATGAGAAAACAGAACACCTTGTATACCATTTATCCCTAGCAAAAGATATATACCACACTGTCTTTTTCATCTTGTCTGAAATAAAAAACTACTTTCCATTCATACTACAGCAGACCTCTGAGTTGCAACCAGCTTGACTTCCAACTTAACACAGAATCTCGCCGGGGAAGGCAGGGGTGGATGCCAGGGCTCTCCTTCACAGCCCATCCACCTAGAGTGATTGGTTAGAGAGGCAGCAGAGGGAGTGCCTCCCTAGAACCGCCCCTGGCTGACTGGGAGGGATGTGCAGGAGTCCATCACTAGCTCCTGACTGCGTGCTGAAACAATGAGTGACCCTTACCACCAGTCAGGCTCACGGTCCTCTTATTTCCAGCCAATGAAAGGATCGCGAGCCTGACCAGCAGGCAGATACTCCCATGACCGGCTGGTCACCGATCTGAGCCGATCATACCAAATATCGGCCGATTCCGGTCTCTAGCCGGTCAAACGGTGCATCTCGAAAAAAAAAAAATATATATATATACTGTACAGGACGCCAGGGAAGGGTCCTGAATGGGGTCTATGTATCGCCCATTTTTGGTCTGTGTCCCCCTTTAGGTAACCCCTAGGGTGCTGGATGGACAGTCCAGGAATTCAATGGCAGTCTGTGGACTGCAACTTTGTTAGATTGCTGACAGGGCCTTGGCTGTGAATAGGCAGGATGGTTGGAAGCAAGGCTGTGGAGTCGGAGACATTTTTGGGTACCTGGAGTCGGAGTCGGCAAAAAATTTACCGACTCCTACTAAATTTAAATGGGAATTTAAAAAAAAATGAACTTCAAATGTCGCAATTCACAAACATTCATAATGAGCGACTTTTCTGGTATAAGGATAAATGCATGCCGTGCGTAACATTACAGCACCCACTGTGACCAGAGCCTAAAGACCCCCACACACGTACCGAGTGGGGGCTGGCAGACCAGCTCAGATGAGCTCCAGAGTGCAGCATGATGACGTCATCCCGCTGCTTTCCAGAGCTGACAGCAAACATGATTCATGATTTCCCTTGAATCTCAGAGTCATGTGTAAAGTTAAAGCTAAAAATCTAAGTATTTGTCGCCTCAGCTGAATCACAGCGGGTTTTCACATGGTCACAAAGGGTGCCGGCCTTTAGCCTAAATGAAGATGCCGGTCTTCATTGAAATGAACAACATCGGCCAGGGATTATCGGACATGTCCGTTCTCTGGCCTGCCGAGCTGTGGGGTGACAACGATCTGTCACCCCATGTGGGCAGCCCAGATCAGTAAGCACACACGCCCATCGGTCGGCGGCAAAATCGGCCGCTGCTCGGTACGTGTATGGCAGCCTTAACTCTCGCTGATAATGAAGTAAATGTTTGTTGCCGGACTAGAGACGCTTGTATAAGTGAAGGGAATGGATCGCCAATAGTTCCAGACTGAAGCTGTAAAACATTTGAAAAACCGCTGTCATTCAGCTGAGGTGACAAATACTCAGATTGTTAGCTTAAATTTTACACATGAATATGGGATTCAAGGGAAATCATGAATCATGTTTAAAGTGCCCCTTCGCCCTGCCTCTTCTTGGAGCCTTCCACTGCCCTCTTCAGCATCTTCAGCAGAAGATCAGAACACTAAAGCCGGGCACACGGGTAGATCTGTAAAAAGATTTGAGTACAATCAATCAACTTGCACGCTCACGGTGCTTGATTGTATTCTAATCTGTTTACAAACCTACCTGTGTGTGCTTTCCTTCGGGCAGGATCAATAGAGCTGGCTCGAAGGAACTTGATTGAACGGGGTTCCAACATGTTGGAAAACCCTGTTCAATCTCCAATACCTTGCATGGAGACGTGAGTCTTCATGGAAAGTATTGAAACAGCTGCGGCTGCTGTCAGTGTGAAGGGGCACTCCTCATTCGGAAGCTGTGTGAGTGAGGCAGCTGTATGAGACAGGCTACTTCTCCCCACCTTGTGACGTGTTGTAAATCACAACGGGCCCCCATTGAATAGGAATCAATGTGCCCATGTGGTACAAATTGATTTCCATTCAATTGATCCCCGATCAATCACAGCGTGGTGCCTAGCTTAAGAAAAAAGCAGCAGCATCATCTGCCTAACTCCCTTTCTCTGCTTTAAATGGCCGTTACAGTCCAGTATTGGTTTCCTGGCCAGTAGTTCTGTGGTTAATGTATGTTGCCTTCCTTTTCTTCAATGGAAGTATAAAAAACATTAGCATATTTAATACAGAGGAGTCGAGGAGTCGGAAGAATCAGAAATTGAGGAGTCGGAGTCGGGGAATTTATCGACCAACTCCACAGCCCTGGTTGGGAGGGCCTCCTATTCATCCCCACCCAGCACCTGTGTGGGTGTGTTGGCTGCACACCAGTGATATACCCGGGTCACCTGACCTGATCAGAGGAGGAGTAATGGACAGAACTGCTTCCCTCTGAGAGAGAATGACCGGTGGGTTTTTGGGAAACTCTCTCCCCATGTGAGCATTATTGTTATTTTCTTGCCCTTGCTGGTTTTTGATGAAGGACTATTGTTTTGAAAGGCTGAAGCTAAGCCAAACTGTTATTTTGGGCCAAAATAAAGCTGTGTTGAATGAACAGATGAGTTCTGGTGTGGTGACTGTGAACCCCGGACCCCCCAAGTTCACAATACATACACACAATTTATACATGCAAACTGCATCTGCAAAGTATTCACAGTGCATCACTTTTACACATTTTGTTATGTTGCAGCCTTATCCCGAAAGACCACACGCCAAGCTTAGGAGCTCCAGACCTACGACCCCTCTGAGACATTACTAACCTACCTTTACAAGTCCTCTGACTGCCTATACTGATTACCTTCTACTATTTACCTCAGGTCGTTCTAGTTCTGGTTTGGGCTTGCTGTTTGGCCTCTGCGCCGGTGGCCTCCCGTTCTCTGTTCATGGTCGCCTCCTGCCAATGCTTGGCTCTACGGTGTTCACACACTATTTATACACTTATACACATACATTTATACAATGCTATTTGGATGAAACTTACCCCCTGAGGAAGTCTTTCTACGAAACGCGCGTTGGGGCACGCTCCTGCTTGGACAGGACATAATCCTGACGTTCTTGTTTATACGTTTATTTACCTGATTCTGTTTATACTATGAACAACGCTGATGCAAATATGTGTGTAACATTGACACAATAATGACCAGCTATGTAAGGTCTGATTGTGTGGGTTTTAAAGTTTTCAATGTTTTTTTTTACTTTACTCGCACTAATAAAACCTATGTTTTATTTTATTTAATAATCTCTGACCCTCAATACATGTCATAATTTGAACACCAGGCCGTTAAAGTCCCCTCGCCCTTGATGTTTCAAGGGGGAAACTCTAGTCATTGGGGTGATCCTTAAGTGGTTCCCCCAAGTTGATTAATTCTTGATATACGATAATTCTTGATATTCTTTATATATATGACTTATCCCGAAAATGGTTTAAATATATTTTTCCTCAGAATTTTACACACATCACCATATAATGACAAAATGAAAAAAGTTTACTTGAGGTTTTTGATGCCACAAACTTTTAACACCTATCCTTGGCCAATATTGCTAATTCCTCTTTGCAGCACCTCTCCATCAGGTTGGAGTGGTAGGAGTGTCAGGGCCACTCATGAACATTCACAAATTGATGTGTACCATTCCAAATCACATCAAATCAGCTGAATTTACCACAGATGGACTCCAACTAAGCTGCAGAAGCATCTCAAGGCTATGTTCCCACTCAGGCAATTAATTGCCTGAGCTGGCAGTTAAAGTGGGAACATAGCCCAAGGATGATCAGGGGTGATGCACCTGAGCTAAATTTTGAGCTTCATGGCAAAGGCTGTGAATACTTATGTACAGGTGCTTTCTCAAATTTTTTTTTAATTTGCCAAAAGCTCGAGCATTTTTTTATGTTGTTATTATGGGGTGTTGTGTGTAGAATTTTTAGAAAAAAAATGTGTTTACTCCATTTCTGTATAAGGCTGTAACATAACAAAGTGTAGCAAAAGTCATGCACTGTGAATACTTTCTGGTTGTACTGTATATATTCCCACACACACACCTAAATCAAATCATTTTTAATGAGGAAAATTTTTAAAGAACACCAGTGTAATAAACATAACTCTCCATTTGAAGTGTAACCAATTGTATGGCAAAATACTGCTAGAAATGTGTCAAAGGTAATTGGGCATTTAAAAATAACTATTACCATGCCAAAACATGTGAACAGAAAAGGGTTTTGATCAAAAAAGAAGGGCAGAAGACAACAGATTACAAGAACAAAGTCAAAAGCTGCAACTTGGCATAGAGCAAAAAGGAATGGGCACTGAAAGGGACTCAAGGGTTGACTTGAAAACCATAGGCTGTGCCAAACTCAGATGCATGGCAAGAATAGTTTGAAACAGGCTGCTACAGGCAGTACTGAGTTCATTCAAAACCAGAAAAAAAGCTGGCCACCAGTGAGATGGAAAGAAGAGCCAAACTGAGGCTTGCTAGGTACTAGATGATGTGGTCTCTGATGAGTCCAGTTTTCAGCTTTGCCTAACACCTAGTCATCCTTTGGTACCACAGTTGCATTTAGAAGCCTTAAAACCACAGTGTCTCTTACCAACTTTAAAAATTAGTGGCAAGAAACCAAGCAGATTTATCTTTGTGAAGGATGCATGAATCAAGCCACATACATGTTTATCCTGGAAAAACATTTGCTTCCTTTGCTAAAGGCTCCCATATACGGGTTGATTTTTCAATTGATTGTTGATCGATCGGCAAGCAATCGAGTTCTTTCACCCTAAACGATCGACCAAACAAAATCGGAATCGTTTGGAAATCGAAGTACGTTGGTGGACCCATAGCTCCCTATTCAGCAGCCTTTTCCGATTGATGGATTTGGTGGAATCTGCCATTTTGGAGATCAGCTCATGTCCAAGTTGACCACAAATCGTGGTGTTCCATCGATTCCCGATCCGATCAATTGCCGATTATACGATCACCTGGAATGATCGCATTGGGAATCGATCAGTGACAAATAAACCCATGCATGGCTACTTTAAGACTGTGTTCACCAAATCAAGATTGGTTTTTCGAGCATCAAACCCTCTGCAGCTGCTTAGCTGAACTAAAGCAGTCCATACACTGCTCAATGATCATACTGTGCACAACGATCATTCTAGGAATCGATGCACACCACCTAGGGTAGTTGCTCCCTGGCTGATACTTCCAAAGCAATGTCGATCGAACAGGGAAATACTGACAGGTCAGATTCCTGTTCAAACGACATTTTCTTGTAGCGGGATCGATCAGGTGGGCTGTATTCGATTCCTAAATCGTGTTTACAGCAATCGGGAATGGAGCGAAAGATTAAAACGCATATGGCTGTCTTAAGCCTAAATATTTTTTATTGAACTAAAATACATTATGTATTATACCTGCAGTTAATATGTTTTATTAATGTTGGCAGTGATACTATTCTGTAAGGTGTTCTTGATGCTAGTTTACTAAATAAGAGGAAATATAATTTTTGCTTATTATTTTAATTATTTTGTCCACTTGCAGATGAAGAAAATCCATACAACTGGACAGAAGATGACATAGCTCACTTTTACAATTACACATCAGTCATTTTAGCTGCTGACGGTAAGGCTTTGGGTTTGTTATTATGTGTGTGTGTGCTTGTTTGTGTTTATATGTCGTTTCTATGAGTTAAATGTGTTTTTTGAAGGGGAAATCTCTTTGTCAGTGTTTAGGGCAGGGGGGTGACCAGGATAGGCAGCATACACTGAAACTAGACAGGAAAATGCGGTGCAAAAATGTTAAATGAAAACTCACTGGAACCAAACAGGGACCAGGATCAGAGACCATAGTACAGATTCAGATATGACCACTTATAGATTCACAGACAGGATTCAGGTTCTGGGGACCAATGCTCAGTGTCACCAGCAGGTGGTACCTGGTTATAGTACAGGTCCTCACACCCTTTTTGGTTACATGTATGCATCTTCAACCCAAACCTCTAACTAATAATTATTCTGATGTGATTCTTCATAATTCCGAAACATGAACATTAGCTCATGAAGAACCCAAAGGCATGCTTTGTATTTTAAACACACATCTCTACAACAAAAGAACTATTTTGTAAAAAAAAAAAAAACCCCACTGATTTGTGTACTGCATGTGGGACCTTTCACTTGTTTTTTTTTTGTGAAAAATGTACTGTCCTGTGTGATCTAATGTAACGATATGGTTTAAAGACATCTTTAATAAACTTAAGAGATGTGAAGTCCATGGAAATGGAAAACCAATTTTGTTCCGATTCCAAGGTTTAATTTAATGAATAGAAGCAGATCACCCCTATCCGTGTTAAATAAATTGTCTCTATCCTCAGTTTCACTTTTGCTTCATCTACTAGAGGAACCTTCAAAAAATACTTTCTGGCAGGATCAACAGTTATTAACAACAGATAAAACACAACTATAGTAGCCTCCATGTTTGGAATAAAATGCACATTTTGATTTACCCCTCTGTTCCTTAGTGTAAAATTGTATATCCCCAAAACATTTGTTTTACCATGTTTGATTTTCAATACCGTATTTTTCGGACCATAAGACGCACCTGACCATAAGACGCACCTTGTTTTTAGAGAAGGAAAACTAGAAAAAAAAATTCTGAACCAAATAGTAGTGGTGTACTAACAAAATATAGTAATATTTAACAGTGTAAACTCAACTTGACATTTTTTACCAGTAAAGAAATGGTGTTTTTTCTGAAGAAAATAGAATAGTGAAAGAACTGTCAGTTATGAGAGACATTACCATACACATCAGTACTGTAATTTGACTCTTTATGACTATGTAATTTGACTCTTAAACCACTTGGTATTACTACTAAACCAGGACCCAACAACCAACCTGACAGGCAGGGTTTTGCATGGCAGGAGAGACACACATCCACAGTCTCTCCTGCCATGCAAAGCAGGTGCCTAGCCTCCCATAATTTTTCATACTTTATTTCATACTGCGTACTTATTTGAAATGGATTTTAGTAAGGAATTTACACATTCTCAACTGGGTATCAATTAGTAAGCCCCTGCACTGATTACTGGCAGATAACAAGCAGTGACTCCAGCATCCCCCCCCTGCTGTTACTCTTCTGCAGGGAGGGAGAGGCGGTGACAGTCGTCCCTGCACCGATCTGTATAAGAGACTTTTGGCAGCATTCTTGCACCGATCTGGATGTGGGACTTCTAGCAACAAGCAGAGATCCCAGCGTCCCTGTCAGGCAGCGACTCCAGCGTCCCTGTCAGGCAGCGACTCCTGCGTCCCTGACAGGCATCCCCACCGCTCCCCCCCCCCCTACTCTCTGTCAAAGAAATGTAGGGAGGGGGGCTAGTCAGTCAGTGTCCTTCACGCGCGCAGGGGAGGCGTGTGCTGTGCAGATCATGTGATCTGAGGAACTGGCTGACAGCGGACAGTAAGTGGTCGCATGGGTCCCCCCAACCCCAGCTTTGGAGCATAAGACGCACCCCCCCCCCACTTTTGGGGGGGGGGGAAAGTGCGTCTTATGGTCCGAAAAATACGGTACTTTATTAGATAATCCTCCTTATTTCAGGGCATAATATTGTTTCAGGCCAAATGGTTTCAGATGTGTTTTGTAATTTCTCAGGTGTGCCCCGCCTGGCATTTTTGAACAGTCATTCAGTCTGTGGCGGGTCTGTGAGGGACATAGAACGTCGCTGAAGTTCAGGGAAGAACCCCTCCTTCGTGGGACAATTGACTCTTCGTGGGAACTGATGAATTACAATGTTGGAGTATACAAATTTGCAGGTAGGTATGCTAAAGGGTAGAAACGTAAATCAAATATTTTTTCTCTGTGTGGTCTCTTATGTCTAGGACTTATTTTTAAACCGCATTCTGAATGGGTAAGAGTTCCAGGAGACCTCTCTATCCTTTTAATAGGGTGGGTAGCAGAATCTAGGGGTCCTCTTTTTAAAGGGGAACCCCTGATACTCAATGAGCCCCCACCTTTTCCCCCCACAAAAATTGGCCAAGTTTGTAGAGAAGAGATACTCTGAGAAGGGGTCTACCCTTCATTGAGGTTAAGCATGGGGTCTGATGGGACAGGGATGGGGGGTGCCCCCCCTTTCCTGTTCTTGCAGGTTGGCCAAAAGGGGTCTAGTATGCTTTAAAGTTGAGGACCCCGCACTGTTAGTGGCCCCTCTCCTCCAGTCATTCAAGACCTTGTGCCAGCAGTTCGACTGGTATGGACTGGAAGGGGGGACCCCATGCTTTTTGTTTCTTTAAATTGGATTTCTGACCTTTGGACATGAAAACACACCAATAAGAATATGAATGAGTACACAAAAATTTCCATTTACTCTTGGTTAGTGGTTGGCTGAAGCCATTTATTGTCAGACAACTGTGTTTACTCTTTTTGAATCACAACAAAAACTATCCAGATGACCCTGATCAAAAGTTTTCACATCCCACTTCATAATACAACATATTGCCCCATTTAACATCAATGATAGCTTGAAGTCTTTAGTGGTAGTTGTGGATAAGGCTCTTTATCATCTCGGATGGTAAAACTGCCCATTGTTTTTTGCCTCCAGTCTTGCATGAACTACATGTTTGAGGTCTCCCCAGAGTGGCTAAATCATATTGCGATCAAGAGATTGAGATAGTGTCACGGGCGAACCACAGGAGCAGTGGACCCACCTTGCCACCAGACAAGTGTAAACCAGGATGCCAAGTATACGGACCCCCTCAATATTTACCAGAAGAAGTGATGGGCTTTGCTGCAGGAGACTCCCAGGTTGCAACCCCTAGCTACACTTACTGGTACCGGCTTACAGCAGGAATTTCAAGAAGAAGTACAGAATAAGCAGACTGGGGAGAAGTCAAATAAGCAGACAAAAAGGTCCAGGGTCGGTAACAATACAGCAGATGGGTACAATCAGAGCCTGTGAAACAGAGACATCAGTAGGCTCATTGTCCGGAAGGGGCACCCTAGGTTGGAATCCGAAATTTATGAAAAAGGACTTTGGGAAGTGGACACATAAGAGTGATTGTTATGGGAAAATTCCATGTTAGAAAACAGACCAATCGTCATGTTGAGCTGCCACGTACAGGCGCAGATATTGTTCAAGGGACTCATTAATCCTCTCTGTTTGCCCAGTAGATTGAAGATGGTATGCAGAAGAAAAGTTTAGTTTTACTCGTAGTAGGTGGCATAATGAACTCCACAGTCCGAGACAATGTGAATGGGAAGTCCATGAAGTCTAAATATATCCTTAAAACGACCTTAGCTATGATAGGGGCAGAAGGAAGCCCTCTTAAGGGCACAAAGTGAGCCATCTTGGTCCACCACTACCAAGATTGGTAGCAGGCAAGTCAGTGATGAAGTTGATAGAAATGTGTGTCCAGAGACAATGGGAAGTAGAAGGAAAAGGAAGAAGGAAAGAGGAAAAACTGCGTGGGACCTTATTTGAAGTGCACACTTGACAGGAGGCTACATAGTCCTTTACATCCTGCTTCACTGATGACCACAAAAAATTCTGAAGTATAAAGATGATGCACCCCCTTCCAGCAGATGTCAATACTCCTCGAGAGCCAGTTTAATGGCCAGAAGCTCCTGGTCTCCAATCGAGTAGTTCCTTTCAGCAGGATCCGAGTTTCCCAGCAGAGTTTCTTTGGGGATAGCACTGCTCCGACCCCTACAGTGGAGGCAACTTCAAAGGCAAATCAGGAAGAACCAAGGCAGGGGCAGAGGCAAATGCTTTCTTCTGGGATACAAAGCCTGGACAGCTTCAGGTGGCCAGATCTTTGTATTGCGCCCTCAAGATCATCAAGGTAAACAACACAGGTGCAGAGGAGATCTAGGAAAACTTAATTTACAAAGTTCTGGAACACAACAAAGGCATTGCAGAGCCCAAAAGGCACAACCGGGTATTCAGGCTTCCATTTATCGCCTTCCTTGATACGAATCAAGTTGTAAGCTCCTCTTAAGCCAAACTTCGTAAAGACAGCTGCACCTTGAAGACAGTGAAGCAACTCAGGAATAAGTGGCAGAGGGTACTTATTTTTTAACTTAAATTTGTTTAGATCCCTATAATGAATGCAGGGACGAAGACCACCATCCTTCTTCTCAACAAAGAAAAACCCTGCACCAGCAGCAGATGTGCATTTGCGGATAAAACCCATAAAACCCCTTGCTAGGTTATCTAGGTTATCCCTTATATATTCAGACATGGCTTTGGTTTCAGCAACAGACAAAGGGTATACCCTACCACGTGGTGGAATGCATACTTGACAGGAGTTCAATGGCACAATTGTAAGGTCTGTGTGGTGGGAGAGTCTCTGCTTGCTTCTTGTTAAACACATAAGCATTTGGCTGGGGCTCCACTGTACACAAAGTGCAAACTAGTTGTGGTTTAGACATTCAAAGCCCTCTGACTCCATGCAATGATATTACCCTAGCAAATTTGACCCCCCCCCCCCCCAGGCAGAGCAACATTTCCACGGAGACCTTAGGTGGTCGTGAGAAAGGGGTTCAAGGGATGTCATAACAGAGCACCAAACAATAGTCAATTAAATTGCCAGCTGCCCCAGAGTCAAAATAAACAGTAGTCCAAAAACTGCTACTGTCCACCTTCATAAAAGCTGGATGGGTTATCTTAAGCCAAACAATAATTCCCCAGAGATCTTTATGCGATCGTTCTCAGAGCCGGAATAGCCGGATAGTCTCAAAACGAACAATCGGGGGAATCGATCCCTAGCCGATACTGTAATGGCAATCGGACAGGTAAATACCAACATGCCGGTTTAAACGATATTTTGTTGAAGCAGAATCAATCGCTTAAGGGCTTGTTTCCACTCTTGCGTTCTCGTGCGGTTGTAACCGCACGCGTGTCCGCGTGAGAACGCATTGCATAGTTTTCGCATGTTTTCGTGACGCGTTTTTTTTTCCAGACGCGACCCGAATACGCATCCGCGTCAACTCTGCCATGCGTTTTTGCACGTTTTCGCGCATTTTGAAACGCATCCAATGCTTTCCTATGGATGTGTTTTTGGGATGCGGATGCGGTTGGGACGCGTATGCGTTTCAAAACGCTGCAGGCAGCGTTCACAACCGCACCCTCAACCGCATTCGAACGCGCACAACCGCACCAGTGGAAACTACATTGAAGTTTCCAATGGATGCGGTTGTTTGCACTTGCGGCTGCGCGGTTAGAAATGCTCGAAAATGCGCAAAAACGCAACAGTGGAAACAAGCCCTAAGGTGGGCAGTGTCGACCCATGTATGGCCAGCTTTAGTCAGAGGCAGAAGTATTGCCTAGGCTTGTCTCCCCCTGCTGACCTAGGCGCTGGCCTAATTGGATCTTTCTGTGGGGACAGTTATAGTTGTGTTCAAAATTATTCAACCCCACAAAAATTTAGTGTTTTGGCCATTTTGACATTGATTTTGATAATTTCAGTCATCTTGTTTAC
>CM070039.1:55642752-55655486 GCA_036250615.1 Ptychadena robeensis
CAAGGTATCATGAATTCTCTTCAGTACCAGGAGATATAAGAAGGAAATGTGATGCAGTCTGTCACAAACCTGAGGCTTGGGAATTGTTGGACCTTGATCCCAAGCATACCTCCAAGTCCACTAGAGCATGGTTGCAGATTAAAGGCTGGAACATTTTGGAGTGGCCATTGCAGTCACCAGACTTTAATCCGATTGAGAACCTCTGGTGGGACTTGAAGAATGCAGTTGCAGCGCGCAAGCCTAAGAATGTGACTGAACTGGAGGCTTTTGCCCATGAAGAATTGGCTAAGATGCCCGTAGATCACTGCAAGACACTTGTGTCACGCTATTCTTCACGTTTAAAAGCTGTTATAACTGGAAAAGGATGTTGTACTAAGTACTAAGAATGAATGTCACTTGGGGGTTGAATAAAACTGATAATGATGTGACACAGAAAATACATTTGTGGTTCTTTCATTATTAATGTTATGTTATATTTGTCTGACTTACAAGTGCCTCGCTGATTTCATTGTAAACAAGATGACTGAAATGATGAAAATCAATGTCAAAATGGCCAAAACACTAAATTTCAGTGGGGGTTGCATAATTTTTAGCACAACTGTATTTTAAAAATGTCCTTCTGCAGCACCATACAATAAGAGGTTCAAGGTTCTACGCTAAGAAGGCTTCTCCTCAGCTATGTGGGACCTCTCCACCTCCATTGGTTGCTCAGGAGGAAGCACAGGGTTCTGAAATTTGGGGGCAAGCCTAATGGGTTACTGGCTGCATTTACACTTCCGTGCTCTCTCTTGCAACCGAATGGCCACTCACAGGGAAATGAGATCATTAAGATTTGGAGTTTACCGGAATACATTGTCCGTAGCCATAGTGCAATATGGGACTGCATACTGACCAACCGTAAGACTCCCAGGTTGCAACCCCTATCTATACTTACTGGTACGGCTGACTGGTACAACGGCTGACAGCAGGAATTCCGAGGTGCAGACCAGGTACAGAATCGGCAGACAGAGGTGAAGTCAGATTGGCAGGCGGCAAACATCTTAGTCAAGATGTCCAAAGTCCAGGGGTCGGTAACAATACAGTAGACAGGTACAATAAAAGACTGGAAAACCTCTTTGCTCAGGCAACCTCCTGCTGCCTGGGGCTTCCTTAAATACATGGTCATGTGGCTTGATTGGACAAGACTTAGGGTGAGTGATAAGGAGTGGTAGTATGTATCAGAACACCCAGCAGAGGGAGCAGGGACCACATCAAGTGCCACAATCCCAACCACCAGCAGAGTGCTGATCTACGAAGTTTGGAAAGTGAAACAGCAGAACTGGTAAATATGCACATATGCAGTTACAGATCGCTGGGTGACACTGCGATCTGTACCTGATGCGCACTCCAGAACCTTAACTTTATTTCGCTATATCCAATGATCGACTCTTGTTACAGTCTTATTCCAAAAAGGATTAAATTATTTTTTTCCCCAGACCTCTACACACAACACCCCATAATTACAGCGTGAAAAAAGTTTACTTGAGGTTTAAGCAAATTTTTAAAAAATTGAAAATAAGCGAACGATTGAGGTAGATGGTTATAGGTGCATATGGGGAAACATGTTGCCCCATATGCACCTATAACCATCTACCTCAATCGTTCGCTTATCTTGTTTGTATTTTGTTTTTATCCTTGACTACATGTATGTATATTAGATACTGTGCAATATACCCTTATATGTGTTTTACCTTAATCACATGGTAATCTTGTTAAAGTGCTTCGGAACATCTGCTCTCATATAATAGATGGTCAGAAGATCATACATTTGATTTGAAATTTACAATAAACTTACTTTTTAACTTCACTGTCATCTGAACCAATTATCATTGTTCCATATAAAGTCCCAAGGGGGATCCTTTTCCTTATCTAGTAATTCAGGGAGGGGGACAGTGATTTTACACACCCTCCAATCTATAGATCCTCTTGTTCTTTAAAAGATATTTAACAAATCAGTAAGTTTTTCATTTTGTGAAAGGAAAAGTAGAGTTTTGCTATAGATTTTTATTTTTTTTATTTTACATATAAACATCTTGTGTATAGTTCTGAGCGAGAATATTTGAAATTCAAATATATTCAACAAATATCCCACAATATTGTGTGAATGTGCTCTCGGATATTCGCAATGGCGGATATTCGTCATATTATGCTTTAACGTTGTTTACCGGAATACATTGTGCATATTTGTGTGCATTGCAAATGGATTTGCACAATACGCACAGTGTTGGTACTGGCTAAGATCACAGAATAAAAAAAAAAGCTGTAAAGCTGGTTCGCAAACTGATATGCGTGATATAAGGCAATAGAATACAGTCAAATCTAATTTTACAAATTTCAAATGTTCCTTAATATATTTGCGAAATTATGCAAACTCGAATATAGCATATGCCGCTCAACACTACTTGTGTAGTTTAAAATTAACCATGTTCATGAGATCAGTTATTTCTACTAGCAGGTTCTGTTTTGTAGTGCACAACTATTGTGCTCTGTTAATCTACTTAGTTCACTCATTTTAGCAGACAGTGTTTGAAAGTAATTGACTTTTTTTTTTGTTTTTTTCAGTGTTTTATGATGATGACCTTACGGATGCACTGTTTAAAACCCTTTCCCGGATTACACATGCCTTAAGAAGTAATTGTGTTATTTATTTATCTATAGAGAGAAGGTATGTTTTAAATTATGTACATTTAAACATATTGTTACATGCCTTAAATATTTATTTGTTTAAACTAGGATTCAAATCAGTTGTGTGCCTAGGCATCTTGGAGCCTACATCTATCACAGGCTCCACCAGAATCTCTGTAGACATGGATTTGGAGGTGGGCTTTAAAGCTTGGAATAGACCTTATAGTTTAAGTTTATTTACTTATATTTTGACCTCACCTACAAAATGAGTATGTTTGTGTATGATTAAATAGAAGACACAGTTGGTTGTTGTGCTTTCTGCCCTCGGTGACAAAACTTGTGTGTATGTGAGTGGGCAGCTGGAGCCCTTCTCACATACCCAGGCACAATCCTTCAACGGGAAGATACCCTCTCATACACAGATCTTCAGAAGGGATGATCCTTCCATGGATAGATCGTCCATCTGCAGAACCAGTGTTTGTCAGCCCCTGCCTCTGTATTGTCCCTGCTCCAGCTGCCCGTTCACAAACACGGACCTGCAGAGCAGAGTTAACATGAAGCTCTTACCGGCAGAGCAGCAGTTTACCCATATTTTTATGGGGCTTAGACGCTCCGCTGTATAGGGTGCTTCCTATACAGTGGAGCACCTAATAATCCGAAAAATATGGTAGTTATAATTCTATAGACATAAATCTGAAACAATTTGTAAATAAACTGGAACCTAAAAAAAAACATAAATTATGGAATATCATGCATATTTATTGATGCACATTTGTAGTGCTCCATTCTAGTGCATAGGGCTATAACAAATAATGGGTTTAACAAGCTCATGATGGTTTCTAGTAATCTAGTTTACATTGATATTTTACATGAAATTTTTTTTAGTATTTTGTAAATTGTCTCATAACACAGCTCTTTTCATGACTGCAGACTTGAACAATGATCTGTAAAGCCTCTACTGCTGTATAATAAAAGAAATTAAGTTTTAAAGAACAGCAGCAGTAGTTATTGCAGTAAATTGAAGAGAACAAATTAAATAGATTCCTACAAACATCCGGGTAGTGTGTTGTTTCTGTATCATAGATGATGGTACTGGCGCCACAATATAAAGCACACGTTTTTCTAAGGTTTTCTTGACATGAATGTACCAGTGGATTTAGTCAGAAACAGACTACGTTGTTTAAAGTGTTGCTCACAAAATTTTGTGCTTTATTTAAAAAAGGATTCGAAATATTTGATCTGGCATCTGTCTACTAGGTACTTTGAAAATGAATGTAGCGTGTATATGCATGTTGCTTGGTTCCATCTGGCCACATGGTGCTACACACTACATCAGTGGTTTATCCAAGAACAAAAAATACCTTTTTTTTACCAAAAAAGGTTTTTATCAACATATGGGTGCCTCCAAGAAGCTTATTCTTTTTATTGTGGTTTACCACTAATATACCTATTAGGATCTTATATCTGAAGAGTTTTGGGACTTGGCACCAAACTAATCGGAATATTATAGGCAAAGAAAGTGTGACCTTCACACTGCGTGGGGAGAGTGGAAGAATAATTCCACCTGCGCTTCAACACATCAAAGTTGCTAGTTGGATGGTAGATCCATCATATGTTTTACATATTGGGATCACCAAAACCTAGTGACTACAAAAGTAAGTCTATGTATCTATGATACCAATACGCTGAGTTCACACATGCTAACTCAGTCCTTAATAGTATATTATCTCATACTATTATCTCATATTGCTCTTCACTTGTCCTTGTGTCTAACCCAACATCTTTTTCTTTTTTTTTCCCCTTCCCCATTCCTTGTTGGGTTCTACACACACTTTTTGGGTGGCCTCTCATTGAGAAAAAAAACCACAATCCAGCCAATCATCTATTATCTTAGTACAAAGCTTCCTTTGTCCATCCAGCACTACAGGTGCTGCCTTGTATCACAGTAGCAAGAAACGCTTGTGACATTATACAAAAGGCAGTTCTAGAATTGCATTGCTTGAACCTAACCTGCCACAATAATACTCTCCATCTGCTACATTGACTTGGTGGTTCAGCTACAGTAAGGTGCTATGTGACCAATCAACTTACTCGTTCAAAACTGGCTGATGTTGTGCGGGAAATAATTGTCACCTCCATAAGGACAGCTTTCCTTTGCCCTTTCTGTCAAGAAAAATAGGTCTGATTTTAAATAGGTCTGATTTTAACCCCCCCTAGCGTTAGCGACGGCACCATCTCGTCCAGCGCTGCACAGTCACTATTGCACTTAACAAGATGGTGCCGTCCAGTGAAGATCGGGGCTCTGACAGCGCATACTTACTGTTTCGCGCTGTCCCCTATGTGACAGGCAGGCTGCTGGAGAGTGGAGAGCGGCTCACCCTTCTACCCCCCCGGGCGTGGGACATTCAAATGCAAATTGGGCTAACTTCAAAGAGCACATCTGAGAAATCACCCCCAGTGTCATTTCCAGATGTGCTCTTTGAAGTTAGCCCTTTCATAGGGTGCCAAAGGGCATTGTATTGGATACAGTGATAAGAGCAATCCAATACAATTCAAAGTAAAAACACATAACACATTTCCAATTGAATAAAAATTGTATTATGAATATAAAAAAAAACATCAATATGAATACATAGGCTTTTGAAATCTATCATACTAAATAAGTATTTTAAAAATGTTATTATGATACCTTTTATTATATATATTTTAAATTTAATTTTTTTAACATAATTGTTTGTGTCAAACATTATTATATTTAGGATGCATACTAGACCCTTGTACAAACATATTTTGGGAAGTTACAGGCCTACAACATAAAAAATATTCCATTTAAGTCTATGGTGCACAATTTCAATTTGGTCAGCTGATTAATTAGTATTGCTCTGACTGGACAAGAACTTGCCATCCATTTTTTTAATATATGGTATACTTTTAACTAATACCTTTAAAATTTAATACCTGGTAAATTAGCAGGAAAGCACAAAATAAGTCTATGAAGTAAATTTTAAATGTTGTATTATAATTATTAGGATTAATTTTTTTCACATAAATTAAAATGCTTCCGTTTTAGGTACAACTTTACCCTGAGATACATGGATGTCACATGTGATGCATACAACCATTTTAGAAAGTGCTTAAAGAATTTTGAGACCACCACTAATGGAAAGCAAAAATGGTCATTGGAGGAAATAAAACCAGTGTTTACACAATATTTTGTCTATGAACGGGAACATTTGGTAAGTCACTAATAATTTTTGCAGTATGTTGCTAGTTGGGAGGAAAATGTATTTAGTATTTAGTGAGTTGTTCATATGTCTGGCAAACTCTTTATCCTGCAACATATTTACTGCTTTTGCAATGAAATCTTAAAGTGCCTCAGTTTATTTTATTTCTACTATTCTTATATATGTATGTACATTTAGATTTTCTGTAATAAAAACTTGTTTGTCAGAAAATGGCCCCCCTCCTCGACACCAGTGATGACATCGGGGAGTTGAGGCGTGTCCCCTCCATTAACCAGCATTGAAATGCAGGCATAGGTGCTCTAGATCCTCACAACAACGCCAGGAATGTGTGTGTGTGGTGGGGGGGGGGGCATCTGTTTTTTATTTCCTGCATCTCTTTTAAACAAAAACGGACAAGATAATGTAATAGCCTGGTACAAACATCCTTAAAATTCACATGAAATACAGAAGAAAGAATAGATAACATTTTGTAAATCCTCTAAACAGCCAATTAACTATTCTTGTGGGACTGGGCACTGCGAGGGGTAATACAATTTCCGCCTGGAGTTCAGCTTAAAGATTTGTTCTAGACTGTAGTGGGAGCAGGGACCCTGTCTACACTTCATGTTATGGGTGTGTCGGCGTGACTCATCTATGACACCCAACCCACAGACTTCCCACAGTTTGCCAATGTTTTAGAGTGTTAAGCTCCATATTGCCATTAACATCCCCTTCAAAATTTTATCGAAAAGACACTCTGTGCTCCTCTGACTCCCAATGTATCGGTACTGCATCATTGTCTGCAAGGCTTCATGTTGCCATTGGAGTAGTGCAGCGCAGTACACACAGGCGTGTCAAAGCCCATTGCTTTGAAATAACCCAGACTGCCAATTTTAACACAACGTTTCTTTTGGTAGTGTTGACTAAGCCTACATTGCACAGTCTACTTGTGATATGATGATGATGATGTCACTGCTTCTGTTTGTAGATAAATATTTGCTATAGTGATGGTAAAATGTTATTCTTAATGGCTAATGAAGTTAAAAAATATTGATAGCCAGAATATACCTTCAAGTTTGAATATATAGGTAATATGCCTGTATAGTAAGCTGCTTATTTGCTGATCATCGTAGATTTGTCATCATACAGAGTTCAAATACACTGTTAAATAGAAAAGTAAACTTGATAATGTAATCTAAATGTATGTGTTGTGGTCTTATCTTTTACAGGAACTATGGAAACTTATTGCCACACCTCTTACATGACCTATTCATATCAGATCTGTTGTTTGGAGAAAACCTATTGTTGAAGCCAATTATGTTCATTTATTAATGGGAAATGTATTGCTTGATTGTTGCTGGTACTATTTACAATACATTGGATTTTAAGAGTGTATGTAATTTAAATATTTGCCTAGGGGTGGGCATTTATATAAATTGGCAAAATATTTTCTTTTCATAACTGCTCATTCATCAACCTAACTTTGCTGATTTTGTAGAGTATGAATGGATTTTATTAAAGCCATCAATAGATTTGAAACAAACCAAAGGCAATAACACAAGTCATATAAAAGATGACACCCCCTTAGAGTGGAGAAAATTATCAGTGGAAACCTGTATGGAAACTATGTGCTGTTTCTGGTTTTAGAAGTTACCTCTGAGAATAACATTATAATTTTTTTATTATGAATAATTAAAATTCTTAATAGTAGTGACCATTGCTTGGTTTTTAACAAGTGCCTTCCCCTATTTCTGGCTTTTCTACCTAGTAAATCGCTTACCTGAAAACTAAGTTAATATTTTCATTGGATATCTGTAGGCAAAACATTTATAGAAGTGACTTTTTTAAGTAAAAAAAAACAATAGTCAAATAGCATCTTTTAAAAATGAGTTTTATTTTTCTTATTTATTTAGTTTTAATTTAAATGAACAAAAAGCTTGAAAGTATACATTATAACATGCCGAAATCACCATTAAATGAAGCACAATTACTTTCAATACTTTGCAAAGGAGCAGAATGTTAATACCATACATACTTGCATATAAGTTGCCTTATAAAGGAGATCAGTTGGCACAAAAGGTCAGTAAGGCCATGTTTCCACTTTCTAATTTTGCAGCGGTTTGAATCTTTGCACAGTGTTCAGTCTCCAGCTATTCAAACCGCGACACGGACCTGCAGGCAGGAAGGAGGGGGAGTGGCAGGATGTCCTGTCCCACCCCTCCTACTTCCTGGCTGATCACGCCCATAGAGAGTGAATTGGCACGATTAAGAATCCATGAGGCCAACTGCAGATGTTGAGGTGACCTCATTCAAATGTATGGGCATGATCAACCACAAACACCGCACTGAGGTTAAAATCACGGTTCATTGCTCGAGTGGAAACAAGCCTTAAGAGGACCTTACTGATGCCTGATTTTTTTGTGGAGTCTCCTATGCAGCTTCCTGCTTGCAAGTCTGCATTGCCATTCTGCTGTATGTTTTAGATCAGTACTGATTTTATTATAAAATACACTTACTGCCATCTAATCATTTAGCCTTTTTATCCACAATACACAATTTACAACACTAGGTGACAGTATGAGAAACTGATGTACTTTTTTTGATGCCCAGATAACAATCTGAGATTTTGCAGAAGTATAAATGTTAGTTTATTGTTCCAATCTAAAATTAAACATCCATGACTGGTTTGTTGAAATACAAGAGCCATTCTAAAAATGCATATTTAAAAATAAATATATATTTATATTTAATGTCTTAGACATTTTACTTGTAAATTTGAATGTTTGATGTTATTAAAGGTTGCTTTGGATTAATGACGCTACTGTGTTTGAGTTACCAGTATGTTGTTATAAGAATACAAAAAAACAGACCATTTAAAAATACCAAAAATGCATATGTTGGATGTCCACCCAGAGATGAAGCTATATCTGTTTTTGCAGAAGGTTCTAATGATAACTAGGATAAGAGGGTGCATTGAAATCAAGATATAAGCTAATAAAGTACAAAAGAGGAGCCCACAAATCTGCAAGACTGAAGGCAAAAGCTGTAGTTCAACATTATTCCTTCGGTGGCCATACACGGGTCAATATTTTCGTTCAATCAATTGGAAACGAAAATTGAGTACCAAACAACTTGTTCGTTCAATAAATATTATTATTATAATAGTTATGGATATAGAACGAATTTACATTGAATGTAAATCGGACATGTCAAATAGTTTCATTCGATCGTTTTTTTCGAAATGATAAATTTGAATGAAGCTATTTCCTGTTAAAAAAAAGAAAATCTACTATCGATATAGGCACAATCGATATTCGAAATATCGAACATCTGGAAGGAATCTATCGTCAATTGTGCAGAAATCTATATGTGTATGGCTAGCATTACTTAACTCACTTATTTTCCCTGTCAGTCTATTAAATATACCACTGTTAATGTTTTGTCATATCTACAGTAAGTATAATAAACCCTGATACAATTCCTGAGTTTAAGCAGTTTAGTTTATTTCCAAATCTTCAGTATAATCAGTATGTTGTGGAAAATGTGATAAAGAGAGGTTTTGCACAAGACAACTAAGCTCGACACTGTTTTAACAAGACAATGGCTGTGTGTTGTTAGCCCACAGTAGGGGAAAGGGTCAAAAGTCTCCTAAAAGAGCAACCCTCGACTAAATATTCACCTGACTTCTTCACTCTTCCATCCCCTTGCTCTTTCATAGATGCTCTTGCTTAAGATCATTTGTGTAAGTGACTTGGGAGAATAATGATGCCACATCTTGTGACTGTGGTCAGGCTTAGAAAAAGATTGATAGGTCCAAAAGCACACATGCGTGCAGTTCACATTTTCATCTATACAGAAAATTACAGGTATTCTTTCTGTCTGTAAATTGTATTTTTAAATACAATTATAACAGTGTCCATATTTGGCAATGGCTTTTAAAAAAACATTTTATTCTGTGTGATTACACGAGATTCGAATGCACTTGACTTTGCTGACATGCATAATCTAATGACTTGTGGTTATATAGATCATGTCATGATGGGTTTTTCATAAACTTCAGATCTATTATGCTGATCTCATCACTGTTCTGCCTGGTTAATGTGAAAACAGAAATAACATTCCTTGAAATGTCCTATAGAAGAAAAAGTCTCCCAGTAGAAAATAAGGCGTAAGAGAGGCGCCCCTAGTTTTGAACTTTATTGTTAAAGTGTAAAATCCAGTTTAAAATCAACGCAGTTCGTGGCTCAACACCACTTTATCAGGGTAATAATGTTGATATGCAGTCTCCAGACTCTTCCGGCAGTGAACTGTCAGTGAGAGAAAAGCCTCTCTTATACATTATTTTCTACTGAGAGACTTTTGTCTTCTATATGACAACCTACACCGAGGCTGAAACATTGGACTTATCTGATCCACCCCGGTTAGCCAGAGGCTACAGAGTGTGATCACTGGTGAAAGGAACCTATCTATAAGACGCTTTATATTCTCCAGGGTTGTTGGCTCATGAGCAGACAGCCGAAATAGTAAGTACCAAACATTTTGTCTAATGTTCGACAGATTAAAAAAAAGCAATTGTTTAAGCAGTTTTGATCTATCACATTGACCAAAAGTTATCAATATTGAGTATAAAATCAAAAAAGCCTTGATTAATTATGATAGGTTGTACAATTTTACTCTTTACTTTTAAAAGTAGCTGAAGGATTTTTTGGGTGTTTCAATTGATTTGTATCTTCAAGCAAAGGCTTCATATTTAAGGAATCGTATTTGGAAAGGAGTTGAATTTAAGGAATATTGCAAAAAAAGTGGTAGTACCATCGATCAACTTTTAAATTGCAAAAATCGATTGACCAAATATTGATGTGTTTATGGCTACCATTATGAAGACATATAGCTGAAGACACAGAACCTCTATATAGTACATATACTTGGGACCAACACAAAGTAAAGGAATGGGTAATAAATAGCCATTATAAGTAGTTAGACATGTTACTAAAGTGTACATAAATCCAAAACCTTCGGGGTAGCTACACTTACTGTATTTTCTGTACTATAAGACGCACTTTTTCACGTTTTTCTGCATCTTATGGTCCAAATCATTTGGCCGCCGGTGATCGCAACTTGGTTCACCGCCACCTGATAGGAGTCCAGTTGTGTGCAGAGGGAGAGCTGGCAGGGAGCTGAAATGTATTGGCTATATTTGCAGAGCCCCGCAGATATAGCCAATGCAAAGTGTGTGTGGGGAGAGCTGCACTTGCAGGCAGCTTCCTCACACACGCAGCAGAGAAGAGACAGGGAGATCAGTGTGCTGATTCCCCCGTGGGGGGGGGGGGGCTCCCTTCCCTCTGTGGGAGGAAAAGAGATGCTGAAGTGTGCTCTCTAGTGACATTATTTTTGTGGCTGAAAAGGGGTACTGCATGAGATTTTTTCACATTCATTAAAACACATGAAATATTTTTTCTGGTTTTCTTGCTCTAAAAACTGGGTGTGTCTTATGGTCAGGTGCATCTTATAGTCCGAAAAATACAGTAATTCACTGAGAAGAGCTGTAGCCATACTTGGAACAGAATTGTCAACCTTTGGAGAGGGTAGTGTTAAGCTAGCCATACACAGATAGACTTTTGCACAATCGATTAGACAGTCTTAGTCTTAGATTAGACAGTCAAACATCAATTAATTGTTCCACCACACAGTGTGATCGATTTAAAACAATTGGTTCCATTCCGTTGGTTTGTGTTAATGCTCCATAGCACAATCCGATACCAAAAAACTAGAAGAAAGTGAGACATTTGTACCACCATGTCCAATCACTGCTCGATTTTATGTTCGATTTCCATCAATTATGGTTGAACGTACCAGGTGTACTGGAATCGTTATACGTTCAATCGACAATTGATTTTTAAAAATCAATTAAACCATATATGGGCACCTTTAGACTTTGGCTGGATTTTAACTAATTATTGACAAAGCCTAGGGCTCCACTTGTGGTAAATCGCTGCGTCCAATGGGTTTTTAGCGCAAGTTAAGCCCTAGCCTTAAGCTTAGTGTGCCCATTGACAGCAATGGGGCTGTGACAGGGCTGTCTACACAGTCCGTCAGAGCCCCCAATCCATTGGTCTAAGCCTCTGTCACGTTAATGCAAGGAGGCTTGATGGATGACGCGCCAATTGATATGCAATGAATGCTTCATACTGACATATAACTAAAGTGCCCAGGCATGTTAGTTATACATAAGCCATTTCATTTAAAGGGGCAACATTAATGGATGCGCTATGTAGCGTGGCTGATAACGGGGGCCCTAACGGAGAGAAAAAGGGCTTGCACTCGTTGGATGTGCATTTCTACACAGGGCTTTTTTTAACACTTTTTTTTTTAACACTTTGTGTGTGGTCCAACTGCATTGCAAAACACATGTGAAACAGCTTGAAGTGCACTGTGTTTTTCATTTTGGCAGCATATCCAAAATTCATACTGCATCATATTTCTTATTTTTATACTTTGATAAGCAGTAAAAGATTGATGGGCTCAGTTATAGTATATGGAATGTGTCTCTTAAAAAAATCTGCATACAAGGAAGTTTTAAACTGCTCCATCATGAATATCACTTTATGTTAAGTATCCTATATCTTTTTTGTGAGAGTATAAACAGCATTTTACTACTCCTTTATTTTGAAATGGGAATTTATTGCTATCTATAGTATGCAAAAAACTATTTGGCCATGCAGCTTCTACTGTCAGGTAGAAAGGTCAAATATTCTGTATAATACACAGTGTTTGTTGACTAGCAGATATATGAATCAGAAATGTATGTGTGTTTGCCAAACTGCAAAAGCGGTCAAAAGTCAGGGC
>CM070039.1:55655586-55669133 GCA_036250615.1 Ptychadena robeensis
TGGCACTTCTAGTGCCATTAATGAAAACATAGATTCCTGGTGGTAGGTCCGCTTTAACTTCATTTTATTTCAAAGCTAATAGGCAATCTATTCTATGTATAAAAAATATAGGTATTGCCCATAAAAAATGCTACACTCAAACATATTTCTTAGAAGAGAGTAAAATTGCCTATAAATAAGACACCGCACACAGTTAAAGATAATTTTTTTTCTAATTCTTCCCTTCCATATACTGCCTGCACAGTTCTTATGTCCTGCACCATAATCCTCTCAGGAACAATGTCCACACGACAAAGTATTGTCACCAACTGTCTGGGAATGGAGTGCATATACCCTGTTCCCCCTATGATAAGCCATCCCCATCAAATAAGCCACCCCCCGATTTTCGCCCAAAACTTTAAAATAAGCCACCCCCCACAAATAAGACACCCACCGATCCCTGCCCGAATCTCCCATTCGGGTGGTACAATGGGTAGCTGTGTGCCTCTGTGTGACTTCATCAGGGCTGGCTGTAGGAAGGATAAGCAAGCTGCTGATCCCTGCCGTAATGGAGTCTGTTACGCGGCCGTACTGATAGAACCCAAAAAGTTCAGTCAGTGAAGGGGAAGGGGACAATGAATGGCACAGAGTGATCAGAATAAGACATCCCCCTGAAAATATGACCTAGGGCATATTTTGGCTTTTTAACAAATATATAGACAGTGCCTTATCTTTGGGGAAACATGGTATATGCACGTATGCTCAACCCCGGTTTACCAAAGGCTAATGTTCACATACGGCACAGCGGTGCTAAGCATACTGACACACACAATCACACTCCCTGTCATTCTGTGCGGGAATGGGGCTGCACATATCATTGTGTCAGCGCGGTTTCCATATGTGGAGGATACCTGAGCAAAATTAATTGCATCCCGATATTCCCAGTCAGTCGGCAGTAGTACTTTGTTATGGAACATCAGCACTAAGGATTGAGCTCTGGAGAACAATCACATAATTATCGCTCTGTTTTGCTAGAGTGTGGTGGGTTAAAAAAATGCATGGATTTTGATGCCTTTGGTCTTCTGGAATGACGTTTACAGGGTTTAGTATTGGTTTGTGGGAGTATGTGCCCATTCGATCAAAAGAACATTTGTGTGATCCATTAACACATTGAAACAAGAAAATCTAGTCTTTTGATTAATCTCAAATGTGTACAGTAAAGCTGCGGCCAGGGCTAGGTAATCAAATTTAGTTAAATAATCCAAATACCTGTCACCTACTGGTATGTTTTATGTTTCACATAGAATGCGTACAACATACCACTCCCATCTCATAAACTGCCTGCTGATGATGACTTGATGTTACATTCTGCTGTAACTATTGTAAAGATGGCATCAGCAAAGGTGAGAGAGGAGTTGTGCTGTTCCCTCTGTCTGGACATTTACTCAGACCCAGTATGCCTGAGCTGCGGACACCATTTCTGCAAGAACTGCATTGAAAACTTATTTGAGAGTCAGAAACTAGCCAGAGCTTACACTTGTCCTGAATGCAGAACCATCTTCAAGAGGAGACCTGAGCTAACCAAGAGTCGGAAGCTGTGCAACATTGTAGAACATTTATTCTCTGACAAGTCTAAGCTGGATGGTGCCGTTTTATGTACTTACTGCATTGGCTTTAATACACATGCTGTCAAGCGATGCCTTTTGTGTGAAGCCTTTCTGTGCCAGGAACATCTAAAAGTGCATAGCAAGGCAAAGGAGCACATTCTAACGGAAACTAATTCCAATGTTCCAATAAATTCTGCCAGGCAGTGCACAGCCCACAAGGAACCACTAGAATATTATTGTTACGAAAATGATGTATTTTTGTGCGCATCATGCTGCAAGCTCGGAAATCACAGCAATCATTCATATGAAACTCTTAACAATTCTTACATACGAAAAATGAACAAGCTTAAACATGTTCTGGATCAAACATTATCTACAAGAAAGAGTGTTGGAAAAAAGATTCAAGAAATAAAACATCAAGTGAAGCAAGTACAAGAAAAGTCTGCTGGAATAAGATTCCGTATAATTGATCTGTTCATGGAGATCCGTAAACAAGTTGATGAACTTGAGATTCAAGTCCTGGGTGAGATTAACAGGCAAAAGGATGATGTTGTCCAACAACTGTGTCAAAGAATTCAGCAACTGGAAATGCAGAAAGATGAATTGTATCAAAAAATCCTTTATATTGAGGAGCTTTTTGGTGTTAATGATACTGTAAACTTTTTAAAAGAATGTAGAATGTTTCTTGAAAATTTCACTGAATATGAAGAGAACATGAAAATGGAACAAAGTATAACAGGCAGCACCAAACCTAAACTGGATGATGTACTGTTATCAGTTGCATTGGAGAGTAGCCTCATTCATTTAACTAATTCTATATCTAAACTAAAATTAAGCCGATTTCACGATAAAGAGGACTCGGTTATAATAATGGATTGCAACACAGCTAATAACAAGGTGGTTCTTTCAAGAGACTTTAAAATGGCTTCTTACCTAAAATCTGAAATAACTGAACAAAGCGTACCAAAAAGATTTTCCTATTCGCAGGTTTTGAGTACAGCAAGTTTTAAATCTGGAGAACATTACTTGGAAATACAAGTGAGCACTAGAGGATACTGGATTGTTGGCATGGCTTATCCCACAATTAAGAAAACAGGAAATAGCTCACTAATTGGGTGCAATAACAAATCATGGGGGTTGGCTATGCTCAATAATCAACTGTCAGCTCTTCATAATACACACAGAACATTACTACAGGTAGATGGACCTCTACAGGTAATTGGCATATATCTAAATTATGACACTGGCCTTCTTTCTTTCTATCAGATATCTAGTCCAGTTAGACACTTGTATACATTTTCTGCACATTTTTCAGAGCCTCTTTTCCCTGCATTTTATGTTTGTGGTAACAGTTGGGTCAGGATAACAAATTAGGAAATTAAGTATAGTTTTAATAGATATGTGTTGTCCAACTTCAGTTCTTTAAGGCCACATACAAGCTAGATTCCAATATCAACAGAACAGACTTTGTAAACCATTCCTTAACCCTTCTGCCGTTCCTGACGTCTCCATCTCGTCCAGCACTGACTGGTCAGTCATGCAATTGACGAGATGGAGCCGTCAGGTCAGAAGATCAGATCCCCGGCAGTGCAGATTTACTATTCTGTGCTGCTACAGGGCTTCGATCTGGAGGAGGAGAACGTACATACAGTGATAACTGTATCCAATACAATTCAAAGTACAAACAAAAAACACATAACACATTTTCAATTGAATAAACATTTTATTATGAATATAAAAAAAACATAAATATGAATACATACTGTTTTAAAATATTTCATACAAAATAGGTATTTTAGAGATGTTATCAATCAAATGATACCTTTTATTATATATATATATAAATGACATTATTATATTCAGGATGTCTACTAGACCCTTGTACGGACATATTTAAGAAAGTTACAGGCCTACAACATAAAAAAATATTCCATTTAAATCTATGGTGCACTTTTGATACAGAAATCTGGACCTCAGCAGAGTGCTAGGGAGGTTAATTCTATTTTCAGCTGTCCTTTGGACAACCATCAAATACGAACAAGGACAGAGGCGCACAACCTAGTACAACAAATGGTTAAATAATGTGGAATAGGATAAGATGAAACAAATTGAAACAAAACAGACAAGATACTCACATTGAGAGAGGTTTACAAGGGTGGATCTCTCAGGGCTATGGGCCCTATGGTTGAAAAAGAGCATCTGCTCGAAACGCGTCCCATTGTTCCTATTGAGCCCCCCCAGTATCTGTAAGCAGGAAGTGATCTCATCCCCAACCAGGAAGTGAGGTCCCCCTGCAAAACACATGGCCCTGAAAGATACTCTGTGATCCCTGCTCAGGCCCCATACACCAACTGAGGGCCTTTCTGGCCACTGATATCACTATAGCTGTGTAATCACTGCTGAAGGTTGTGCGCAACTACCCATTATCTTTCTCTTTTGGACAACCGTGCTTCAGGGCTCTGTACTGTAAGTGCTGAACTGCTCTGCTGCCAATGCACGTGGTATGCATGCATGGCTTAGTACACAGAGTATGCCTTATTTTACATGCTCACAGGGCAACTGAGGAGAAATGGGGGTAGGCACCTTTGGACATGCTGCCCTCTTTGGTAGAGATGGTAATTTTTTTCTTTTTTTGTTTAATTTCTGACATGGTATTATCACTAAAATTGCTGGTAACGTAGAGATGGGTTGTGGAAAAAAAAAAAAGAAGTACTGTATATACTCGAGTATAAGCTGACCCGAATATAAGCTGAGGTACCCAATTTTAGAAAAAACTCTGGAAAAACTGAATGCCTAGGGAGGGAAATGCAGCAACTAAGGCACAGAAACACATAGCAAATGTACTTTTGTTTTGTGGTGTACTTTTTTAATTCAGATTTGTAAGTCAATTACAAAGCCCCTGAACATGATCTCATCACTAAAATTGCTGGAGATGTAGAGAAGTGATGTGGGAATATTGTAAAGAAAAAAGTATTGTTCTAGCATATCAAGTTTTTGCACAAAATAAGTTCAAATTTGAGTTGACTTTGAACCTAAAAAATTACATGTGCTAGAGCAATAATTTTTTTTCAAATGTTCCCACAACCATTTTTTTACATTCCCAACAAATTTAGTGAGGATAGCATGTTTAGGGGCATTGTAATTAACTCATAAAGTCCACCTACATAATGCCGCGTTTTTAATTTTTAACCCGAATATAAATTTCAGGTGCTGAAAAATTCGGCTTATATTCGAGTATATACGGTATGTAGCGTTTGCAGGTATACTTTACATCACTGGCCTGTGATGTAACAAGCATCAGTCACAGGAGGCCTAAAAATGTTTTTAAACAGATAATGATTGTAAACACTAGATGGCGGCAAGTGATTTGCAAGTGCTTGCTAGATATAAAACTGAAGAGCACACCAGATTTGATCAATAATAAATTGCCATTTAAGTAGAAGCTATGATTATAAAACCTTTCCATAGCCTGTATCCAACCCAATGTTTTATACAACTAAAATGTTCATCCTCCATACATCTTAACCAGTTTCTACCTGCTAATTTTTGCTTTTGGACAAATGTAATGAAGCACAGTGTGCTGGTATAATCTTGAGATTTACCATCAACAAGAGCATAGTAGTGTATGGGAGATGTTTACACTGCAGTACAAAAATGCAGGGCATTTGCGTTAGTGCATAAAGATGAGTGTTGAGCTTGAATATTCCATTTTCGAATATTTAGCTCGAATATCGCTATTTCGCCATTTTGCGAATATTCGCGAATATATCATCGGATATCCGACGCGATCACGATGTTTTGCGATTGTATTGCGATTTTATAATCGCACTTTTATCATCGCGATCCATTGCAATGAATAGGATCACGATTATATAATCGCAATGCGATTTTTTTTAAAATGGAAAAGACGGATATTCTCCCAGTTGAATATCCGAGCTCCATTGACTTGCAAGCATTGTGCATATGTGATCGCAATTGCAATTTTTAGATCGCAATTCATGTCCACAAGTGCGGATATTCGATATTACGAATATGGAATCGAATATTATGGCGGATATTCGCGAAATTACGCGAATTCAAATATTGCCTAGTCGCTCATCACTAATAAAGACATAACACAATGCAGCATAATGTGAAAGGTACAACAGGTTTCTTGCATCGAGTAGAAGAAAGAGAAGGGCAAGTTCTTTTCGACTCCTAAAAATGTCTAAAAATAACTGTAAAATATCTGTAAGGAACTGAAGAAAAATGTAAAGTTAGTAAAGATGTCAAAATATGACACCTCAAACATAAGAACAAAGAAAGGACTATACCCACACATGAATTGAACATCATGGACAGGTGAAAGGTATGAAAGACCAGAGCATTCAGTAAAGGAAGGTACTGAAATATCCATGGAAGATCTTCATCGTGCAACAAGGAAACTAAAGATAAAAATGTCTGATTGCCAAGATGGCCTCATGATGTAGAAATAAAAGCATGATTGTTCTGAATATTTAGGCTTGTCAGGACCATCTCTATGTTCCTTGCTATGTATTACTTGATGGTTGTGATAATATGTGATGTGTAATTTCCAATCTTATTAAATGTAAATGAAATGTGATTTTTATGATCAATCATGTTTTTTGCAAACAATTGTAAACATTATATTGGTAAACATCTTACACATTCTGCCAGGGAATGTAAATGCATAAATACAACTTATACAAGAAATGAAACCGTAAGATTGTCTCAGTTTGGTATATATAAGGAATGGAAGAAGAGTTAATTTATGGGGTTTTATATTTCCTTCATTAATATAAATCTTATCAGTGATTAAATATTTTTGAACATTGTTTTAGCTTTTTTTTCAGCAGCATTACGTGGAATAATTTCCCAAATCACTATATTCTGAGTAGTATTAATACCTTTTTTAAAACAGAAACGATTGAGGCTCCTAAGGTGGAGATACATGCTTCGGTATTTCCTTTCAATCGATTTTAAATCAAATTTGAAATTATGGTCTCATATCATGATGATTGATATACATAATGAATAAATGCCATACATAATTGATACAGATTGAGAACTTTGCTCCAACGCGTTTTGCCTGTCTTACCTGTGATATACAGTGCTGCTTGAAAGTATGTGAACCCTCCAGACATGGTCACTGTTAAAAAAAAATATTTAAAGAACCTTATTAGACATACATCTAAATCCAAATTTGTAAAGCCAACATCTTCCAAATAGTAACACACACACCAAGAGATATATTTTCATTATTTAAGTACACAAGGAGGTTTATGTCACAAAAACTGAAAATCTTACATGTGCATAAGTAGGTGAACCTTGTATTAGTAAGCTTGTGGCTCCTCCCCTTTGCCGCCATTACTCCCCTAAACGTCTCCTGTAACCACTAACCCTTCCCTCACAATTGCTTCATGGGGATTTTTTGCCCACTCCTCCTTGCCGAACCAGCCAGTTGAGAGACGTTGGGAGAGACATCTGTCATGTACCAACTTTTTCAGGTCTCTCTCACAACATTTTCAATTGGGGTTAGGTCCGTACTTTTGACTGGGCATCCAGAGGGCCGAATCCGCTTTTCTCTGAAGCCATTCCTTTGTACTCTTGCTGGAATGCTTTGGGTCTCATTGGTCTTTGTTGCAATAATCCACTTTCGTCCCAGCTTCAACTCCTGACTGATGGCAGGAGATTTCGGTCGAGAAATCTGTTGATAGAACCGAAGAATTAATGATTCCTGTGGACAATATGGAGTCGTCCAGGCCCAGCATGAGCAGAAAGCATGCCCCGACTTTATCACTTCACGTATTCCCTGCCACTGCGCCATACTTCACTTCACGGTTGGGAGGAGGTTCTGTTCGTATCCGTATGCCGTTGTTGATTTTTTCTCCAAACATGTCGGTTTTTGATTGTGACCCAAATAATTCTATTTTAGACTCGTCTGTTCCGAGAAATGGACTTCCAGAAGGCCTTCTGGTTTGTCCCAAGTGGCTCTTGTGGCAAAGTTGAAAATGAGGGCCATGTTTTGTTGTGCTTTTTTGAGAAGGCTTAGGCTTCCTTCTAATAGCAACCCTCCCATGAATGTCATGGGCTATTTCAATTTTCGTCTGATTGTAGACGCATGCAAAACAATTTGTCCCCATGATGCTGTCCAGAGAGGCCTGGATTCTCCTAGGAGTTGATGTGTGGGGGTTGGCCTTTACCCTGGTTTAATTATTTTTCTGGTTGCTTCTGGTGGATATTTTTTGATGGGGGGCGTCACTGTCTAGTGGCAAAGTTGCTGTTCATGTTGAAGGCCCTCCATTGTGTAAAGTTTAATCTGTCGTAACAGTTGGATGTGATTGGAGCTGAAATCTTTTGTGGAGCATTGGTCTTATAAAAAGCCGTTCCTCCCCAGACGGATGGGCTCGTCACTACCCTCTTCTATCCGTCCTCAGGATATCTCCTTTGCGTCTTGGCATGTGTTTGATTTGTATGGGTAACCACACGTGGGGTTCAGTTGGTTTCTTCTCTCTTTTAATTAGTCGCATGAGTGCAGGCCAAACATTTTCCACAGGATGTCTCATTTTCATATTGGTCTGCTTAAGTGATTGAATTAAGCACCCAAATGTTGTGTTGCACTGCGTCTTTTACCTGGGGTCGACTTAACCAATGGCAGCTGGGGGTTCACTTACTTTTTGCACTCAGTGACACCTAAGGTCCATTGTTTCATGTAGTTTTTTGGGCACTTTAAACAAACCTACTAAACAAGTACATGCAATGTGATGAACATATATCTGACAATTTCTAGAATAAACACTTGGTGATAGGGATGAAATTGAGAAAATCATGGTTAAAACAACAGAAACATCTACACCACTTGAGGGGTTCACATACTTTCAAGCAGCACTGTATGTCACATAATTTGTTTTAAAAAATAAACAGAACCTCTATATACTTAAAACACACAATCTGACAATGTAAACAGAACTTCCAAACATATAGTAACAATACACAATCTGACAATGTTCCTAGAGTCTTTTGGTGGCCATACACACCTCGATTTTCCAGTGATGATTGTGTGATTGTTTGCATGTGGTGACGCTTAAATCGCCTGCACAATTTTTCAGCTGCTCGGGGCGATTGTGAGTATTGCCTTTACAGTCCAAAGCCTTGCAGGGACCTCATTGTAGGAACTTCGAATACTCAATGATTTTCCAATTGCCAAGGCTTTTTTTAGGTCTAAAATAGTAAAAAGAAAAATGCACTGCAAATGTCAGTGTGGGTCTAGCCTAAAACGCCACACCTTATTTATAAATCAACTCATTACATCGTGCAATATTCTTCTACTGTTCAAAGGTGACCAAATACACAATTTAGGAACGAGAATATGTCCAAATTTGATCATTTATTTTAGACCGGAAAAAGCATAATCATGTTTAAACTTTTACATCTTAGGACCCTAACCATTAATATTATCAAATATTATGAGTACAAAATGCATGTTTTTTTAAGGGTTCGCTTGGGTGCATTTTTGGCGCATCCAATCATTCTTGTTTTTTAGATAATTTTTAACACGTTTGGGCAAATTCTTCTTGTACCATCCAATTATCTATAGGTGTTTGCTGCAATGCGAGCAAAATGTGCCAGTGGAGTCTAGGCCATTTACATCAATGGCCGCCTTTGACGCGGATCAACAAGACGCACATTAAACACACTAGTAGAGTATAGCCCTTCTGCTTCTTTGTGACCTGTTGCCACTACAGACAGGGATGCTTTAGAAATGACAAAGTTTACAATAGCGTTCTGGTGTAGCAACTGTCCCTGTCTCTGCTGAGGGCATTCAGATATTCTTACACTTTTAATTGTGTTTTATAAGTAAAATACCAAAACAGTTCATAACCAAATATAAAAAATAAAGACAAATCTACGAACAATAGCAACATAATACAATAAAAAAGGAAAACTACTCCCCGTGTTTGTTAATTTCCTATATTCATTATTGTGTTTGTATGTGATATTGTGGACCAGAGGATGTACTTTCTTTATTCTGTATATGTATTCTCTGAGAGAGTTATCTTCTTTTTTTTTTTTCTTGAAAGATACTACCATGTGTTTTCTCCCTGATATTATGTTGATCCATGTATCTTCTGCTGCTAAAGTGCTGCTCCTAATGGACCCTCTTGTGTTATTTTGTATGATTTTGTGATATTCATTTTCCTTCCTTGTACATCTATAAAACAAATTGATAAAAAAAGGGAAAACTGAAAAAATACTTAAGTGGATGTTTGCCTTGGTCCACGTTGCATTGTAGTCCATGTTATCAGCCAGAGACACTGGGCTTCCTGCAGTGCTCAATATTTTCGTGCCATTATTGTTAGCAACAAGTGAGAGCTATCTCTGCTAGACTTACATGGCATTTTCTATGGCAACAACAGGTAGGACTAAAATGATCATCCAGTGATAGCACCACAAAATATGGAGTTCTCAAAAATCAATCTATGTCTGATAGTGTTGAGCTTGAATATTTGATTTTCAAGTATTAAGCCTGAATATCGCCATTTCACGAATATATAATCTGATATCCGACGCAATCGCGTTTTTTTGCGATTTATTGCAATTTTTGCTATCCCATTCATTGCAATGGATCGCAATTATATAATCGCAATGCGATTTTTAAAAACGGAAATGGCGGATAATCTCCCAGTCGAATATCCGAGCTCCATTGACTTGCATGCATTGCGCATATTTGATTGCAATTGCGATTTTTAGATCGCGATTCATGTCCACAAGTGCGCATATTCAAGATTACGAATATGGAATCGAATATCATGGCAGATATTCGCGAAATTATACGAATTCGAATGTTGCCTAGTCGCTCATTACTAAGAGCCTCTGAGACTAATGAATTGCCAGAACAGGCTAAATAGGGTTTCCAGGCATTTTAGAGTCCTGTGCGATGAGTTATTGGTCACAGAATTCTCATAATTACTATACAAACCAATTATTTTTGACCTGATCACACGCGGTTAATCGGCCAAAAAATAGTGTCAAAATCTGCCTGGCACCCTTTGTGTGCCAGCACTAATGTCTCCTCTGTGTTCCCTCGGAGACTGCCGATCAACAAAACCTGTCCGGCTGTCTTTGCGTTCTTCTGAAGTGTTCTCTGTTGTGTCTGCAGCAGCAGCTGTACTTGTTCTGAAGAGCACGAGAAGAACACTAGGACAGCCGCTGCTGCAGACATGGTCTAAGAATTACATGACTTACATGGATTTGGCGGGCGATTTCAACTTTAAGCACCCGATAACTCAGGTAGAAATCTAAATGTGTATGGGGGGGGCTTTACTGGTATATAAAATAAAAAGATGACAAATACAAAATGTATCTCAAAGTTCAGCCCTATCTGAGCTTTATGACAACTGGAGACATGCAACTTTAGCTTTTAAAATAGATGTCATAAACAAGAGGGTCTTGTCTGACCCTCGTTGTCAGATCAAAAAATATCTGATAAATGGGAAATTTATGACTCTATAAGGGAGAATTCACATGGGCAATTTCCAGGCTGTTGACAGTCCGCAGAAGCTCAGAATGCACTTGCCCACCCCTGTGTTTATAAACACACCCACAGAATCCATATTGGGCAGATGCCCGAAAAGCATCCGGACACTGGATATGAAGCCTTTCCAGACGCCTGTGTGAATTCCCCCCTTAAATTGACAATTTCTTACATAAACAGAGCACCAATGATGGGGCAGATGTGGGGTTTTTGAGGCACAAAAATTTTCTTTTTTTGTGCTGACCACCTATGCATAAAACAACAATTAAAATAAGTTGTTCATCCCTTGCATAAAAGTGTGTGGGAGAACATACCAACATAGTATACTAAACATTATACATCTATAGACATATATCGCAAATATATCCCTCTCTGGATCTTGGTTACTCCATTGGTTACAGAGGGTACCCAAGAGAGTGGGAGTACCAATTCCACCAACTTAAGACAGTCTGAAAAATCGGGTGGATGCCAATATATCCACAGTTATTGATGTCAAGGTTCATCAGTCTTTACGCGTTTCGCCCCTCCAGATACGGGGCTTCCTCAAGAGTGGACAATGGTGGATATATAATTGCTTGAGAGGCAGTTCCTGACACTTCAACAACTTTATATTATTAATGTTATAGTACCCATTCGTGAGGCGACTCAGCCAGGACTAGCGGCATATTAATGTCTTAGAGTTGCAATAGCAGTTGTTGGGAGACATTTTACTAGGGGGCCCCCCTCTTCATGAGCATCTCATGAATACTCTCACCAGCAAGGGATGTGCAGGGATAAAGTCTTGCTCCAGAACTCATAATTGGGGGTAGCACCCCCTATTTTGGGTGGGGAACAACCGGACCTGCTGCCCAATGTAACCTTTCAAAGATGTTTGAGTCACGTCAGAGGCATCACCCAGGAGTCTGGCTCACAATTTCTTTTCAAGGAGGGAAATGTTATATTTTAAAAAGGGATCAGGAGATCAGGAAGTAATATTACATGCAAGATCCCATATGTTACAGCAGTGCACTTTGACACACATGCTTGTTAAATGGACTGCCTTGTGCAACATTTAATAAAAGAATGCCAGGCTGTGTCAGTTCTTCATGTTAAGTATATTTAAGTATATCTAAATAAATCACCATAAGGCAGGATGTGTATTACTGCATGGTAACCAGATTTTTTTTTTTTTACAAAAAACTTATAAAAAGAAGGTTAATTCAGACACACCATCTAAGGACTGGTGAGCTGCAACATATATATTTTGTGTTTAATGTGTTTAACTTGAATAATAGTCCCTTAGGAAGCATTCACATGGGTATCCAGAAAATCGCAGCAGCCCAGAATGCATGGCATGAGGTTCGCCTTTGGTTGCTTTTTTGGGCAACCCCCCATTTATGAACACCTCCCAGGCACTTTCCTAGTTTCTGCCTACTGTCTGCAGCCTGTAAAGCACAAGTGTGAATGCAGCTTTATAGTATATGTTCAGTTATGGCACATTTTCCTATTAATATGCACACAAACACAAAACAGAAAGCCTCTCCTTATTGTCCGTCTTTCATCACAGCAAGACATTGTGGGCAATTGTATGATTTTAACTTTATAGAAACAGTTTAAAGAAGGTCCAACTCTGTTCCAGGATGACCAAGTTCCCAGTGCACAATGGACCAATGTGGGGATAAACTAGAACCAAAACTGCTTGCCAGGCCATGCTCAGCATAAATTCTGGACCTAATAAAAGACTATTTGGCCATGGATGGGGTACAATTCGCCTGCTAGCAGACGAGGCACTGAATATAATCGGCAGGGCAGCTACCTCTCCGTCTCCTGTAACTCAAGCTTGGTTGTCAGCTAGAAGTACGGAGCTACCATCACCAGCCGAACTTGAGTTAAAGGAGGTGGGGAAGCCCACAAGCAGTTATTCCCTCTGCCTTTTCATCTCTTGTAACTCAAGCTCTGCAGGTGGGTGGTAGCACGGAGCTACCAGCCATGCTTAAAGTTCGAGGAGATGGGGAAATTGTCAGAGGGAAGATCCACCTGCAGGCGTTTTTTTTTTTCTCTGCTTCTCCACCTCTTAGAACTTAGACCCAGACTTGAGTGTTTGTCTAGCAAACAGCATTTCTCTGTTGGCTGCTTAGCAATAATGTCCAAATGTGGTCAAAGCTGGCCAACTGTGGCTAACACACACAGCTCAGGTGGCCACAGGTTGCTGAAAATGCATGTGTCTTATATAGTGTCTTATAGCCTGCAAAATACAGTATACATAATTTTATTTATTTTAGTATATAATAAAAGGTTTGTATAAAGTTCAAATAATTATAGTTATTTATTAACTCACATATATATCATATATAATGTTTTGTTTTTTTCCATTAAAGTAAGATCATAGGTTAGGACAAGACATATCTCATCCGGTCTCCTGCACTCCAGTCAGATAGAGGGGACTA
>CM070039.1:55697582-55713348 GCA_036250615.1 Ptychadena robeensis
ATGTTATATTATAAATTTATGTATGCCTACTATGCTACGTAGTTCTGTTTGATGATCTTGGTGTTTTTATTTTATCTTTGTCTATTATATCACATTATATAATTTTTGAATATAAATCAGATTTTGTTTCTATACCTCGACCGACACCATATACATCAATATTTCCAATTAGGTGACCTTTAAAGTTCCCCAGCCTCTGCTGACCGCAGAGGGAATTCCCACTGTTGGTGACTCATACTCACCCCCAGTGTTTCTCTATTTAATTAATTTTGGGATGCCGGTCTCCTTCTTGGTGAGAGTGAGGGGCCCCTTCTCTTGTTCCATGGACACAGCTCTCTAGCCCAGTTGCTGATGTGTCATCTGGACCAACTCCTTCAGACTGCCCTTCCCCTGTCTGGGCCAAAGCTTTATACACTTCCAGGCCCGAGGTCTCAAAGGACAAAAAAAAGTAGACCGTACCTGCTCTTGCTAGTGTGGTTATATTACAGTAGTTCTGCATATTGTCTTTTTTCTGCTTCAAAGGCTCTCTGTGGGTAAGGTAGCTGCCCTAAATTTCTCCAGCCAACAGGGGCACCCAAGGTCCTCAACTATTGTTTTATGGTTTTTACAATTTAAGTATGGGTGATGGTAAATGTGCCAAAATGCCCCCCCCCCCCTGCTGCCCACTCATCCTTTCTCCACCCACTACAGGGCCAATCTTCTACTTTGTTTTATTCATGGCAGTGGTCAGTTAAACTTAGCAGCAACCAGCGACAAGAAGAAAACAATGCATATAATTAATAGGTTAACTGAAATAGTGCAACTGGGTGCTGCATGTGAAAGCTATAATAATAACAAAAGGATCAACATGGAGAGTTGGCACGATGTATGCAGGATTGTTGACCATTCTTTCATACTTTTATTTGCAGGATGTAAGTAGGTTGCCTTACATGAACTGCTCTTTTAAAGTTTCCCATAAGTTAGATGAGGACTTGGACTGTGCCAGTCCTTAATGCTTTATTTCTTCTGAACCATTCCTTGCTTTATTTGTTGGTGTGCCTCAAATTATCTTTCTGTTTTAATTAAATTCTCATCAAGCATACTTTGACATGATACATAGTTGACTAAATTATTGTAAGCTACCGAGGCCCTAAAGCAGTAAAGCAAGCCCAAACATTTTCATAGTTATGCAAAGCTGTTATGGGATTCTCCTCCCAAAATCCTGTCCTGTAGACATTAGAATTTTAAATTTATAATGTTGGTTTTATATTTAGTTGTGCTATTGATTTTGTTAAATGTGATTTTGTTTAATGATTTAATATGATTATGATCTTCACATTTTTCACTGTTTTTTCTTACGATATTGAATGATACTTACTGATGTGTATTGGGTTTATTGTTGCTCAGTATGAGTGTTTAATGATAAAGTGACTGTAGCTTAACTGCTTCTTTTGATGTCATGTTTTTTTTTGTTAGTCTGCTGAAAAGCACTTAGTGCATCTATTAATGCATGAAAGACGTAGTTGTACAGACGAGTGAGTTTATTGTGTGTGGACGGAACTAAAGCCCCAAGCAGTTTTTATAAAAGAAAAAAACGGTCCTTGCAACATTTTCCCATGTTTTTTCTCTGCTGATTTTACCAAACAATTTTTTTTGCGTATTGTTGAGAAAGTAAAATTATAACATATTTATAGACTATAAGACGATGGGAAAATATGCATCTTATAGTCTGAATATGTACAAAAATTATAATTTTTTTGATTGCAATATCTCTGCATCCTAGGAGGCTTGAATATGTTCCATTCCCTCCAGCCAAGACAAAAGGCCCCTGTTAAGATGGTGATGGCTTTGCACTAGCCATTTACATTCTCTAAACACTCTGACAAATTTATAGAGAGACACATTTTACAATATAGCACTAACAACTAGCACTAACAGAATGTTAATGTAAGTACACAACTCATGCTATCAAAATAATATTGACTCACTCAGCTATTACTGTTGTGAGCTCTGTGTTGTTGTAAATTCATTATATGACTTCTCAGTAAGTAAATAGCTGTGTAACAGCTGGGTGAATTAAGGCTATTTAGAGTTAGTTGTGTTGTGCTATGGAAGCATCAAGATTCTTATAGACCCTGATGCTGACTTCCTTATGGACAGTGGCGGCGCCAGAGGGGTGCTTGGGTGTGCTTAGCACCCCCAAAATCCTCGTCCAGCACCCATGTTGTACATGGAAATCAAATTTTTTGGGAGGGCAAGCTCCCCTTTGAAAATTCCTAGCACCCAGGTAGCACCTTCAAAAAAAAATGGCTGGAGCCACCCCTGCTTATGGATACCTGATGTATTCTTTATTCTGTCACTACGATGGGGTTTAATAGCTCAGAACCCATAAGTTCACTTTTAGCCCACATGAGATATATGTACTCATTGCTCTTTGAAATGAGCCTGGGCTTACAGACAGTATCAATAAGTAGCCTAAATATGGCATGTCCTGGGTGGGCAAATCTAGAGCTTTCATAGAACATTTTTAGAAGTTAAATGTTGTTCATTCTGCTATTTATTTGTTTTTTTTACATATATTTTAATTTTACCACATTGTAACCAACCTGGAGCTTTGATCACGCTTTTGCGATCAGTTGATGAAGTCATATAAGCCATTTTATGGCTTTTGGCACTTTCACCACTTCCTGTTTTTATGCCTCACATTGAAAGATTGCAAATTTACTGATTTGTCTAACATAGGAAATGTCAGAGAAAGTTTAGTCTAGATTTTTTCAGTCAGTCAAAAAAGATAATTATATATTTGAATATGAATTATAAATCTGATGTCAATTAACCAAAAATTTAACTGGAAGTGTCTAAACTTGTGCAAGAATTTGAAAATTTACATAATTTATATGCACCATAAGAAAGAGAGAAAACACAGCCATTCACATAAATGAATATAAAGTTTGTTCCAGCAAAACAAGCCAAAAGTTACCAGAGAAGGCAGCTACCACCAGCCCAATATATGCTCATGGGTAAGTTGTTGCCAAATTGTAAAATGTGTCCCTATAAGTTTCTCAATGGATTCAGAGAATGGGTACTGCTTGTGTATAGAATGGTTATAAAAAGTCTATACACCCCTGGTAAAATGTCAGGTTCCTGTTCTGTACAAAGATTATTTTTAGAACTCTTTCGACCTTAAATGTGACCTATGAACTGTACCACTCAAAAAAAACAATTTGAAATCTTGTGTTGGAGGAAAGAGAAAAAAACTAAAATAAGATAGTTGCATAAGTGTGCACCCCCTTGTCTAACTGGGGATGTAGCTGTGTTCAAAATTAAGCAATAACATTCAAAATAATGTTCAATAGGAGTCAGCATACACCTGCCATCATTTAAAGTGCCTCTGATTAACCACAAATAAAATTCAGCTGCTCTAGTTGGTCTTTCCTAAAAAAAATGTTAGTCGCATCTCACAGCAAAAGCCATGGTCCACAGAGAGCTTCCAAAGCATCAGAGGGATCTCATTGTTAAAAGATATCAGTCAGGAGAAGGGTACAAAAGAATTTTCAAGGTGTTCGATATACCATGGAATACAATGAAGACAATCATCATCAAGTGGAGAAAATATAGCACTACAGTGACATTACCAAGAACTGGACATCCCTCTAAAATTGATCAGGGAGGCTACCAATGGGCCTACATCAACATTGAAGGAGCTGCAGGAATACAAGTACTGGATGTGTGGTACATCTGACAACAATCTCCTATATTCTTCATATGTCTGGGTACACACCAACACCCCCATATATAGAACACATTAACAGCTCCTCCACCCCCCCCCCCCCCAACCCCCCCACACATCCAACCACATTAACAACAAACATATCACCATATTCACCCCTATCCACATTGCAATTTAACTAACCCCCACCTCCCCCCCCCCTTTTTTCTCCCCCCCTGATTACTCTCTCGCACCTCTTTTCTTTGATTCACCCTTGTATACGGGGTTTAGGACACACACTTACCTACCAGCCTACATGACGGCTACATCCACGCCCCATACTTGACTGACCTCGGGCTGTGGCTTACCTCACTGACTAACTTCCACCCCCTATATACCCAATACTCTTATAAATACGTTATACTTGTTCCCGTGCAATAATAGAGCATCAACTCCCCCTCATCTCCACCAAGGGAAGTGTTCCCCTACCTTCTGTTGTTTGATAACAATCTATTTACTACGCTCTGACGAGGTGAGTGCGGTTTTCTTCCTCACCCTCTTTTTGCTTTGACCCCACATTAGGACCACCTATACTAAAGTTCCTTCCTCCTTCTTGTCCTAGAGAACATTACGTATTATTCTGTTCTGTTAAAAACATCTCCTGATGAAGCAAACACAAATCGGAAACGCGTAGGACACACCAAGACGGCATTTACAAGATTTGTACAACTTGGACTTGATTAAAACGACTTGTTTTTATACAACTTTTTTTGTTGTTGGTACATCATACACCTTTGTTGACCAATGTTGCTTTAGATGCCTTAAAAAATCCCTTTTGCCTACCCATACCTTGTGATATGGAGTAGGACATTGGAAGAAGTGTTTCTCTTCTTAACTCTTTGGATTCATATGTCTGGGCTTGGGGTAGAGCGGGCAAGAATGAAAGCCTTTTCTTACAAAGAAAAACAACAAGCCAGGCTACATTTTGCAAAAACGCATCTGAAGTTTCCCAAAAGCAGTGGGAAAAGGATGTTATGGCATGATGAATGTTCAAGGTTGAACATTTTGGCCTTAATCAAAAGATATGTTTGGCGCAAAACACATGTCTGCACATCACCAAAAGAACACCATACCACAGTGAAAGCATGGTGGTGGCAGCATCATGCTTTGGGACATGTTTTTCTTCAGGCTGGAACTAGGGCCTGGTTAATATAGAGGGGAAGCTTATAAACGGTTCCGATACCAGGTCATGTTGACAAAAAACCTACAGGATTCTGCTAGAAAAGCTGTGAACCTGAAGAGGAACTTCATCTTTTCGCATGACAATGACCCAAAGCATAATCAAATCAACAAAGGAATGGCTGTACAAGAAGTAAAATTAAGTTTTAGAAGTTGTAGAATGGCCAAGCCAGAGCACAGACCTGAATCTGGTTGAAAATCTGTGGTGTGATTGAAAGAGGGCTGGCACAGGAGATGCCTTCAACAATGTGACAGATTGGAGTGTTTTTGAAAGAAGAGTGGGAAAAAAAATCTAGTAAAAATGGCCTGCTGAAAGAAAGACTTATACCCAAAAGACTGCTGTAATAATCAAAAGGTGCTTCAAACAAAGTCATATTTGCACACTTATGCAAACCATATTATTTTATTTTTATATTTTTCTTCCCTCTTCCTAAAAATATTTAAGTTTTTCAATTAAGTGTTCACTCTATAGGGTCACATTCACACAGGAAACCTGATTTTTTACCAGACTAGCAGATTCCCTGCGGGCCCCACTCCATCTGGTATGAGGAAGATGAGATGCTGTTAGGGGTTGCTTCGTTTGCTGACACCATTTTGTTGGATGAAATTGGGTACTGCAGGGGTTTTTTCTTAAATATTTAACAACGATGAAATCTTTTTTTCTGGTTTTCCTGTTAAAAAACTGGGTGAGTCTTGTGGTCCGGTTTTGTCTTTAGTCCAAAATCCAAAAATCACAAGTCTTTCAAAAAATGTAAAAAAAAACGTGTCTTGCATCCAAATTTCCTTAATTTAAACATTTCATTAATTATCTGACCTAGTTATATGTTTTAGTTCATAGTATCATCATCATACCTCTGAGGGGGAAAAAATTACGGCATGGCCCAATACAAAAATGTGGTATGATCATGTAATTGATTTATTTTCCTGAAAAGCTCATGACAGTTGAAAACAGCTGCAGTTGCTGATACTGAACTGGAAGGTCAATTTGCCCTCTTAGTAATTACAGCAGATTTCCGTCGAGATTTTCCCAATTGGTAATATACGCAACCATGTATAGGCTCATCTGAAAAAGCTGACAGTTGATTTAAAAGTGATTTGAGCCTGTCAAACACATTGGCTTTGCTCTTCTACTATCACTGAAAAAGGGTTACTATGACAACTAGTGTGCGTGAAGCCTATGTATGTATATATATATATCATTTTTAACATCGAATACAAAGAGAGTTTTCATCCCATCATATTTGGAGATAATAAAGAGGGAATGACATTGGCACTTTGAGGAGTTGTCGATTCCTGAGTGATGTGAGAGGTCCTTTCAAAAAAACAGTAATATGAACTCTTTATGTAGATTAGCGTTATTTCTTAAAGTCTTTAATGCCTTCTTGTTGGCCTGTGCATCATATGACAACACAATTCCACCACACCTGTCACATGGGTGGACCATAATATCCTCGTATTATTAGTTGAATTATTTGTGTGGTGTACTGAATATTAAGTTTGCAAATATTAGGTGGACATTTTTAATTGCCCACTATTTACCGCTGCATCGTACAATAGCACAAGCACCTGTAGGACAAAAATGGCAGTTACACCTGGTGGACTCTAAAGTAGACCTAAACAACTTTTATGTGTTCATTCGTACAGTATAAAAATTAAAACATCTGTCTGTTGTTTTAAGATAAAAATTAAAATTGGATGCCGCTTGAACATTACCATGTAATTGATGTAGACGCTAACTGAGCCAATCAAACTCTCTACCTGCAAGAGTTTGATCCAACTATCACCTGCAAGTAGTTGATTCTGTGAGGGCTATTCCAATGGCCACTCTCAAAAATTTATAATGTACAATGCAAATTGTAAAAACCCTGTTCCCTCCAGGTATAAGAAATGATGATTTAGATTAGAACATTAGCTAGGCAAGGGGTGGGCAAAGTGCGGCTCGGGAGCCATAGGTTATGGCTCTTTAGCCCATTCCAGTCTGCTCAGTGCGTAGGGACTTGTTCCTCGTGCTACTTACTTTTATTAGTTTTCATTAATGTTAGGCACCAACCCAACTCCCCCCAACGCAAAACCCCCATGCCATCACCAACAACCCTAAATATGCCTACAAGGGGGGCTTTGTGATTACCTTTAAGGGGGAAGATCTGTGGCTACTAATAAGTGGGGCTTTCTTTATACAATAAGGGAGGGGCCCTATGGAGACATACAGGGGGGCTTTGAGGCGACTTTAAGGGGGGTGGTTGGCTACCTACAAGGGGGTGCTTTGTCTGCCTCTATGGAGAGGGCTTTGTGGCGTACAAATAAGTGGGGGCTCTCTGTATACCCTTAAGGTGAGGAGCTCTAGGCTACCTACAGGGGCTTTTGAGCTACTTTTAAGAGGGAAGGGGTCTATGGGCTCCTTACAGGGAGAGTGCTTTGTCCACATGGAGGGGGCTTGTGGCTACCAAATAACCAGGGGTTTCTGGTCTACCATAAAGGGAGGGGACCCCTTTTTTCTTTTAGGTTACCTTTAAGTGCAAAAACCAGTGTTCACAGGGTTTTGTCAGTCATTGTGGTCACAGTATCTGGTAATACATTTAAAAAATATCTATATGTTTATTAAGTTGATTATAAAGTTTTAAGCTTAACTCATAAGCTTAGTAGGTATTGAAGCGGAAGTAAATTTAAAAAAAAAAACATATTTACCCACTGGCAGCAGTATACATCTGTGAAAATGCTACCAGAGGGAGAGAAAAGAGAGAAAAAAAAAAGGTACTTACAATCTTCATTCTCATCCCTAAGGCCACCATATTAAGTACTGGCGCCTGAAACCACTTCCGCCCCTTCTGTTGGACATACTAAGGTGCCCCTCCTGATGCAGACATATTTACAAACCAAAGGGTTTGGTATGAGGACAGTTTGGTCCGTCCAGAGATTCTATGTCTTGCAGTTTGCTAGGATAAAGCTGAAGGGAGGACCAACTGTAGGAGCCAGGAGAGCAGGAGAGATTGAGACTGACAGTGGTGGTGAAAGGGGGTCATGTGAGGTGATGATTGGGTGACATGGATTTGGGGGGCACAAGGTAGGCTAGGTTATAAAATATCGATTACCTCTCTGCTGTCAGTCCCAGAATGTCTCCCACTACATTCCCCACAATCACCTACACAGATGCTTCTCTTAACACTTCCATGTCTGGGCGAGGTTCTCATTCCTCGACAGATCCGGAGCAATGTCTCCTCTATACCACTTCCTCCACACCATCACTCTCGACTAGTAGTGACACTAGTCCATGTTACTGGGAGCGTCTCTCTATTCATCCAGATCCTACCAGGCATAGGTTGTTCTCCTCTACACTTCCTCACACAATCACCTCACAGAGTGACACTTTCCATGTCTGAGGAGGGGTGTCTAGTATTGCATTCCAGTACATGGTATATGGACGGTATGAGGCATCAGAGCATGACTGGTGGTGTTAACTGGGTGTTGGTGTATATGAAAATATCTTATTGCTCCTCTGCTGCCCGAGTCCAGCCATTGTCTACTCTCATACGTCTATCAGGAAGTGGCTACTAACCACTATCACCTCACAGATGTTTCCCGCGCAGGCCTTAGCTCTCAGCCTCCTAACAGCGCGCACCTCGGCGGCCACGGCGCATAACTTCACAGCATGGGATCGGTGCTACCTCGTAAATAAACTAGTCTTTCCCGTGCTTTAAGGATTTATTTTTTTTATCTTTTTGGACAGTGATTGCCCTATCTATTGGGAGCCTGATGCTGATTCGTGCAAAGTGACCTTACAATGTGGTAGGTCCGCTTTAAGTCAAATTTTTCGAGAATGTTTTTAGGAAGAAGATGTCATTTTAAAATTTTGACAGCACAAACCCTCCTGCTCTCAACATGTATTTCAAGCGTTGCAATTTGGCTCTTTGGTCGAATAAGTTTGCCTACCACTGAGCTAGGCTATTGATTCTGTTCAATACTTTTTTATTACACAACCATTTAACATCTTATCAAATCTTATTTTACAATATAATGCACAGTTTTTAATATTGAATCCAATTGTGTAGTGTATTAGTACAGATAATTTGGCAAAACCAATTAGTTTTTTGTGTCGATTTGAACAGCCCTAAAGCTGGCCATACACCTGCAGGATTCTCTGTCAGATTTCCATCAGATCAGATCTACCAACAACCATGTAGTATAGTGACCTCCCTGATACAATACATAGTGATTGGAAGGTGTAGAAAGGTCCTCATATTACATGGTTGTTGGTAGATCTGATCTGATCTGAAGGAAATCTGACAGAGAATCCTGCAGGTGTATGGCCAGCTTAAGAGTTGAGCTACTGTGTTGGATGAATAGTATGCAAATACCATATTTGCTGTCATAGTAACAAACAAAAGATCTTTTACATTACATAGCAACATTGTTGAAGGGGCAGTTGTATAATAATGTTGCATTTATTTCATTCTGGACCATTCGTATTTAATAGCTTAAACAAAGAAGAAAAAAATAGAACCTTGGCAGAGATCTATCTCTAGGACATCCTAGTTTTACTTTGAAACATTTTGCCATCCTAAATTACTAATTTAAGATGACCATACACAAAACGGTTAAACCATGAAATCTTTATATAATCAATGTTAGCCTATTTTACTAGTTTACCAAGTTTTTCCTTTCCTTTCTAAACACACACAAGACTTTCATTGAATTTAGTAGGCTTTTAACAAAAGAAAACAGACAAATACATTCAGTTTCAATTTAAATAGGGATACTTGTATAGTTTCGATAATAGGCTTATTTTAAAATGTCCTGAGCTGCAGGAATAGTCTGTATAGCACGTTCAGGGCGGGACTATGCAGTATTTACCCTATATTCTTCCAGCCAAGCCAAAAGGCCAGAGGCAGGGTCTTATTCCATTCCTTCCGTCTAAGCCCAAAGGCCATTTTCAAGAGACAGGGCTTAGTTCCAGCAGAACGTGCAGCACTGGAACCCATTTTGTGAACCCATTGAACAATTTATGGAGAGTCGCATTTTACAATTGGATACTAATAATTATCCATGAGCAACTATTTACCTATGGGAGGAGGAATGAATCTGTTTCACATATTATCACAACAATGCGCAGTGTAAATAGCCACAATTGACCCTGGTAGCTGCAGACATTCTTTTGTAATGCAATGTTGTTTACTTGTGTCAGCCTAACTGTTTTTCTTTATAGTTTTATACTCTATTTTTATAATAATTGTTATCAAGTCTGCAGAAACAACATTGAATACAAAAATGGATGTTGCAGTCATGTCCTAACTTACAACCCCTCCATTTTTCTCGTGATATATAATCTCAGATATATATGTAAGGAGTGTAGCTAATAAAGCAGAGAAGTGACTATCTAAGTTTTATGTAAAAGAAGCAGATTCCCAATTGGGCAATTTTCCTCTACTCTAAGAAAGACTTATGTCATATTGTTATGATCATTATTTTTCTTCTATCCTTCACCCAATTGCTTTCCTTGCTATTGTTGGCTCTTTTATACCCCTCCCCCCCCTTATTTCTCTCTGCTTTGCTGGGTCACACTGGCTCAGAATATGAGTGATCATTCAGCAATTGGGTCATTTATTATTTTGCTATTATCCAAGATAAAGGGTCTGCTTAGTTGCCCATGCATAAAATTGGACTTGAATTGTGCTCGGACCAAGTATCCAAAAGAGGCTTCAAAGTCATTCTTTGTTTAAAGTGATCAATCTCAGAAAGAAGTAGATGCCAAGTAAGTAAGTGCTAAATTATGTAAAGTAAAGTGAGGCCAAATATAAGCAGCAGTAGAATGGATCTGTGGGCGCAGCCAAAGACTTTGTAGTGTATGTTTATACTGATGCAGTTGGTGCATGTCTAGCACACAAAATTTACACAAAAGAAAAATTTATATTTTTTAAAAAAATTGAATGACATAATAACAACTCGGGTCCATGTAAACTGCAGATTGCACAGAACCACTCAAGCATTTTTTACACAATTCATTTTAGGATCTCAAAAGTAATTGAACAATTGGAAATGTGATCATTATGTCATTATCAATTTATCAGATAAGAGGCCCGTCTACCATAAAGAGGAGACTCTCTGTGAAAGTGAATACAGAGGGTATACTGCAAGCTCATAAGCCTCAAGAATGTAAAGGCAAGATTGGAATTTGCTTAAAAAAAGTTAAAAAATTGCAGCACAGTTCTGCAAAAACCTTTCTTTGCTCAGATGAAGCCAAGACCAACCTCTACCAGAATGATGGCAAGACAAGTTTGGTTAAGGCATGGAACACATATTTCATGATATAAAGCATAGCACATCATCTGAAAACATGAAAGGGGCAGTGTGATGGCTTGGTCATGCATGGCTGCCTGTAGCAATGGGACACCAGTGTTTATCGATGATCTGACACAGGACAGGAGCAGCCACATTAATTCTGAAGTGTCCAGAAACATACTGTCTGCTCAGTTCCAGCTAAATGCAGTCAAATTGATTGGGAGGTGTTTCATAATACATATATACAGTGACACAAAACATACAGCCAATACAACCCAGGAGTTTACTAATCCTGAGTTTTATTAACCAATATCTGTAACCCCTAGCCACACTTACCTGCTCCAGCTGTGCCGGTGCTGTTCTTCAATGACAACATCCTCCAGGCATGTGCCTGGTTCCACCTTCCAGTGATGTGCATTGGGGGGGGCAGAACAGGTAAGCAATGCAAATCGATTACATAGTAATCCGTTTGTATTTTTCATACCACTTTGGGACACAATTTAAAGAAATAATTGTACTGCTGGTTTAGGCAAAGAGATGGAATATTTTTAAATGGCCAAGTCAGTCACCTGATCTGAACCCAGATGAGAATGCATTTCACTTGTTGAAGACTAAATGTAGGACAGAAAAAAACCCGCAAACAGCAACTGAAAGCTGCTGAAGTTTAGGACTGGAGGAAACCTAACATATGGCATGTCCATGAGTACAATGCTTCAGACTGCCAAGGGTTTTCAATTAAGTATTAAGCCCCCCCATACACGTTTAGATTTTTACCCGTTTTACGGGTAAAAATCGACAGGGCACCCTTTGTGCCAGCGTCTCCACTATTCTTGGCTGCATCGGGTCCCAGCAAAAGGAATGCGCCAGGGGGGCCATCGGAGATGAGAACACAGTGGAGTCGTTTGCACACAAAGGAGCCGTTCCACATACAGTGGCAAGAAAAAGTATGTGAACCCTTTGGGATTACGTGGTTTTGCATGAATTGGTCATAAAATGTGCTCTGATCTAAGTCACACCAATTGAAAAACAGTCTGCTTAAATAATACTACACGAACATGTTTTTATTGTTTAATGCCACAGCATTTCAATCGGGTTGAGGTCAGGACTGAGCCACTCAAAAAAAGTGTCTCCAAAAGTTGGGGCAGTGTGTTCAGAGAATGGGTGCTGCTAGTGCTAATGCAGCTGATATCTCCTTGGCAGTGACATTTTGGCTTGGCTTTTTTTTTACATATTCAGACCATAAGACCTAGGGACATTTTTCCATTGATTTCGGACTCGTATGTAGCCACTAGGGCATTCATGATCTTGCTGGTTCATCTACGTCACAGGGATAGTCAACCACTCCTGAGAGGAGTCCACTAGTCATCTCACTGTGTGGATGCTAGCACAACGAGAGTTAAGCACCAACCTGGGGTGATAACACCTACTGGTATTGTATTCCAGAGCTGGACTCGTCAGGTAAAATTTATACAAATGTTTGTGGCGGCACCATCTTGCAGATGTTTTGCTAACTTTTTCTAGAGATGGTGGAATTTTATTTAGCATATTCCACTATGTGACTTTGTGAGTTAATTAACCTATGTACCTCCTTTGGTACAGAAATCTGGATCTCCGTGAACCACCAGGGTGGTTAAATTTTTTGTACCACTTTTGTCAAGGAAAACCGGACAGCCAGGGGGGTTAATCCCTCTCATTTTGAAATGTAAGCCAGATATTGTGTTCTATTTTCTGGTTTTTACATTTTTGTGAACCACAGTTGACTCCTTCTGAGGTAGTCACCTATTTTTGTTTTGTTGTCTTTTTAACTGTTAATGTTATAGAGAACTTTAATAAAAGTTATTTATTGATTGACACTTGTGTTCCTTAACTGTGGTCTGTGATGATGTTATCATGACTAGTCGACCCAACTATGACTGTAGTGACTGATGACTTGACTCTATTAAATCTTAAGTTCATAATGCCCTAAGAGCAACCACTGCATGCACACCCTGGAATCGTTTCGTAATATGTATATTGTTTCACTATAGCTCTAGGTCAAGGTGTCTCAGTGAGAAACTTCAGCTCAACCACCAATTATTTCTGCTTCTAAATGTGACCCATTTTTGTCAGTGGTTTGGGACCTTTCTTTTTCTGCTTATGCTAACTCTAGGGTATGACTATTACAAAAGGTTTCATATAACTTGATCATATAACTTGATCTCAATATTAAATTCAGTCAGAGCATCTGAAAGTTTATATAGTAGTTTTTTCCAAAGGCAGACAAAGGATAATGGCTCTTTCCAAATAAATCAAGCCCAACGTTTGTCGTGGTCTGGAAGACTACATTTACCATGGAATCTTAATTTCCAGTCAAAAGTTATTTTAGTTATTTGAGAATATTGTGAAGCGCAGTTTGTTTTTGTTTTTGCTGGGAAAAGGGAAAAGGGAAAATCGACTTGCCCTGGAAAAAATATCCAGGGCTGGAAGAAATGCTTATCTGCCGTGGTCAGCCACACATTTCTGGAGTTGATAGGGAGGATAAAAGGTGCATTTGTCTTTGTGATTTATGGGAAGGAGATATTAGTGCTCGGTGATAGATGAGGAGGAAACGATGATGCTTGGGGAGTTTTGCACTGTTGCTTAGCAGACAATAGAGACGGAAACCTGTGCTACTCAATCCTGGGATGGGTGTTTTGCATGGAGATGTAAAACTTGCATGTAGCTGATCAGTTATGGGAATGCAATCCAATGAACTCGTTGCACTGTTTTTGTTCTGAGGTTAAAACCAGTGGAAGTTTTAGTTTTCAGAGCCTTGGTGGCATGGACTATGCACTTCAAGGCTTGTTGACCTTGCATTTTGAATTGTGTTACCTTCTGTTTCATGTCCTAGTTTCTGTGGTTTCTTTTTGTCATTCAGCACTTCAGTTCAACCCATTCTTCCATACCTGACAACTGGACCAAATGAAATGCTTAATTGTAATAATTGTTTACAACTACGTTTGTAAATATATTGTATATTCTTTTCTATGTAATATTTTTTTGTGTATTGTCAAACTAATTACCATGTTTAATATATTTTTATTTCTAGGAAAGGAAGCATAAGGTGCCTATCTACAACTTAAGCCATCTTTGAATTAGGTCTTGGAAATGGCATCTATGTTGCTTCCTAGACATATGATACAGGCCCTGCAGAAAAACTCCAGATTACTCATACCACGTAAGTAAAATGTATTCTCTTTTTTATTGTTTGCTCATATCAAAACTTTACTAGCACTTGGGGAGTAGATTATCACTTCACTTTTACCTAATCCATTTTGTTTTCTCTTTGATTTGCCAAGTTGTGATTTTATTTCTAGTGCTTGATACTACTGGGTAGACCTGTATTTGCCTGATTTTTATTATTTAACATTTATTTGCCTGATCATTTTAACCACAAAAATGTTTATTTTGCAATAAAAACGTAATGCTTGGGGGAGTGCAGGTCTCCACTGCCGGCCGGTAGTGGCCCCAACAGCGAAGTCTGGTACCATCATACGTGGAGCCGCCACCCACCTTCCTTCCTTCCTCAAATTTAGCCCGCAGCTGCGGCCTGGTCCTCGACACCTGGCAGCCGGAGCTGAGGAGGTGCGCTGCCCAACCGCAACCCACGCTTTCTATGGGCTCCTCAGGTAGACTCCCCAGAGCTGAGTTTAGAGCCCTCCGCTGCTTGCCTAAATTTGCGGCCACGGCCTAGTCCTTAATACCCGAAGGCCAACCATAACTTACACTACCTAGGGTTTCCCTGGGTCACCGCCAGCAATCTTGGGGCCAGGATTGAAGTTTAGGCCCCCGGTAGGCTTCTTCCTCCAGTGGCCTCAAATTTAGCCCTCAGCTGTGGCCCAGTCCAGAACTGTAATGATTGACAGCTTTCCACAAAGCCCTTTGACCTTGTACCGGTCGCTGATTGCGCATTACAATGCATCACTTTGACAATAGCCACCCTGTGACATGACTTTGGACTAAATGTATATCTATAGGGTGCATGCGTTCAGCTGAAGATGGCTCTGACTCAGCGCTGGAGCTTCCTAAGGCTGTTCGTTCCTCAACACTAGCCGAACACTGTCTTTTTCCCGATTACTCCCTACGTCTCCTAGGTGACATCTACCCCATGCTCTCCACTATGCCCCATACTGGAAGGATAATCCCAACAGAAATTGATTCCCACCCTGGAGGAGAAACTGGACAGGATAGGGGCCACGACTGCTCACCGCCATTTCCACATCCGTATCCACAGCCTCCCAAAACATATTCTGAACTTCAATTTACAGTGACTGCCTTCTTCCAGGAACTACCCGACAACTCCAGGCTTTCATTTTCATGTAACTGTTGTTTTCTGCCATCGGGCCACTTGTAATGGGTCAATTGTTTAAGCTCTATAGCTAAGGTAATAGTTAATTTAGATTGGGATAGCTCTGCTTTTTTAGTTTGCTGCTTTAGTATCTACCCTGGTTTATTTGCATATTTGCGATGGCTTCTGGGATTTTCTCTGACCTGTGCTTTCTGCCCTGATTGCTTTCTGATCCTACGCCCCCCTCCTTCCCCTTTTTT
>CM070039.1:55713358-55723364 GCA_036250615.1 Ptychadena robeensis
CCCCCCCCCCCCCAAGTCACCTTGACGTTACTAAGAACTTGTTTATTTCTTTTTTGATCTTATTGATTAATATGTGGTTGCCTTCTTTAATTTTTACCATATGTCATTCATTGGACAGGTAGTCTAGGAGACTGCCACTGCGCCCCACCTTCATCTCAGGGTTTTGGGATGTTGTCCCCCTTTTTGAACTCTTAACTGCAATTACTGCATTCCTGTTTACTGTGTGACATTTTTTTAGATTGTCCTGTCTTTATGTGCCCTACCATGTGTATGCTACACCCATCCCGTTTTGGTCTGCCCCCTGCTCCTTCCCTATAACCCCCTGCCCTCCCACTTCCTAAGGATCATGTTATATCCTTGCCTTACACCCAACATGCCACTAAGTGTAGTCTCCTTGAATGCCTAGGGCCTTAATTCTCCCAGAAGGCGCTCAAGGGCATTCAGGTTGTTCCGTTCTGCACATACTGACATCACCTGTGTACAAGAAACCCATTTTAGCACCTCTTCAGCCACTAATTAGCTTTTTTTCAGTACCCACAGGTGTTTATGGCTAATTCCCCTTAGAGGTGCAGAGAGGTCTTCATAGGCTTTCTACAGTCTGCTAACTTTACAGTTGATAACATAATCATTGACCCTGGGAAGCACATAAAGCCACCATAAGGGGTTCTTGCATTTAGATCGGCCAAGATCAGGGACCTAAAACTTGAATCTCACCTCGGGTCTGAGAAGACCAAAGCTGAACCTACACTCGGCAACAGAGCCTGTCTGGCTAAGATCAGCGCAGACCTCAAACTGCTTTTTATTAATTCTACAGGGAAATTACCATACCGTTTTATCTTCATGGCAATAAGGCAAGCACGCTTTTTGCTTCCCATTTGAGGAATATTGATCCTCTAGCTAAGCCGCTACACCTGCGGATAGACAACAACACAGTCATAAGCAACCCAAGAGTGTTGACCTCTTTTAACGAAAGACCTCTATGTATCCATAGGGGCTAAAATGGGGCTTTAACGACACATAATATCCAAAATGTTGTTTTGTAAAAACAGATTATTTTATTAATACATCATTAAAGACATCAAGTTCATTCATTTCTCCAAAAAACATGATCCATTCACAATTTCTAATTTTACCTCTAAGGGATGAGACACAGGAAATTATACTAAAAATGGTGGTCTGATCATAACCCAACTTTCATAGTCTCTTTTAACACAAGCTAGCAGAACTGTATGCACCCCGTGTCCCACCCTCCTCCTCTGCCCTGAAGACAATGCTTTAATCCCTCTCTCTCCCCTCTCTTAACACAGCAGGTAGACAAGCACTAGACTAACCCATCTTGGAACTGGAGGTGATCACCACCATCAAAACCCTTAAGCCACATAAGAAGTCAAGGCCAGATGGGTTCTCGGACGGGTATTTTAAAATTATTTGCTGGTCTGTTAGTCCCCCACTCACTAAAACCTTAAAACAACGTACAGGCAGCTCTCTCGCCCTGGAACCTCGCCCAAACCCACTGTTCCAACTTTAGGCCCATATGCCTTATTAAGATTCATCTGAAACATGATTTTGACCACTAGACTAAATCTTTTCATTGGGAGAATGATCCACAAGGATCAAGTTGGGGGTTGTGCCAACCTGGCAGGCAGGAGACAGTGTAAGGAGAGCCATATTACTTATTCATATTGCCAAATCTAGATGCATTCCACTCATGTTGCTTATTCTAGATAGACACAAGGCCTTTTGATTAGCTGTCCTGGCAATACCTCTTCTTGGTCCCTTTCCCCCTTCTGCTTATTTTGGCCATTGAGCCCTTGGCCTTTGTTATAAGACTCTCCTCAGAAATATTGGTCTTGAAGGTGGCTGATACTTACCATTATTATGATGCCCTCCTATTCTTCACTAACCCTCAAAACACCTTACCTGCCCTCTTCTTCATTCCTTCTCCCTTTGTCCAAAGCCTTGAAAACCACTTTCCCAAGTGATCTGGTATGTGCCTTTCAGAGGGATTTTAGTTTTCAGTGGGTGCCCCCCTTACTACGTGGCTCAAATTGGGTAACTTGCCAAATAGCATGCCAAATGAGAAACACTTTGGGTAAGCCTTAGAGTGGTGGATCATATACTTTGGTTGCCACCAGCGACCTGACATGATCTCACTAACTTGATCACGTCTCTTTTTTAAGGTGTGGGATGCAGCCAAATGCACCACCCCATGCAATCCATCCCAGACAACCGGCACTTTACTCCGACACTCTACACTCCCTCCCCATTCCAGAAGTGGCAGGTATCACCCATCTGCATCAGCTCTATGACTTTGGCTCCCTCCGTCTTTTTACATATCTCCAAGAGAAATACTATTTCCCAGCCTCTTCCCAATTTCAATACCTCCAATTTTGACACAAGGCAAATGTCAGGCAGACCCACACAGCCCAGGCATGATATCGGTACTCTACCAATCACTCATGCAACCCTTGGTTGCCCTTGACCCTGAGTATAAGGCATGATGGTCTTGAGACCTGGCTCTTGGTTGTGACGTCCAAACATGGACCCAAATATGGGAATCCACGAAGTCCTGCTCTCGCAATACCATCGCCCAGAAGGCAAATTTCAAATTGTTATCCCGTTGGTATATGGTTCCCACGAGACTTTGTCCCTGGCCTCCCTTACACATGTTTCAGAGGCTATGCAGAGAAGGGCTTGTTTCTCCACATATGGAAAGCATGATTGCTATTGAGGCTGATTTGTCACCCTACAACCGGTACCAGCTGAATGAAGCCCTGCTGTATAAGAAGCCTGATAGGGTGTCCAGGTCACAGTTTGCTTTGCTGTTATTTTTATTTACAACCACGAAATGACCATTGCTCGAGTGTGGCTCTGCCCTTCGTCGCTTCCGGAAAGTTAAAACCTGCATCCTAGATGCAATGATATCTGAAAAACTTTCTGCTAAGAAATTAGGCTCCCTTGCTAAATTTGACCTTGTATGGACACTCTGGGTGTCTCATTTCCTCCCGCTATCTTACACACTACTTCATCTGTAGATGCTAGCCAATTCCCCACTGCGCTGCTCAGTCCCCCCTTCCCCTGTTCAGGCTTGTCTTAATGCCATTGTAAGAAGAATACTTGTCATTTGCCTAGTAACGGCTTTCTTCTGGCAACTCGATCATGCAGCCCATCTTTCTTTAAGTGCCTCCTTTTTGAGCATCTTGAAACTGCCACACCACATTTTTTCAGATCTTCCTGTATTTCCCCTGAAGTTATTTTTGGACTTTTCCTTACATCCCTAGCAAATTTTATGGCAGTTGTGGCTGACATTTTAGTTGTCATTCTTATTTAGAGTGTGAACATTGCTGATTGACATTCTCAATTATTATGATATTTCATTATATCTCTTTCTTGTTTTATAAAATTCAATAAAAAACATCAGCACTGAAATAAAGATGCAAGAGTCTGCCAAAAGTCCAGAAAGTCATTGACCCTTTTATACACATCCACTTATTACAAGGATACCTCACAGGAGATGATCACCTCTAATAGCCAGTAGTTTCTCTGATTATTATTTAAAGAGTAAAGAGTAAACGGCTTCAACCAACCACTAACCATGAGAGAAAGTAAAGTGTTTGTAACTGTAACCATTCATATTCTGTTTACTGTTATTATTCATAAATCCTACCTGGGTATGTTAATTTATAAGCACAACTGTTGGTGACTCTAGAAGTATTAAAGTTATATAGGGCCACATAACAAATATTTTCTGAATCTCTTTCATAAAACGAGCACCCATTCTGCCATAAAGTAATCAGTTTTTGGATAACCATTTGCATTGGCCATGAACTTTGCATGCTTATCATATCTGTTCACATTATTTAGTGCATTTAAACTTTATTGCAACAGAGAACACTTTGTATTACTGCTCATATAATCTGAGTTGCAATGCAATTGATAGACCAGCTGGGCAAAGTCTCGAATCAAAAAGCCTTGTGCCTAATAGATGGTTAAGTTAAATCAGGGTGTACATGTCCTAGTCTTTGAAGGCCATTTACAAGCCAGATTTTGGTATCAGTGGTCATTATCTCATATACAGGGGTGTACATTACTTATTTATTGAACTCCTCAGATGAGTACCAGGAGATGGTGCTTGGTACTCACCCCATATGTTTTTGGTCTTCCTCACTGTCCTCTACGTCAGCTTTCTGCATGGTAGATTCTGCTGCAGATGGACCTCCCTGTTCCTGATTGAGCCTCCGATTAGCTATCTCCAATTACAGGTCAACAGTTGGCTTTGGGTCAAATGCAACTCTCACTGTACAGCATTGTTTGAACCCCCAGATCGCATACCTCAGTAGTGCAACCCTTAAATTTTCTGACTTAGTAACTAACCCCTGAGACTACCTGCAGTCCAAATGTCAACCTTTCATAGTCATTCCAGCTGTCACACAGTGCTTTTCTCTTGTCAGATTTTACCCTTACATATGCCTACTATGACTTTTATCCCCCAGACCTCCAACACTCTTAGAAGTCCAGTCTTTTTTTGGATTATTAATCACTACAATCTTTTATAGTTATTCATGTTTCCCTGCAGTTATCTAAGTGACACAATTTGTATACATTTAACATTTAGCTGCCTCCATTTAGTGCCTCCAAGTTGTTAGTACGCATATGAGCTTTGTAACAATAATGCATGTACGCATAGCTAGTTTTGGCCCCTTTTGAGTACCACTTATATGCACTCCTGCACTATGCCTCACTGTATTTATTTATTTCTGCCCATAACTGAAATAATGTAATATGTGTTGGTTGTAAAATACTAATTTCGAGCATTTTGTGTTATAAAATATATAAATATGGTAAATAATATTAGACCTTATATGAGTAATGGGATTAGTTAGGAAATAAAGTAAATTATTTGGAAGTTGTAAAACCTTTTCATTTCTGTTATGAACATGTATGATTGTTTTATGTTTATTTTTGAAGATCTGATCATTTTCGTGTGGTGTGTAGACTTGCATTGCCAGGGTAAAATATTCATTTAAAGCTAATAAGGACTAATAAGGAAATATTCTAAGTATTATATTATTCCAATAAGGAAATATTCTCAGGTTATGCAGCACAAAGTCAATAATTTTACAGCAATAATTAAAATGTTTAGGTAGCCCAATATAGTGGCCCCATTACTTGACACTTTTTAAGGTAGAGTAGCTCAACACCTTGGAGACTCTCAGATGGTCCCTACGTAATAGTGTTATGGCACTGCAAACCTGCCTTTCTTGCAAAACTGCTACAGGATTAGTGCTGCATTAAAAATCCATAAAATACAGGTGATTTGTGAAAAATTCAAATATCAAGTTCCTGTATTTTCGGTAATTTAACTTAAACAGTGAAACTAATATATGAAATAGACGGATTACATGCAAAGCGAGATATTTCAAGCCTTTGTTTTATAATATTAATCTTGATGATAATGGTTTACAGTTTATGACAACCCCCAAATCTCAGAAAATGTGAATATTGTGAAAAGATTCAATATTGTTGGCACTATCTGATCTTTATCTAAGTCACACCAATAGGAAAAATTCTTCTAAAAATAATACTACACTTACATTATATGTTTTTTTTTAACATAACATGTAAACATTCACAGTGCATGGTGGAAAAAGTATGTGAATCTTTGGGCTTAATACCTGGTAGACCCTCCTTTGGCAGCAATAACCTCAACTAAATGTTTCCTGTAGTTGCAGATTAGACCTGCACAACGATCTGGAGTAAGTTTGGACCACTCCTCTTCACAAAACTATTTCAATGTAGCAATATTCTTGGGCTATCTGGTGTGAATCGCTCTCTTAAGGTCATGCCACAGCATTTCAATCGGGTTGAGGTCAGGACTGGGTCACTCAAGAAGGTGTATTTTGTTCTGTTGAAGCAATTCTTTAGTTGAATGACCTTGTATGCTTTGGCTTTGTCATTGTCCTGTTGCATCACCCATTCTCTGACAACAATCGGTCCAGGCCCTGAGGCAGCAAAGCAGCCCCAAACCATGTTTTACAGTGGGGATGAAGTTTTGATGTTTGTGTGCTGTGCTTTTTTTTCTCCACACATAGTCTTTTTCTTCCAACAACTTAATTTTGGTTTCATCTGTCCACAGAATATTTTGCCAGTAGTGCTGTGGAACATCCAGGTGCTCTTTTGCAAACTTCAAACTTGCTGCAATTTTTTTTACAGCAATAGTTTCCTCCATGGTGTCCTCCTTGTTTAATGTTTTCCTTATTGTAGAGATGTCAATAAAAATGCCTCATTAAGCATTCTGCACTCTTCTACGTTCTGCATTCTGAGCACACCTAGGGAGAGTAGCAACAGTGCTAATCTTTCTACATTTGTACACAGTCTATCTTACTGTGGCCACATGAACATCAATACTTTTGGAGATACTTTTGTAACCCTTTCCAGCTTCATGCAAGTCAACAATTCTTGATCGTAAGTCTTCTGAGAGCTCTTTTCTAGGAGGCATGGTTCACATTAGACAGTGCTTCTTGAAACCAGTAAACCCAAAAATGGTGTGTCTTTTTAAAGGGCAAGACAGCTTTCAGCAATACATCCAATATCATCACACAGGTTGGCTCACTCCTGGCTCCAATTAGCTCTTGAAAAAGTCCTTAGGCTAGGGGTTCACATACTTTTTTCCACCCTGCACTGTGAATGTTTACATGTTATGTTCAATAACATATAATGTTTGTGTGTTCTTATTATTATAATCAGACTCTGTTTTTCTATTCATGTGGCTTAGATGAAGATCAGAGCACATTGTATGACCAATTCATGCAAAACTCCATGTAATTCCATAAGGTTCACATACTTTTTCTTGCAACTGTACATTTTCTTTTTCTTGCAAAGTACATTCTCTTAGACCAATTATGGGCCTCTTTTTTCCTCCTGTGTAATAAGGTATACTTGTGAACTACATATACTACTGGAACTTTGTAATATACATTTTTAAAGGTAAGGCAACAGTATGAGTTGTTCTGCCCTGTTGAAGTCATAACCGCTTCTGAGAAGGTCCCACAAAATTTGTATTTCTGAAGTCCAGCAGTCTATCTTGTTATTCATCCCAAGGTCCTACTTATCAAAATTGGAAGTATAGAATAGATTTAAATGTCTTTTGCATGCTGAACGATTAAAATACTTTAACAATCCCATACTATTGTCCCCACTAAACTTTACAGTTTGAGAAATAAAATAGAGGTGCAACGGTTGACTGGCTAGAGATCAGAATTGGACGATATTACGTATTATTGGTCGAAATCGATGTCTGCCGGTCTCACGCTCATGGCTGCCAATCTTCCTGTGCCAGGCCTGTCCATCTAGGTGAGCCTGGAGGTCTGCTGGCCGGACTCGGGCTCTCTGCACAGTGCACTGCCTGAAAGCAGTCTTGTGCATTTGCTAAACCCAGTGAGAGAAGAGACTGCAGGATCCCCCATTGGCCTCCTCATCCTCCGTGTGTGAATGTATCCAATTACATGCTGCTACTCTGATAAGAGTTCTTCACTTCACATCAACATGTATACATTGTAAAAAAAATTTTTTCGATTGCCAGCATTCTCACTTTTTGTTCAATGTATACAATTTATGTCCCATGGATAATCACAGGAAAACATTAATAACCATGAAAGGTTGCAGATAGGGAAAATTGGGAATGTAAATTACAAATCCCCCAAAAAATAGCTAGTTAAGAGATCTTGGGGTTGAAAGTCAGAGTAGGCATATGTAAGGTCCTAGCTCCACGTCTGTTAAAATCCCTGTGCAATGCTCAAGCCACCCTTTGATGGCCATAGGGATGTGACAGGGCTGTCTCCACAGCCCGTCAGAGCCCCGGATCTGTTGGTCCAAGGCTCTGTTGCATTGATGTTGACGCAACTATGCATGTCTAGAGGAAAACAACGGAGGCTAGACAGGTCCCAGCGGATCCAATAGCTGGCGTGGAGTTAGGGCCTAAGAGTAAAATCTGATAAGAGAAAAGCACTATATGAGATATAGGGGTTCAAACAGTGTTGTACTGTGAAATGATGATCCCTAGGCATCATCTGGAGCCCTCAAACCGGGGGGTGAGGGTGAAGGTGCTACTAGTGGTAGGGGGCCCCAAAAACTTACCTAGTATGGTGGGCCTGCTAACAGTCACACACAGCCTTCTGCCCCCACCCACAGCTGCACTGAAACAACACAACACTGTAGAAATAAAACCACAACGGCCATATAATACTCTTACTTTTAACATTCATATCAAGAAAACCTTTAATAGTAGAATCATGAAACTTTCAGTGTCAGTAATGTGCCCCTACTAATATTTACACCCTTATACAACACTTATATGTAAAATATCAGCTAAAAGTCAAATAACCCTTCCTTATGGCTTAGTGCTATCCTTGTATATGCATCATTTCACTCACCTACTTTGAACACATATGGTACAATCTTGAAATGTTGGGGGTTATGAAGATCATATGCTTTCATAACATTTCTTTAAAAATAAGAATCAGCACAAATCAGAATCGGCAGGTCACACTTACTGTAAAATCGGACAATAAATTTGCAATCGGTACATCTCTAAAGAAAACTCTTTACTATAGCATCTACCAAATCCAGACTTGTCCATCAGACAGAGTAGCTTCCTGCCATTTAGGTTTGCAACTGGCAATGTAAGGCTTACATGTAGCTGCATGGCCAATGAAACCATTTTTTGATTAGGTCAATGTTGGGGAAGTTTAGAACTCTGCAATTAATGGATGGTTTTTGACTTTTGTGCATTTTTTGTATCGGCAGTCTCAGAAACTCTTCCGTGTCTTTATATGTGGTCTGCTACGTCATTGTTGAGTTTATCTGGCATGCAAACTTCTCCAAATCCCAACAAACAGAAATATAAAGCCTGGACACCTTAACCTTCAAAAAGTTATTGTGGTAATGGTCATTTCCCTTCCAGAGACTTCCTTTTCATCTATCTATATCTTTTTTTGTATGTAGTATCCTTATGCAAACAGATGTGGCATCTTCGGTATTATATGATGGAGGAATTTTCATAATACAAAATAAGTAGGATACACAGAGTGGGACCATAAGGTGAAAAAAAATTATTTACTAAAGTCAGGAAAAAGAGTGTTCTGTAGTGGTGAGATCTATATTTATCTTTAGGTTTCTAAACATTTTTTCTGTAGTAGTGAAATGTATTTCCTGTCCGCTGATTTGTGGTTGTCTCCATGCATAGCATCAGCTGAGCTGGAGAGACAGCAGAGCTGTGTCTCTCGCTCCTCCGATATCTGACAGCTGCAGGTAACCTCGAACAGCTCCAATATCGAGCCGTGTGTTCCTTGCTTAACACATTGTTTGCCAGTACACAACACGTATAGTGTGAATGAGCTTAAACATTTCCTTGGGAACTGATTCTCCTTCCCAATTATTGAATTCTTTAAGCAATATGATGATTTGCTCCTTTATTTTTTTATTTCTGTTTTACAACTCCCAATAGTGCACAGATAAACAGCACAGGTATCCCATTCCTAATCCATTGACTTTATCATCGAGTTATGCCACCTTGCAGTTTTCATATCTTCAGCTCTTGGAAGGTTCTCCTTTTGTAGAGGCCTCTGTTACATGTATGGATTGTTCCTTAAATCTGCTACAATTACTGTATTTTGCAGACTATAAGACACAATTTTTACCATTAAAATCAATAGGAAAGTGTATCCATGTCTTATAGATGGTAGCAATGGCTCTGCATCCTAGTAGACCTCCAGCCAAGCCAAAATTTTAGCTGTATTGGCACTTGCACTACCCACTTTCTGAACACAATGACCAACCCACTGAGGCTATTTTAGATAGCATGCATTGTGTATTTACATTAACATTCTCAATCAATTCTCATCTCTCCACTCATACAGTGGAGGAAATAATTATTTGACCCCTCAAATAATTTTGTAAGTTTGTCCAATGACAAAGAAATGAAAAGTCTCAGAACAGTATCATTTCA
>CM070039.1:55726252-55736865 GCA_036250615.1 Ptychadena robeensis
ATTATTACTTGCTACATGCTGTATTTGTACACATATCCTTGAGTTTGTTCAATAAACTTTTTATTGTTGAATTAAAAAAATAGGTAGGTATTCAGGGCCAGTGTTTTAACGTGTATGTGTGGTAAACCTGTTTGGACAATCAATATCTCTGATGTAATGTTTCTGCATGAGATGCAATTTAAAAGCTCACAATTAGGGCCCTTTCACAATATGAGTTTTTTAAAGGCATAAACTAACGCATATACAAAAAACACAATATACAGCTTGTTTGCACACAAAAAAAGCCCACCAAAAAAGTTCAAAGTAGCTTTAACCAGTCTGGAGTGAGTGTTCATAATTTCAGCAGCTCACTTTCTTTATTTGACTTCAGTCACCAGTCTCTTTTATGGCCGATTGGTAGTGTGTGGTATTTGCAATTATTGGGCAAGATTTGCTTGCAGCGTGCGATATTTACTTGCAGTGAGCACCATTTGTATTCAGTCTCTGGCATTTGTACTCAAGGTAAAGAATTTGCTCGCAGTGTGTGCCATTTGCACTCAGTGTGCTCCTTGCCACGCAGTTTTTGATGTGTAGGTGCTTCAGCAGCGGTTATGACAATGAGTGCAATGAGTTTCAGCAGAATGTAGTGTAGTGGAATTTAGCCTCAGCCTACACACCACCATGAAATGGTGCAAGGCGTCACGCAAATAAAATGGTGCAAGGCATCACGCAAATACATCCATGATGCCTTGTTGACACAGCCATAGACATAAAAAAAAATAAAAACATTTTACGATAGCAAAAAGCATAATAAATGCATGTAGCAGGGCGTTCTAAAAAAAAACGTATGTTGTAACGCTGTGTTTTTTAAAAACGCAATGCAGATGCACAGTAGGTCCACTTCCAGTTGCTCTCTAGGCCGCTCTAGCCCACACTTTATTATATGGGAGGAGAGAGGTATTTCTTACCTTTCGTATATATTGGAATTTTTATGTTATGCCCAATTGAAGAGCTTTCTGTGTACCCATGGAGGCTTGAAAACCAAATTTGTTCTACCAGCCAGCTACTCCCACCTTTCTATATGGCCCTGTCAGAGGTGTATGCTTACTTACGCTGGAACAGGGTTATAAATGTAACATCCACTACTCTGTCTCATGTCCACTCCTGGGCCTCCTTTCTAAATTCCCCCATGGAAGAGGTGGAGGATGCATGCTAGATCAGAGATGGGGTACAGTGTGCCGCCATATTGTCAGTGAATATGGGCCTGAGATGTTTTTTTAAAGTGATTCACTGTGCGTACCAGGCTCACAATACTGCCACTTATTAAAACCATAGCCATCTGCATGTAACGAGACCAACCCATATATCAACATATGTCAACCATTAGTCAATATAACCACCAAGATGTATTGAAAAAAGAGGGAAAGAGGAGAAGGAAAAAGTGGGTGTATAGATGGGAGCTGACCCCCAATAATTAAATGTACTATTAAGGTGTAACAATAAGTGTAGTGGTCAGGTTGGCCAACCAATGTAAAAAATGTGAATACATGACATCAAACAAATAATGAAACCGTGGGTGCGCCGCTTAGATAACGCAGAGTGGACACTGTCCCAATTATTCGAAGAAGTGAACACAAGCCGCTAGTATGGTCAGTGATGAAGAAGGATGGATGCTATACCATGACCATTCAAGCACCACATGTGACAGAAAATCATACCAGAGCATTATCATAGATGCCAAAACTGCTTTTACTGTAGTAATGTCCTACAGTGTGTTCCTAAAACCTAACATCACCAGTATCTCTACAAATGTAATTTCAAATAAAATAAATTTTTGTTGACCTGTGTAAGCATTCTAAACTGATATAAAAAAATTAAAACAAAATTGTTTCATTTGTCTCAAACGATAGTCAGTGAAAGAATTAAAAATGTTTCCACAACTTCGGTCATCATATCATTTACAGATAATTTAAGCACAATGTATGTTGGCCAAATGACTTGCCTACTATTCCTCATTGTATCGGTCATATGAAAACTGTGAAACTGTTGCCTACTCTTCTATGGGTTCTTGCCTCATTGGTCTGAATCCAGTTTTCACTATGAATGTCGATACTGCCACCTAGTGTTCTCAATGACGACTTCATACTTGTTTCCACAAAGTGGCTGAGACAGTAATTTGCTCTCTCAGAAATCACACAATACTTTGTCGATGCACCTTTGGCAACAATTACAACCTCAAGTGTTTTTGAATATGATGCCACAAGCTTTGTACACCTATCCTTGGCCTGTTTTACCCATTCCTCTTTGCAGCACCAATCAAGCTCAACCAGGCTGGATGGGAAAAAATCATTGCACAACCATTTTAAGATCTCTCCACATGTGTTCAGTTAGATTCTTGGCTCTGGCCGGGACATTCACAGAGTTGTCCTGAAGCTACTGTGTGCTTAGGGTCGTTGTCCTGCTGAAAGATGAACCATTACCCTAGTCTGAGCTCCATTCTGGAACAGGTTTTGATCCAGGATGTCTCTGTACAATGCTGCAGTCATCCTTCCCTTTTATCCTGACTAGTCTTCCAGTTCCTGCAACTGAAAAACATTCCCACAGCATGATGCTGCCACCACCATGTTTCACTGTAGTGATGATATGGGTCTGGTGATGAGCAGTGTCTGGTTTCCTCCAAACATGACCCCTAGCAATTACACCAAAACATTTAATCTAGACCAGAGAATCTAGTTTCTCATGGTCTGAGAGTTCTTCAGGTGCCCTTTGGCAAACTACAGATAGGCTGCCATGTGCCTTGTATTAAGGAGTGGCTTCCGCCTGGCCACTCCACCATAGAGGCCTGATTAGTGCATTGCTACTGGTTGTCCTTCTGGAAGTTTCTCCTCTCTTTTCAGAGGACCTCTGGAGTGACAATCAAGTTCTTGGTCACCTCCCTGACAAATGCCACTCAAGGTTTCGCCTCCTACTCTAGGAAGTGTCCTAGTGGTTTTGAACTTCTTCCACGTAAAGATAAGGGAGGCCACTGTACTCATTGGGACGTTCAAAGTAGCAAAAATGTTCCTGTTACCTTCCCTAGCTTTGTGCCTCAAGACAATCCTGTCGCAGAGGTCTACAGTCAATTACTTTGACTTAATGCTTGGTTTGTGCTCGGACATGTACTGTTAACTGTGGGACCTTATATAGACAGGTTTGTGTCTTTCCAAATAATGTCCAATCAACTGAATTTACCAAAGGTGGACTACAATGAAGCTTCAAAAACATCCCGAGGATGGTTAGGGGAAACAGGATGCATCTGAGCTCAGTTTTAAGCTTCATGGCGAAGGCTGTGAATACTTATGTACATTTCAATACATTTATCCAAAACCTCAAGCAATCTTTCTCACATTGTTATTATTATGGGGTGTTGTGCGCAGAATTCTGAGGAAAAAGGCTGTAGCAGCAAAATGTGTAAAAAGAGGTGCACTGTGAGAACTGGATGCACTGAATACTCCGAACAGCATACACTATAGTTTACATAATATGCATCTCAGGAACCATATTTCTAAAAGGTGGTTATATGTTAGTCAACCTGTTTAATTTGATCAACATATTGATTCAACTTTGATCAGTTTGGTGTGTAAACACTTTCCTCAAATCTGATTATTATTTATGTGAATGCAGTTTATCATGGTCAACAATAAATCTTTTACCTAGCTGTGCAAACGTCATAGTGTATTAATATATGGTCAATGTTATGCAAATGTGACTTAAAAGATTTTTATTTTCTTGATCTATGGGAGAGCATGTCATTGGTAAGAATGAATTTGCCCTTGGTTGTTTTGTAACATTTATGACACACCTCCTGGCCAATCACAGGAGTAGAAAAGGCGGCTTCAAGAGCTGATGGAAATCAACCAGTGTATGGCCAGCTTAATTAGTTATCAACCACAAGTTGTTAACTAATTGAGCTGGCCATACACTGGTCGATTTCTGTGGGATCGATAAATGATTGATCACAACTAGTCTAATTTGTAAAAACGGTTGTTGTCTGATATTTTTTTATTATTATTGTTATTTTTGTAAAATACACATCTACTTCATTTACATCTGGTTGGTTAGTTAAATGTGTGCTTCTGGCCCTCAATGACTGAAGTGGTACATAACTGACCAGATAAATACATTGCATTCTCAGAGATGTGATTTTATTTATTCATTTTTTTAGGACTTGCTTTTCCTCACAAAGAATATTGAGCAATAAATCAGGTTTTGTTTATGTGAACCTGTTGCAGGCATCATTTCCATTATTTTGTTCTACTTGTTGATGTAGTTTGTGTTTGAACAATATCTTTTTGATTTTTTACTTAACATATTAAACGTTTTAGACCATCTTGAAATATATAGCAATGACAGATAATGTTCTGCTTCGGATTTCGTGCCTACGCCCAGTTATTTCTACATGTCCAGGGAGTTATCAGAACAGAAATTTCTGTTCCACAATCCAGCCTCCTGATTATATATTTCAGTAAAAAGTTAGACTGATAAGGTATGCATGTCAAATACAAGGCAAAGAAGAATGGAGTGTGGCTGGTTATATTTAGAGATCAATATTTGTGTCTTTGTTTTACCTGTTGAATAACCCTTTTTTTTTCTACATTATACACAGATTTTGTATGGTATACAAGATGCCCTTCAATTGCAATGCTAAATAGCAGTTGTCAATTAAGTGGGGGTGGTTAGCAGGCAACTGTCAATTACCCTAGACAACCCTTTTTGCCTCTCCTAACCAACCACCTGAACTTTAGGATGTTGTTAATTTTTTTTCAACCTTTTTGAGTCACTTTGCATCAGCATATCTGCTTGATACTGCTGTGCATGCACATCAATATTGATTGGACAGAAATCATCATGTCTGTGCATTTGGTTTGGCATGAATATTGGAATATTTTAGGTTAATGTTGGTTGCTTTTGGGAGGGTGACATTAGGAGAGGTTCCATTGTGCTTGATAAAATAAAATAATTATTAAGAAGTTGTGAAAAAAACATTGACATACAATCTATTAAAGGGTGGTTGTTTTGTCTCTCAGGTTGCCGATACATCAGCCAAGCTGCTGCCAAAAAGAATGTTGACTTTGAATATGACAGCCCACTGATGAAGACAGAAGTACCTGGGCCACGATCGAAAGTGAGTAACTGGAATATTTTCTCAAACTCTTCAGACATTAGTGTTCGTTTACTTTCAAGCTAACCTTAAATGCTTTGCTTGGCAGAAAAACTTGCTATTACTGTCCAAGGAATTACTCTGCTTGTGCTATTCTTTATCGGGTCACTTTTTAAATTGTTTTATACAGTGACATTTGAGGATTTTATTAGCTTAGGGACTGTTCCAAAACTTCCTTTTTGTAAAGGACCACAAAACAAACCTGGATCGTAGCATCGTAGCATCTACAGTGTTTCCCTAATCATTCCTAAGGTTGCACGTCTTTCTAGTGAGAGATGTGATGAAAGCTGTCTTTTTTCCAGGTCCCAAATATAAACTGCATATAATATACATGTATTTTATTGTCATATAGGTATTAAGGGAGGGGATTACATCCCAATTTTTATTCAGCATAATTTATAACTAGATATGCAGATGTAGGAATTAAAGGAGGCGGGGAAGCTGTCAGAAACGCCCTCTGGCAATACGGCCCGGAATGGTCGTACATTTGCAATATAAGATTCACAGTTATCCCCAGATCTCATACATCAGTAGTGCAACCCTGAAATGTTCTGGGTTAGTAACTAACCCCTGAGACTACTATCAGTCCAAATGTCAACCTTTCTTAAGCTAGCCATACACGTGTCGGATTCCATGGCCAATTGATCACTCACCCAATTGATTCCGGCGATCTCAGCGGGAATGGGAGCTGCAATCAATCAGCCACTTAAGAGGATCCGATCGCTGCATACCACCTTGTCCGAGTGATCGCATCCAATTGATCGGGGGCAGTCAACACTGCTTCTGTGGCCCAGGAGAAAAGCTATAAAATCCTCACCAGATGGTACAGGTGTCCTGCTCGCCTTCATCGAATGTTTCCAGCAATCTCCCCTGTATGTTGGCGCTGCCAACGGGACCACGGCTCGTTGTTCCATATCTGGTGGACCTGCACTGCTCTGTTGAGGTTCTGGGAAGCGGTGTTTGCCTTTTGTAACGCAAGCCCCCTGCACTCCAGAAATAGCACTCCTCTCCCTCTACCCAGACACGTGTTTCCAAAAGGGCCTCCTGAATTTTTCCTGGTGGCCGCTAGGGCGGTGCTTCCGATACACTGGAAGTCGACCCAACCCCCCCTCGTTGAGGAATGGCTTGCTGAACTGTCCTGTATCTGCCGAATGGAGGACTTGGTCTCGCAACTCACTCAGCAACACGCTAAGTATGTGGATAGGTGGTCCCCCTGGCTCCTGTTCATGGACACGCCAGTATTTCGGCGACTGCCGCATTTCATGAGATGCGGTTCTTAGCGGCGGCAACCGCTCCACCGGCTTCCACACAAGTGGAAACTAAGCCTTAGTGTACCTGTTCGGACCGCACTTTGGGAAGTTGTCCCCTCTGCGCCTCCCCCTCTTGCTTTCCCCCTCTCTCCTGCCCCACCTTCCTCTCACTTTTCTATCTCTAAACCCCACTTTCGCCCCCTGTTTTTTGTGTTTGCATCGCAAGATGCCTGATTTCCTTCAGTACTTCTTGTTACCGCAGTACCTCACTGTTTTTTTTTTTTGTTTTGTTTTTTTTTCTTTACTGTGTGAGTTATTAGTGACGGTCTGCTCATCTCAGCCCCTGTGCGTCGACTGTCATGTAGTAGCTTGCTTCCGCCACATTCTACTGTTCTCTGATGTTATTGTGTACTGTTATTTGCTCTTGCCCTATGCGTGCCTTATTTTGTTCTTATGTACTGTTACTCTTGTTAAAATCTTTCAATAAAAACGTATTGCTTAAAAAAAATGTTTACAGCGTTGTATACATGAAGTGACGTTTTTTTTAACCTTCTGAGCGTTCTCCACGAATTAACTCGGGCTGAGTTTCATGCATCATGAAACTCAGCCCCAGTTAGCCGGAGGAGCGCCCGAGGTCTCGCCGTCTTCTGACGGCGGTCGGGAGCATCGGCATGTATGGGTCCGCCCCCGATCGTGTCACCGGTGACGTGAAGGGGGCGGGGGTAGGCGGCGCCATAGACCTCCGTTAAACTGGAGGGGCGTCGCCTTTCTTCAGCATAAGTCCGGCGTCTCCAGTGACGCCGGGCTTATGTTTACTACCCTGAGCTGAGCTGGCAATCGCGGCGGAGCACATTGTGCTCCGCCGCGATTGCCCGTGGCACGGTTATAAAAAAACCGTGCCACGTGGCAAACGCTCAGAGGGTTAAATTAAATGTGTTTGAGCCTTAATTTCAATTTCTCCGCAATACCAATTTCAGCCACAAGATGCCTCTAGTAAGCACTTGCTGTCACATCACAGCTTCTTTCTCACACATCGTAGAGGGCAGAGAAAGCTGCCAGCTGCCGAATTCTCTCCTCTATGGCTGACAGGCAGACTCCTTGGGCATAGCTAGATTTTGAATTCATTTGTGTACTGGCATACCACTAATGTGCAGCCCTGTATATATAGAAATTACAGTTTAACTTGCCTCTAAACTAGCACAATGTTAACTTAAACACTGTTGTGTGTTTTGCACTATAAGACACACTGGAAAATAAACAAGTAAGCCAGAGACACAGCCAATCAAATATAAAGTGAGCACCTATACCTCATAGATATTACTTCAGGCAGCTAATAAGGGGAAAAAACATTTCAAAATAGGTCCTGTTAAAATCTCAGTCAATTTCTCTTCTGGCGGGAGTTCTGTGTTGTGGAGATTGTTAAACTTTGCCCTGTGAAACATATATAAGTTCAATTATGTTATGCTAATTTGGTCTGCTTTAAGCTTTTCAATTCAGTGCAAACAAAAATCATGTACAGTTGAGAATTCTTTGACGTTACAGTTTTAGTGAACAACTTCAACCACTTTAATTGGTCAACTCCATACTGTAATCAAACCACACACAAAGAGTTGAGCCTTGGTTGTGTATGCTTTCTTTGTACTTTTATTTTCTAAGATGTTTTAAATATCTATATGATTTCCCTTTTCAGGAATTAATTAAACAGCTTAACACCATTCAGGTAAGATGCACCCTACTAATATATATATATATATATTTTTAAATTGCAATAGTCATGTACTGGTCTGTGTGTGTAATATATATATACTGTGAAAGATTGTTCATCGGTTACTGTGTAAATTGAGCATTCTCAGCAGTTATAGGGTCAGTCAGGGCCTTTCACCAGATGGAGACCGTGTGCTGCTGGAGCAGCAGATAACAGCGACTCACACTCTGTAGGCCATACATTTTTTCTGAACTGAACTGATTTTGAGATTCTACTATGGTAATCCTTTTTGAACTTTATTTGCCAATAAGCAATAGGGGCTAAAGATATACAGTGCATCTGGAATGTATTCACGGTGAATAACTTTTCCACATTTTATGTTGCAGCCTTATTCCAAAACTGATTAAATTACAAATTTCCTCAGAATTCTACACACAACGCTCCATAATGACAACGTGAAAATAGTTTACTTGAGATTTTGGCAAATGCATTAAAAATTAAAAAAATTTAGACATCACATGTACAGAAGTATTCACAGCCTTTGTCATGAAGCTCAATATTGAACTTGGGTGCATCCTGTTTCTCCTAACAGGAACTCTTTGAGATGTTTTTGCAGCTTTATTAGAGTCCACCTGTGGTAAATTCAGTTGCACATGATGTGGAAAGGCACACACATAAGGTCCCACAGTTGACAGTTCATGTCAGCATAATCCAAGCATGAAGTGAATGGAATTGTCTGTAGACCTTTGAGACAGGATGATCTTGAGGTACAGATTTGGGGAAGGTTACAGAAAAATTTCTGCTGCTTTTGAAGGTTATCAAGACTCAGTCACAGCTCCAGAGGTCCTCTGTGGAGAGACAAGAATCTTCCAGAAGGACACATATCTCTGCAGCAATCCACAAATCGGGCCTGTATGGTAGAGTGGCCAGGCAGAAGCCCCTCCTTAGTAAAAGGGGCATGGCAGCCCACCTGGAGTTGCCAAAAGGCACCTGAAGGACTTTCAGACCATGAGAAACAAAATACTTTGGTCTGATGAGACAAAGATTGAACTCTTTGTGAATGCCAGGCGTCACATAAGGAGGGAACCAGGCACATCATCACCAGGCCAATACCATCCCAGTGAAGCATGGTGGTGCGAGCATCATGCTGTGCGGATGTTTGTCTGTGGCAAAAACTGGGAGACTAGTCAGGTTAAAGAGAAAGATTACTGCAGCAATATACAGAGATATGCTGGATAAAAACCTGGTCCAGAGTGCTGTTGAACTCAGACTGGGGCAACATGTTGTCTTTCAGCAGAACGACGACCCATGCACACAGCCAAGATACCAAAAAAGGACAACTCTGTGAATGTCCTTGAGTGGCCCAGCCAGAGCCCAGACTTGAATCTGATTGAATATTTCTGGAGAGATCTTAAAATGGCTGTGCACCCACTTTTCCCATCCAACCTGATGGAGCTTGAGAGGAATGGGTGCAACTGGCCAAGGATAGGTGTGCCAAGCTTGTAAAATCATATTCATCAAGAAGGCTGTAATTGCTGCCAAAGGCCAAAAAATCTTTTTTATACAGATGAAACCAAGATCAACCTCTACCAGAACGAAGACAGTAAAAATGTTTGAAGAATGTGTGGAAAAGCTCATGATCAAAAGCATAGTACATGAACATGATGGAGACAGTGTGATGACGTGGGTGTGCATGGCTGCTAGTGACAATGGGACATAAGTATTTTTTGATTATGTGACACAGGACAAAAGCAGACAAATTAGTTCTGAGGCGTTCAGAGATATACTGTCTGTTCAAATCCAGCTACATACAATCACATTGATTTGGATTTTCATGACTCAAAATATACAGCTAAAGAAAAGAAGTGCAATATTCTTGACCAAGTCAGTTACCTGATCTAAACCCAATTGAGCTACTTAACTTTTTGAAGACTAAAAGTCGGAGAGAAAGGCCCACAATCAAACAGCAACTAAAAGTCATTGCAGTAAAGGCCTAGAATAGCATTAACCTCCTGGGCCCCAAGCCAGAAGCCGCCCGAAGCCAGAGCAGACGCAGTCTGATCATGAATCAAACTACCTCCGTGCTGGGATCAGGCGCAACCACCGGCTCTCCGGGAGCATTTCTGCAGAGCTGCAGACACACAGAGCCTTTCCGGCCCGTGGGGGGGGGGGGGGGGGGGGGGGGGGCGTTGGCGCCGTAGACCTCCATGTTAATAGAGGAGGCTTCGCTTTTCGTTCCATAAAAACTGGCATGAAAAGCCCGTAACGCCCAGGAGGTTAAAAAGAAGAGAACCCAGCATCTAGTGATGTCCATGAGTTCAAGACTTCATGTCATTGCCAGCAATGGTTTTCAACCAAGTATTAGAAATACTAGTCCCTAAAATGCAGTGATGTATGTATGTATATATATATGTGTACCTTGCATTAACCTCCCTGGCGGTTCACTGAGGTGCAGATTTCTGTACCAAAAGTGATACAG
>CM070039.1:55736965-55750369 GCA_036250615.1 Ptychadena robeensis
TATTGCAGTGTGCCTGTGCCCGAACTGGGTTCGGGCATATCGCTAGGGAGGTTAATGCTAGCCATGTAACATTGCGGTACTTTACCGCCGCACTGCAGCTGCAGAATGATAAAAAGGCTTTATATTGTATCTTTCTAATGTTCTAGTATATTGTAATCATTTTCTTCTGCAATTTCAGAACGCAGATGCTGTTAATTTTTTCTGCAACTATGAAGAGAGCCGTGGAAATTATCTTGTTGATGTTGATGGCAATCGAATGCTGGATTTGTACTCCCAAATATCATCCATTCCTATTGGTATATAACACTTTTATGTACATAGTGTACAAATGTATACATTTCTATATGTAAATATTTGTGTATTTTGAGGTATTGTTAATCTCTGATAAATCCTGTTTAGTAACATTCATAATTACATTCACATCAGGAAGCACTTGCAGTGCAGGTACATAATTTAACAAAGCTTTGCAAAAAGGCATAAATAACAAAAAAAAGTTTCATTTAAAAAAAAACAGCCTTAATGCCAGAGTGTATGTGCATGTGAGGTATTCACATATGCCACAAATAATGTCTTACCACCAATAGGACAATTATCCCATACCTACAATTTTCCCCTTAGGGGGCTGCGCCTTGTTCCACAGGCTTGGTGGGTGTGGGCATACTGAAATACTTCCCCCCCCCCCCCCTCTGTATTACCAATATGGTGTGCTTTCACAGATTACAAAATGTAATTTCTTTATAGCCCAGTTCTGTTGCTTTCATGTCCATTCCAGTTATGTTGTCAGTGGCCAGTGGCCACTCTTAGCAATCTACCAATGGCCAGAGTGCTTACGTTTTCATATGAGTTTTGCCTCAGTAGCTCTACTGTCAGATTAAACAAGAAAAGCTAGCATTTGCTTCTTACATATGTGGGCAACCTCTGATAGGTACACTACACACTACAAGATCTGCAATTTTGGTTATGATCTGACCCAAAGGTAACCATCACAATTAAACTTTTGTTTTTGTTTCCGAGATCCTTACACTATTTCAAAGAAATCATAGTACTTCCCTTGATGATGTATTTACACTGGCTGTTAAAAAAACGACTTGTTTAAATCTGTCCAGGCATCCCCTGTGGCAGAAAGCATTATTCACACAGTCAAGAATGTGTGAACCATGAACATCGTGGCTCCAAGCAGTAGAATTATGCCCTTTTTCAATTTAAAAAAATGTGTGGTGTTCCCCCTTAATCACTTACTAGACTCCCACTTTGCTTAGGGTCTGGTATGGCTGGATGAGGGGGGACCTCCCTTCCAGAGCATACCAGACCCCCTGCCTGACAAGCCCTCTACATATAATACCAGCCAAATCTGGTATTGCATGAAGGGAGTGATGAGCGAGCATGGCCCCCTCCCTGTCCAACTGGGCCTAATGTCATACCTCAACAGGGGGGACCCCTTATTAAGGTAGGGCTGCAGGTTTATAGAGTATGCAAATGCTCTTGTTAATGAACACTTAATTACTTTGTAAAAGATTATGCAAAACTACAGTGATGGGATATATGTGGGAATATGTATCTGAACCCCTGCAGATTTTGTGCCTTTGCAATCTGATAAAGAACTTTACAGTCTATAATTGGAATGTTTTATTATTGGTTTATTGTGATTGTGAGAGAATAATCAAAAAACCCTCACAAACCTAGTGCACAAAAGGCAGGTATTGATGTGCATTGCAGTAAGGCTCCCAGTTGTCTTAAGTTTATTCTGGTAAAGGAGGAACAACCATTGTAAGATTGTTCTTCTCATTCCAGCTTGTTATTACAGTACATGTATACAATACACATGTCCACAGAAGCAATCATTTAGATTCCAAATTAGACACCATGGCAAAGAGCTGTGCAAGAATGTCAGGGTTGGTGTAATCACAGTTGGTGTGATAATTGTCAAATGAAAAAAAACTCTGAATCTCCATTGGTGTGGAGCTGCATGCAAGATCTCACCTTGTGGTTACTAAGACCATGAAATCAGTGACAAAGCAACCCACAACTACACACAACTAATCTGCACATATACAGGCCTATTATCAGTTTTGCCAACAAACATGTGGGTGGACATCTACTTCCTGACAGGACACCCTGGATGGGTATTGCAGTATGACAAGGACACAAAACACCTGGTGAAAGCAAAAAGTTAGTGGCTAAAGAAGCAGCACATTCGGGTGCTTAAGTGACCTAGCTAGTCTCCAGACCTTAATCCTATAGAAAACTATGGAGATAGCTAAAGGTTTGAGTTGCCAAACAGCCGCAAAATCATACTGACTTGGAGAACATCTGCAAAGAGAAGCACAGAAAGAGTGAATGGGCGCAGTTAAAATGAGACATGTTTTTTTCATGTCTATGGCCACTGCCACCAGCAGCCCGCCATCCAAAACACGGTGACCCGCGTTCTAGTTTGCAGACCGCACATGTGGGGATGAGCCCCATCAAGCTATTAAAATTGCTGGAGATCACTATAGCCCTTAAACAGAAGCAATCAAATGTGTTTAAATTGATCACACGGTGTGGTGTTGCAATCAATCAATGTTAGATTGACGATCGATATTGAAATTGCCCAAGTCGACCCGTGTATGGCTACCTTAAGTCATGGTCCCTTTCAGAAATGTTTTCATGCAGTAAAATTACTAAAATCCATCCATGTACAAGCTGTGTTAAAAAACCACTGCTGTTTAAAGAAACTGCCACCATGAGTAACTGCTGTTCCCTCAACATTCTCAGTTTGTTGTTGCCCTGCTCCCCCACAGGGGAAAGAAACACCCATGTGCAGAACAAACCGTACACAGAGAACTTGTACTCAAACCCCATACATATGCTATAATATACACTTATACATATGTTAAGTGCTGTTGGATTAGCATTACACTAAATGGCAGTTGCTGCCCTATTTTAGATTAGCTGGTTTCAAATGTTAATGGATGTTCTCTATTGTATATCAAAAAGTGAATGTTACTTTCTATAATTATAAGGGTAAATATAGCATAGTAATTAAAGATCATAATTGCAAAATATAAAGCAGTGGGTTGGGGTTCCTTTCGGAAATGAGGGTGTCTTGGTATAAATTACAGAAAGCAAAGAAAATCTCTTAGAGAGAAACCAATAGCAGTCTTCTCATACACTGCTCCTAAAACGGGTTATATTCTATATTAGCTTTATCCAAAGCCTACAAAAAAAAATTCTATGTATAGATGCTACATTCCTGATCACCGTAACTCTGTCCCCCAATGTGTTGCACTAATCCCCCATGGCATATACCTACTCAAAAGCCTAATTAAAGCTTTTGTCATTTAATATTGTATTACAGTAAGGCTACTTGTAAAATAATTATGCTTCTGTGTGTTAAATCATTTGTATTGCTAAGTGGTGCAGCAATTGTTACATGTGTCTATGTCAGCATGCTGAAGAGCTCCTGCACAGCACTCCATTCAATAGTTTTCCTCAAGTAACAGTGTTCCATTGGAAGACCTTTAAAACTGCATTGTGTGTGAGATCAGTGGTCTGACTTTGTAATGTAAAACCTCTTGGCCTTAAACATCTGAATTGAAGAAGTTGCACACAAGATTCTTGATTGTGTGGAAATAGAGAAAAGTTATTATGTTTGTTCCTGTATACTATAATTGTTTTGCATAAAGGTTAATTTTAGTAAGAACATGTGACAGAATGATGTGTTCCGCTAGGTTTCTGTTACATTTCTTTAGGCCTGACCTTATCAGCTTTTCACCACAGTGATTTATGATTATGAAGCAAATTACTTACAGGGTGTTTGTATCTTCTCCAATTTCCTGACCTAGTTTTTTTTCCTGTCCTTTGAACAGTTTATCTGCCTTTGACTTGTACTTCATAACTTTTTGTATATTATATGTTACAGGTTATAATCATCCAGCCCTCATAAAAATTCTTCAACAGCCACAGAATCTGGTAAGTAAAAAAATCATCATCTCTTTCTTACTGTGCTAAAGTGCAGTAGTTAAAATACAGTTATTAGTACAGACATATGTCTTTTGCAGCACCTTCAATATTTCTAGCATTTCTTTATGTTGGTGCATACTTCCAGTACAGTTATTAAAAGACAGAATAAAAAATATATTCATACTGTACATTTATAGCCAATAGGACCAAGCTTTCCTCCAAAACAGCTTTATTTCTTTGGCCTATTTAGCCAATTGCTCGTTACATTCTTTTGGATTTTTGTTATATTCTGGCTCAATATAATACTGTCAATCACAAAATGGTGTTCCATACCGTTTATTGCATCACATCCATGTGCTGCGACTGATTGCATGGAACTTTTAACACTTTAAATATACTCTTTATATGTCTGACCCAAACATTTATAAAACTCCAGTAGTTTGTACTACCTGGTGCTTCCCATGAACCCATTAAGAGGTTTTAGTGTGGGCCATATGAGCAGTGTCTGGTCATATTCCGGCATGACAGGAGCAGTGTGCATATACGAAGTGTCTGGTCATATTCCGGCATCACAGGGTGCTGTTGCCATATGAGCAGTGTCTGGCCATATTCCGGCATCACAGGGGGCTGTTGCCATATGAGCAGTGTCTGGCCATATTCCGGCATCACAGGGGGCTGTTGCCATATGAGCAGTGTCTGGTCATACTCCGGCATCACAGGTGGCGGTTGCCATATGAGCAGTGTCTGGTCATATTCCGGCATGACAGGAGCAGTGTGCATATACGAAGGTCAATATTCCGGTTGCAGTGGAACACATTTAGGCTGTTGCCATATGAGGGCAGTGTCGGTCATATTCCCGGCATCATCAGGGGGCTGTTGCCATAGTTAGCAGTGTCCTGGCCATATCCTGCATACAGTGGGCTGTTGCCATATAGCAGTGTTCTGTTCATAACCCTGCATCACAGGTGGCTGTTGCATATGAGCAGTGTCTGTCATATTCCGGCATACAGTAGAGGTGCATCTACGAAGTGTCTGGTCATATTGCCGGCATCGACACAGGAGGCTTTTGCCATATGATTCATTGTCTGTGTCATATTCCGCATCGAGCAGGTTGCTGTTTGCCATTGAGGCAATGTCTGGTGCCATATGCCGGCATCACAGGGGGCTGTTGGCCATATGAGCAGTGTCTGGCGCATATTCCGGCATCACAGGGGGCTTTTGCCATAATTGAGCAGCAGGGTCTGGCATATTCCGGCATCACAGGGCTGTTGCCATATGACAGTGTCTGGTCATATTCCACATCACAGGGGGCATTTGCCATTGAGCAGTGTCTGTCATATTCCCGCATCACAGGGTGCTTGTTGCGATATGAGCAGTGTCTGTCATATTCCGGCATACAGGAAGCTAAAGTTGACATATACATTATTGTCTTTCATATTCACGCAATCAACAGGGGCTTTCCATAATGAAGCAGTGTCTGGCCATATTTCCGGCATCACAGGGGGCTGTTGCCATATGAGCAAGTGTCTTACATATTTTCCGCATCACAGGGGCTGTTGCCATAATGAGCATGTCTGGTCATATTCTCGCATCACAGTTGGGGTTTTGCATATGATGCAGTGTCATTGTCATATTCCGCTGATCAAGGTAGCTAGTTGCATATACGTAAGTTCTGTCATATTCCTGCAATCACAGGAGGTGTTGCCATATGAGCAGTTCTGGTCATATGCTGCATCACAAGGGGCATTTTGCCATATAGCAGTGTCTGGCCATATTCTCTGCATCAACAGGGGGCTGTTGCCATATGAGCAGTGTCTGTTCTATATTCCCGCATCACGGTGCTGTTTCCATATGAGAGATTTGGTCATATTGATAATACTGGTCATATTACAATCTTCTATTCGCATCACAGGAGGCTGTTGCCATATGAGCAGTGTCTGGATATATTCCGTCATCACATGGGGCTGTTGCATATGAGCAGTGTCTGTCATATATCCAGAGCAATCACAGGGGCTGTTGCCATATGACGTTGTCTGGTCTATATCCGTGTCATCACAGGGGATTTGCCATATGACATTCTGTGTCATAATTCCGGCATCACAGGGCTGTTTCCATTATGAGATTGTCTGGTCATATTCCAGCATCACAAAGTGGGCAATTTGCCATAATGACAGTGTCTGTCATATTCCCATCACAGGGGCTGTTGCATATGAGCAAGTGTCGGTCATATTCCGCATCACAAGGTGGCTGTTGCCATATGAGCATGTCTGGTCATATTCTCCGCATGCACAGGGGGCTGTTGCATATTAGCATTGTCTGGTCATATTCCCGCATCAACAGGGGGCTGTTGCATATGAGCAGTGGTCTGGTCAGATTCCCTCCCTCTCACAAGGGGGCTGTTGCCATATGATCATTTTCTGGTCATATTCCGGCTCCAGGGGGCATTGAGGTAGGGGGGTGCCATATGACATTGTCCTGCCATATTCCGCATCACAGGGGGCTGTTGCCATATGATCAGTGTCTGGTCATATTCCCGCATCACAGGGGGCTGTTGCCATATGAGCATGTCCGGGTCATATTCCCGCATCACAGGGGGCTTGTTGGCCATATGAGCAGTGGTCTGGTCATAGTTCCCGCATCACAGGGGGCTGTTGGCCATATGAAGCAGGGTCGGTCATATTCCCGCATCACAGGGGGCTGTGCCATATGAGCAGTGTCTGGTCATATTCCGGCATCACAGGGGGCATTTGCCATATGATCAGTGTCTGGCCATATTCCGGCATCAAAGGGGGCTGTTGCCATATGAGCAATGTCTGGCCATATTCTGGCATCACAGGGGGCTGTTGGGGAATTTGATCGGTCAATGCCAGTTGCTTACTTGACATTCACAAGCATTTGTAATTGCTGTAGATGAGAAGCTGGCATGCTTTTTACTTTCATTAATAACACCCTTAAACTGTAACTAATGCTCTTTACAGCCCTTATCTGAAACTGAAAACCAATTATATCCCTCAAATTAACTCTTAAGCTAGCCACACACGGTTTGATTTTGGTTCAATCAATGCTCGATTAGATGAATTTTTTCATCGATTGAACGAAAATTGAGAAATGCCCACATGGTACGATCGATGATAATTGTTTGATGAAGGCAGAAAAATGTATCGAATTTTGATCGGACATGTTGGAAAATCATTGTCGATTGTGCCAAAATCGTTTTATAATCGTCAATTCGATATAATAACATAGACCACTTCAATCTGAACTTCAATCGTTTCCATACCAAAATCGACGATTTTAGTAATCTTTTTTAATTGAAATCTCACCACAATCGCAAACTCAATGTGTGGGTGTATGTTGATGTGATTAAGATCGATTTTCGATTAGACGATTGAATTCCTCGATCTAATCGAGCATTGATTGAACCAAAATTGAACCGTGTGTGGCTAGCTTTACAGTAAATATCATTACTTCCAGCACTTGCCTTAATCCAGATCCTAACCTAACTACTAGTAGTATGTTAATCATCTAAATTCTGCATTCTCCTGCTTCAAGATCTTAACAACCAGAGTCACTTTTATTTTTGGGCAGTTATTTACCTCTGGCAAGCTTGAATAAAAAATCTGACTTGTCTTTTTTTTCAGAAGAACCAAAGTGCTAGACCAGGGGTGGGAAAACTAAGGCCCAGGGGCGGGATGTGGCCCTTTTTGCTTTTTTTTTCCAGTCCTTTGTCACCTTGTTGAAAAGATGCTTCCCTTCTCTTGTTCTCTGCAATGATTGCACATAATGCCTTGAAGTGTCCAAACATTTCCTTGGGGACAATGCAGTGACGTGATCATGACAGTGTGGACACATCCTGATGGTGAGAACAGACAGTCTCTATGAATTATCTATTGTCATTGCAATGAATTAGCAGAAAATGTATCGAATTTTGATCGGACACGAGATGGATCAATCGTTTTCAATGCTAAATATGTATCTCCAGAGGCTTGTGAAGGGAGCATCATTAGGGTAGTGGCCTCTAAAATTTGTTCCTTTTAAAGTTTCTCTGCCCCCTTCAAGACTTGTAGGTACGTAAAAGAAGCGGGGAAATGTTCATTTACGGCCTGGGGATACAATATATACAACTCTTATTATGCTCAGACAGTACCTGCAATTAGTATTAGCTATAGGGTACCGAACATTTAACTGTGGCAAGAGGTTTAACTGTATTCCTCTCTGAAAGCTCCCCGTACATATTAGGTGAGTTTTTGCTACAATTTAAATCTAGTTTAGTAATGTACGTGATGAGAATGTGTTTTTTTTGTTATCTAGCATTTATAACCGTTTACTTTCAGAGCACATTTGTCAATAGACCAGCCCTTGGCATTTTACCACCTGATAATTTCACTGAGAAACTGGAGGAATCTTTGTTGTCCGTAAGTATATGAGCTCATCTGTCATCTACAATGTCCACATGGTGGCCCTGCAAATGTAAAACTACAAGTTGTGCTTACTCTAGTATAAAAGTTTAAAGCTAAACTCCAAAGTGTCTATATCACACTCCAGCTGGACTAGCACTACACTGCAAGTGGCTAGTTTTTTATTATTTAGTCTGGCTGGTATGCAATTCTAATTGCTGTGTTTGGAGCTTCTGATACTATCCTCCAAGTTTTTAGCCCTGTGTTTGTATGGGAGGACCAAGCACAGAGAGTAATAAGAGTGCTGGAATCCAGGTACTAATACCTTTTTAAAGCTTACTGTGCTGAATCTGGAGTTTGTATTTACTCTGAAAATACAGTTTTTAAACACATCCTGTAATTTATCATCACATTGTGATTTTTTGAGTGTTGGCTTTATCACTTTGTGATGGCAACATTTTGGTACATTTTAGATTTTTTATTTTTTTTGTCTCTTTTCCCTTCTAGGTTGGTCCAAAGGGGTTGGAGCAAATGATTACAATGTCCTGTGGATCATGCTCCAACGAAAATGCCTTTAAATTAATATTTATGTGGTACAGAGTAAGTTTGCATTGTTTTTTTGGTATTCAATACTCCTATTAGGCTTGTGTTTTTCATTCTTACGGTTAGTTTGGCTACGTTGCAATATACTTTTTGGGGGCACTTTTAATTATCATAAAACAGATCTGTATTTAATACCTGCCCAATATACACTCACCTGGCCACTTTATTAAGCACACCTATCCAACTGCTCGTTGACGCAAATTACTGATCAGCCAATCAGATGGTGGCAACTGAATGCATTTAGGCATGTTGACATGGTCAAGACGAACTGCTGCAGGTCAAACCAAGAAAGGTGATTTAAGTGACTTTGAATGACAGTTCTGTGGGCGCAAATGCCTTGATGATGCCAGAGGTCAGAGGAGAATGGTCAGAGTGGTTAGAGCTGATAGAAAGGCAACAGTAACTCAATTAACCACTTGTTACAACCTTTAGGCAGATGGGCTACAGCAGCAGAAGACCACTTCTGTCAGTTAAAAACAGGAAACTAAGGCTACAATTCGCACAGGCTCACCGAAATTTGGTGTCAACAACATGAAAGCATGGATCCATCCTGCCTTGTATCAACGGTTCAGGCTGGTGGTGGTGGGGGACATTTTCTTGGCACACCTTGGGCCCCTTAGTAGTAATTGGTCATCACTGCAACGCCACAGCCTACCTGAGTATTGTTGCTGACCATGTCCATCCCTTTCTAACCACAGTGTACCCTGATGGCTATTTCCAGCAGGATAATGCACCATTATCTCAGACTGATTTCTTGAACATGACAATGAGTTCACTGTACTCAAATGGCCTCCACAGTCACCAGATCTCAATCCAATAGAGCAGTAATGGTGAACCTGTGGCACTCTGAGCCCTCTCTGTGGGCACCCGACCGGTCAGCCAACACAGAGGCTGATGGAGGAAAGAACTGCAGCCCATTGGCTCTCAATACTGTCAGTTTTCTCCCCCTCTCTTCTGATTGCACACAGCACCCCAAACCCTCCACTAGCACTGCCAGCCAATCAGAAGCCTAGGGAGGGACAAGCAGTAAGCAGAGAAAAAGGTGTGTAATGTGTAAGAGAGAGTGTGTGTAGTGAGAGAGTACACAGCAAATTAGGTCTTTGCCTTTTATACTATATCATCAGAATGCCAGGGGACACTAACAGAAGAAAAATGTATGCATGCTGGGGTCTGTAGTCCTTTAGCAGCCTAGGATTTACAGGAAGCTTGTATCTGCACTGATGCCCTACGAACGACAACTGAACCCGAGGATTTGTGTGTGTGTAATTCAGGTTAAATCGCCAAGTCGGCACTTTGAGATAAATAGGTGCGTTTTGGCTTACAGTATGGGCACTCTGTCTCTAAAATGTTCACCATCACTGCAATAGAGCACATTTGGGATGTGGTGGAACGGGAGATTCAAATCATGGATGTGCAGCCGACAAATCTGCAGCAACTGCATGATGCTATCATGTCAATATGGACCAATGTCTCTGAGGAATGTTTCCAGTACCTTGTTGTATCTATGCCACGAAGGAGGAAGGCAGTTCTGAGGGCAAAAGGGGTTCAACCCGGTACTAGCAAGGTGTGCCTAATAGTGGCTGGTGAGTATATATGGCCTTTATCTCTGCTGTTGATAGTTCTAATTGCAAATCTAGTGTAGTGTATGGCAAGCTTAAGTACCTTATTTTAACATTCACCTTTTGATTTTCTTGTATAGTTGGCTTAGAGTGTGATTCAGTTGTGCTGCAGTGCAAAAGATACATCCTAATAGGAGTGAAGAGGAGAGTTACAAAGCTGAGGCCCTCAGTATGCTGCTTGTAGTGATAACCAGAGGGAGGGACATGCCATTCAAATGCTACATACATGTGTAACACAAAGCAGACCTCTCATTAAATAATGACCACTACCTGTTTAAAAAAACTCAGCAGTTCAAATATAAATGCATACTTACCATTTGCAGATCTCTCATTGAATAATGACTTCTACCTGTTTAAAAAAAACAAAAAACACAGCAGTTCAAATATAAATTTATACTTACCATTTACATACACTATGCTCACCTGCACCCTACCATGGATAACATAGGTGAGATTCCAGAAACACTGGAGGTCATAAATGTTCTCCTGCAGAAAAGATTGTAGTATTACCCTTCCCGGACAAAAGCTGGTTGTAGGCATGTATATTTTTACCTTTTCTGCAATGCTGTAACTTTTCCCCTCACAATAACATGGTCTTAGGTCTTTTTTACTGCCAGACCAGGATGTGCTGTAAAGAAGAGCTTTGTAATTCTTACAACTGAACGGGAATTTTTTTTTTATCAAAATCGTTTATTTTGATGAATTAACCCTATTTTATTTGAAAAAAGGTGTTCACTTAATATATTTTATTTGTTAGGACAAAAAATAAATCTTATGGTACTTAGCAGGTTATAAACATTTTTTAATTAATATTCTTTCCTCTGCACAGGCACAATAGTGGAGAAGTGCTCAACAATACTAAAAATACTATAATATACTTACAGTACTTGCTAATTCCACAACCCTCTGCAGTTCCCATTTCTAATACTGGCATAGGCTTTCATCTGTTGCCAGTCTTCATGCATCCCTCTTTCTACATAATCGTCAATGGGAACTAGATAGTACTGGATGAAAATAAAATAGTTTAAGAATAAAGTATAGGAACTAAAATAATGAAAAGTAGAGAAGTTTAATTTAAACAGAGAGGTCTGTCATTAGGAGGAAATTGCCATTTTAGTCTTGGTAAAGATACATTTCAGGGACTTCATATTAGCATGTTTGTTTGGGGAGGTGACTCGCAGGCTAGTTGAGTAGCAGAGAAAAGGCACAAAGTATATGGTGTTTAGTTCATTTTTGGAAAGATTTTAATTATCAAATGTGTTTGCATTTCAGAACAAAGAAAGAGGCCACAAAAATCCAACTAAAGAAGAGCTGGATTCCTGCATGGTTAACCAGGTATATATGTGTTATAATATTGAATATCTCTCTCCTTTAACTTGATGTTAGAATTAAAGACATTAAAACTGTGCTGCATGTCATTAACTGGTGAGGTGTTTAGATTAAGGGCTAATATGTGCAGCAGCTAATAAGAATGAGATATCACAGTCTAAAGGCCCCCACACACACACCGAGTGGGGGGCCGACAGAGCTGCTTAGATCAACTCTGGAAAGCAGCGTGATGACGTCATCACGCTGCAGTCGCGAGCTGACAGCATCAGCGGACCGTTACCTTTAATGAAGACGCCGGTCTCCATTGAAATTTACGACATTGGCCAGAGAATATCGATCATGTCTGTTCTCTGGCCGGCAGAGCCCAGATCAGCGACCGATTTTGCCGACAGCCGCGAGAGCGCACACCCGTCGGTTGGCGGCAAAATTGCCCGTCGATCAGTGCGTGTGACACTTCTTGTTGATTAGTTGTTTGCTGTAACAATGATTTGTCCACCAACTTCTGCCTAAAAAACAAACCTTTTGTCTTCTTGAAAAGAATGTTCTGTTAATTATATGACCTAAACCACTGTTTTGCATTCTTTTTTCCTATCTAGTATCCAGGATGTCCTGACTTCAGCATTTTGTCATTTATGGGTGGTTTCCATGGCCGAACTATGGGTAAGAACAAATGTGTATGGTGTTTGTCAACTCAAAAATATACACTGGTCATCTATCTGGCCCATATCATATGCGCCCATCCTGTTTTTGAGCGGGATCAATCCTATCTGCCTTCAACTTCAAATGTGTCTTAAATAGGCCAACACACAATATACAGTTGCAAAAAGTATACACTTGCAAAAGTAAACTTTTCCACATTTTGTCACATTACAGCCACAAACACGAATCAATTTTATTGGAATTCAGACCAATACAAAGTGGTGTACACGTGAGAAGTGGAACGAAAATCATACATGATTCCAAAATTATTTTACAAATAAATAACTGCAAAGTGGGGTGTGCGTAATTATTTAGCCCCCTGAGTCAATACTTTGTAGAAGCACCTTTTGCTGCAATTACAGCTCCAGCTCAATCAGATTAGATGAACAGCATTGTAAACAACAGTTTTCAGATCTTGCCACAGATTCGCGATTGGATTTAGATCTGGACTTTGACTGGGCCATTCTAACACATGGATATGTTTTGTTTTAAACCATTCCATTGTTGCCCTGGCTTTATCTTTAAGGTTGTTGTCCTGCTGGAAGGTGAACCTCCGCCCCAGTCTCAAGTCTTTTGCAGACTCCAAGAGGGTTTCTTCCAAGATTGCCCTGTATTTGGCTCCATCCATCTTCCCATCAACACTGACCAGCTTCCCTGTCCCTGCTGAAGAGAAGCACCCCAGAGCATGATGCTGCCACCACCATTTTGACAGTGGGAATGGTGTGTTCGGAGTGATGTTCAGTGTTAGTTTTCCACCACACAGCGTTTTGCATTTTGGACAAAAAGTTCTATTTTGGTCTCATCTGACCAGAGCA
>CM070039.1:55750469-55768986 GCA_036250615.1 Ptychadena robeensis
TTTCTCAATAACTTTATCCCTGACCTGTTTGGTGTGTTCTTTGGACTTCATGGTGTTGTTACTCCTAATATTCTCTTAGACGACCTCTGAGGCCGTCACAGAGCAGCTGCATTTGTACTGACATTAGATTACACACAGATGCACTCTATTTAGTCATTAGCACTCATCAGGCAATGTCTATGGCTACACTCCACCAAAGGGGGCTGAATAATTACGCACACCCCACTTTGCAGTTATTTATTTTAAAAAAATGTTTGGAATCATGTATTATTTTCGTTCCACTTCTCACGTGTACACCACTTTGTATTGGTCTTTCACGTGGAATTCCAATAAAATGTATTCATGTTTGTGACTGTAATGTGACAAAATGTGGAAAAGTTCAATACTTTTGCAATCCACTGTAACATAAAGTTACTTAATTGTCTGTCTTGTTGGTATAATGTGTGCTATGTGGACATGATATTTAAATCCCCTTCTAGTTATTTAATCAGAACAGGTTTTCTGTTATATTACATGTCAAACCTGTAACTGGAGGGACACAATTTGTGAAAGAAACAAGGGCATAAAATCCAACAAATGTGGAATCTATTATCATTTGTCAAAAGACTATCATGGTGTAATGATTATGATTTTCGCTCAGTTATATCTTAATTTGTACAACACTGTATATGTTAATTCCATCACACCCCACCCTCTAGCAGCAACCTTAACTTCTCTTTAAATTAAAATCAAACAAATTATATCCTCTAACCATCTATTATGAGAATATGCACATATTTTCTTCTTGGCAGAAACAAAAAACACATATTGGGGGCAGTGAGCGCCTGAACTGACAGCAACTTAGAAAACAAACGTGTAAACATACTCTAAGGAACCTTCATCACTAGTTTAGTTATCACATATTATGCATGAGTAGAGTGGTTAATCTGTGAATACAGAATATAAAAAAGTGAATTGCCTTTTAAAGCTAAATTTTCCCTACTTGGTCATTTCTTTCTTTCACTCTTGAAAAACATTTTTTAAATAAAAGCTGCTGTACACCCAGCAACCTTATCATCAGATTTTGTTTTTAATCCCCTCTATCACATGATGTATCGTGTTACTTTGTGTAATGTGTTTTTCCCAATATATATTTTGTTTATAATATCTGCAATCATTGTGAATATTTTTGTATTAGCATGAGATTGGTAAACATTTTTCTTTTTATACCTATTGATATTTCTATTGATTTTAACGTTTCAGGCTGTCTAGCAACAACACATTCAAAAGCTATTCACAAGCTAGATATTCCTTCTTTTGACTGGCCTATTGCTCCTTTTCCAAGACTGAAGTACCCCTTGGATCAGTTTGCAAAGGAAAACCAGGATGAAGAGGCACGCTGTTTGGAAGAGGTAAATGGGGTAATATATGTAGTTGATGCTGATGGGTGTAGTTTAACAGGTAGTGCCACCAAGATGCCTCGACCCATTCTAATTTAGTATCAAAAACTCTCATATTTTTTCAACAGCTAAATGTTCATTTAAAAATACCAAACCTACCAGACTCTAGTATGTGCATACTTTCAACCAGTAGTAGACTGCCACATGTGACAGCTGTATCTACAAGAGTATTAACTGTTTGTTATGAATTGTATGGCAATCATTGAGATAAAGTACCATACAAAATTAATTAAAACTATGAGTTCTGTGTAAATATTATTTGGTAGTGATAGATACATTTCTCCTGTATATGAATGGAACAATGTTCATCCATCTAGTGATGGATTGCAATTAATCTCTAGTTTGGCTGATTTGCCTAGGCAACCAAGGGGTACATTGGAGAATGCAGAATAAAAGTACATATCAACTCAGTTTAGTTAGGGTGATAGAATAAATGCCTACAAATGCCCATGTAGCAGGTGCCTTGTAGCCTTAGAAGCATAGAGCCTTACCCAAACTACCAATGTAGTTGCATTTATGGTGTTGATATTGTTAAGATTTTCATATATAGTTCATTTACGGGCCTATACTTATTCTAAAAAAAAAAAAAGGTTAGGAACCTTCATTATGTGTGTTTTATGTAGGTAGAGGACTTGATCGTAAAATACAGAAAAAAGAAGAAAACTGTTGCTGGAATTGTTGTAGAACCAATCCAGTCAGAAGGTGGAGATAACCATGCATCTGATGACTTCTTCAGAAAGCTAAGAGATATTGCCCGAAAGGTATTATTGTTTTCATTAAAAAAATCAATTTATTTTCCTGTTTATATAAAGCCATTTAGGGAACACTCGTTGATAAATTAGCAAAAGCTCTAAATATTCATTGTTCTAACTGTCTGTGAAGATCAATATCTGACCTTAATTGGCCTATTTCACTTTTATAAGATATCGCTACCAATCCACAATCCTTTTCTTGATGGAGAAACCCCTGGATAATATTGCTCTACCTATAACTACCTAAAAATAGCTAATAGTCGTGCTTTGTGGATAGAGTACACTGTGTTCAGTAGAAACATTCTGTTAGTCTGTAGGGCATTAATTCTCAATTAAAAGTTAGTTTGATAAATAAAACCATCGTCTTTAGGTTAGTAATAGGAGAATCCATGTTAAATCTAATTTCCACCATATTTAACCTCCCTCGCGTTCCGCCCGAAGTCAGTACGGGCACAGTTTGATCTTTGATCACACTGTGCTCATGCTGGGATCAGACAAAATAGCTTGTTCTCCGTGAGCCTGCAGCGTTTCTGCATAGCTGCAGGCTCACTGAGTTATTCCGGCACGAGTCTTCGGTGACGAAGAATGGGGCGGCGCTATAGCCCTTCATATTAATGGAGGGGGCGTCGCTTTTCCCCACACACATTGCCTGTGTCCTATTGACCCCGGTGTTGTGTAGAGAGTTTGGGGGAGGGTGGGGAATCATGCCGGAGTACAGTGTATTCTGCCGTAATTGCCCGGACAGCGGCTTTTGGCGCCATTCTTAAAACAGCGTAAGGCCCAGGAGGTTGAAAAACAAATGTGAGCCAGTCTGTTTGCATGTCAAATTTCCATTCTACTGCCTACTATATATAACCAACCTTTAATCTTATGCATAACAATGTATGCACTGACCACGACAAGTACAGTATGTGCACTTTGTTATGTCATTATTCCGGACTCCATGTGAATTAGAGAATACATTTAGTGTATTATTATCTCTTCTGCCTTTGTACCTTGTGATCAGTTTAATTACAGAACAGTCAAAAGAAGATAGCTATTTCCGATGCACATCATGTGGTAGTATTTATTTTTTACCAGAATCACCTTGAAAATGTCTGATGGCTTTGAATAAGATGTGCTTCCTTACCTGTAATTTCTTCAAAACAAGTTTGCTAATTTCTTATTTTAATCCACACTAACTTTAAACTTTTACAGCATGGATGTGCATTTTTAGTTGATGAGGTACAAACCGGAGGAGGAGCGACTGGAAAATTTTGGGCTCATGAGCATTGGGACTTGGATGATCCAGCTGATGTTGTGTCCTTTAGTAAGAAAATGATGACTGGAGGGTTTTTCTATAAGAAAGAACTTCGACCTGATGCAGTAAGTATTCAATTACAGCAGAGTAGTGCCGCTAAAGTAAAGTACAAAGTGCCTTTTTATTTCATGTATTCACAGCTTGCATGTTTATCAATACGATGAGGTTACATTATTGTCATTTTTACCTAAAATAGCCATTTTCTATATACATTAAAATATAAATGCAACACTTTTGGTTTTGCTTCCATTTTGCATGAGCTGCACTCAAATATTGTTCACAAATCTGTCTAAATCTGTGTTAAGCCTGGCATACGCACGCCGATTAGCGGCCGATTTTGCCGCTGAACAACGGCCGTGCGCTCGCGCCGTCGGTCGGCGGCAAAATCGGCGTGTGCCCACATGGGGCGACAGATCTCTGTTGCCCCACAGCTCGGCGGGCCAGAGATCGGACATGTCCGATGTTCTCTGGCCGATGCCATTAACTTCAATGAAGACTGGCATCTTCATCTTCATTGAAGGTAATGGCCGGCACACAAAGGGTGCCTGCCGATTTAAGTCATCACGCTGCATTGCAGAGCTCATCGGAGCTCGTCTGTCGGCACCCGTCTGTGGGTGTATGGCAGCCTTTAGTGTCTGTGTTCTCCTTTGCCGAGATAATCCATTCCACCTCAGGTGTGTGGCATATCAAGGTACTGATTAGACAGCATGAATATTGCACAGGTGTGCCTTAGACTGCCCACAAAAAAGGCCGCTCTGAAATGTGCAGTTTGATCACAGAGCACAATTTCGCAACAGGAATGTCTACCAGAGTGGTTGCCTATACCGCACACGAGCATAACATCCAAAAGTTTATTGAAAAATCCAACGAAAAAATACATCAAAACAGCTTGAAATGCCCACTCCCTAGGGGTCATCTTTCCTCTTGTATGTTTCACCCCCTTAGGGGCTTAGTCATAGACCCTAATGGCGCGTTGTGCAACCCCAGAAATGCTGCGGCCGCAAAGATAATTGCCGCAACTTTCCGGTGGGTATGTAAACTAGGATGCAGCCATCAAAATAGCCGCATCATGTGCTGACTATTATAGTGAACCTAAACATACCTGATGTTCTTGGTGTTCCTCTCTGGCCAATCCTGTCCTTCGTCACCCCTTTTCTCTCCTCCTCTCTCTGTGGTGTTCTCTGCATTGCTCTGACTACACCTTCTATCATTCGGAATATACAAAACTGTCTCTTCATCACGTCTTTTTGCAAGTCTATATGGCTTCTCTGTTTGCTATTTAAAACAATACCTCCATGGCCATATGGGTTACTGCAGCTATAAACTCTACAAGACTGCCCTAAATATGGTGATTTCCTCAGATGAGAGAAGAGCAGGTATGTATATTTTAGGATTTTGGGGTGACTTTGAACCACTGTGGGATCTCTGAGGTGAGTAAAATTGTAATTTAATTTTTCCCTGACTTTTTTTGTTGCTCTATGCTATCTAAAAAACAGAAACACTTGTATCTGTTTAGAATTTGGCCCATGAACAGCCTTTCACCTGGAAAACGGACTAGTAAAGTTTAGTGAACAAGTAAATGTGGATTTAGGAAGAAAGGTTTGATCCTATAAAAACTTTGTAAATTCTCCGTAATCGAGACTAGGATTAATATCTGAGAAAATAAATGTATCTTCTAATTGCATCATTACTGTTAGCTGTATTTAGAGCTCCACATTTGCTACCATTTTATTACTTAACATATGTAGTAATAGGTGTTTATGCTTTTCTTTCATAAGCCTTATCGAATTTTCAATACCTGGCTTGGTGACCCCTCTAAAACACTTCTTCTGGCTGAAGTTTTAAATGTAATAAAGAGAGAGGATCTTCTTAATAATGCTGTTCACGCTGGAAAAGTTCTCTTAGATGGAATTCTGGATATACAGGTAAATCTAAATGTATTTTGCACTTATAAGTTCATATAATGCCATAAACACCAAACCAGCTATGCTGATATAGAAAAGTCATTAGGAGATAGCTGAAAACTAAACCTACATAAACATAATGTATTAGGGGGGATTGTCCATACAGTACATCAGGAAATTATTCTTAGCGCTTTTTCCAATCTCCCGAAAAATGTTTAGAGAATGAGATTTTTGCAAATTTATAAAAAAATAAGATAAAGTTACGAAATGACATGTACATAAGTATTCACAGCCTTTGACTTGCAGCTCAAAATTGAGCTCAGGTGGATCCTGTTTCCCCTGATCATTCTTGAGTTGTTTCTGCAGCTTAATTGGAGTCCTCCTGTGGTAAATTTAGTTGATTGGACATGATTTGGAAAGGCTCACTATCTATATAAGATCCCGCAGTTGACAGTTCATGTCAGAGCACAAACCAAGCATGGAGTCAAATGAATTCATTGTAGACCTGCGAAACAGGATTGTCTCAAGGCACAAATCTGGGGTTACAGAACAAAAATGCTGCTTTGAAGGTGCCAATGAGCACAGTGGCCACCATCATTTGTAAATTAGAATCCACCAGGACTTTTCCTAGAGCTGGCCGGACATCTAAACCGAGTGATCAGGGCCTTAGGCTATGTCTCTACATCCGTCGGGACCCCTACGCTAAGTGCAGTGTTTGGCGGGGGGTCCAGACAGAGCACATACACTTTACCTGCTCGACGGATGCTGTGTTCTCATGGCGCTTAGCTGTACCTTAACACCTGCACCAGTGGATGTCTGAACAGAACATCCACGGGCCAGCTAAATTGTATGTGATTTGTCTGGATCCACGCCAAGCACTGCGCTTAGCGTAAGCGGTCCCGACGGATGTGGAGACATAGCCTTAGTCAGGGAGGTGATCAAGAACCCGATAGTCAGAGCTCCAGAGGTCCTCTGTGGAGAAAGGAGAACCTTCCAGAATGACAACCATCTCTGCATAAATTCTCCAATCAGGCCTGTACGGCATGCGAAACAGAATTCTCTGCTCTGAAAAGACTGGCTCATCACCAGTCTAATGCCATCCCTACAGTGATGCATGGTGGTGGCAGCAAGCTGTGGGGTGTTTTTCAGCAGCAGGAACTGGGAGACTAGTCCACATAAAGGGAAAGATGATTCCTGGATAAAAAACCTTCTACAGATACAGGTAATATTTCAGCAGGACAGCAACCCTAAGCACACAACCAAGATATAATAAAGTGGCTTCAGGAGAACTCTATAAATATCCTTGAGTGGCCCGTCCAGACTTGAATTCTATTGAACATCTCTAGAGAGATCTTAAAATAGCTGTGCGCCAACGCTTCCCATACCAACTGATGGGGCTTGAGAGGTGCTGCAAAGGGGAATGGGCCAAGGATAGGTGTGCCAAGCTTGTGGCATCATATTTAAAAAGACTTGACGCTGTATTTGCTGCCAAAGGTGCATCGAGAAAGTATTGAGAAAAGGCTGTGATTATTTATGTACATGTGAGTTCTCAGTTTTTTTTCCCAAAAACTCAAGTAAACATGTTCTCATTGTCATTGTGAGGTGTTGTGTGTAGAATTCTGAGGAAATTTTTTTTATTTAATCCATTATGTAGAAAAATGCTCTGTACATGAGTCACTTCTTGTGAAGTGGAAAACCTACATGTTTAAACAAAGTGGACTGTGGGGATTAACATTTTTTTTTGCAGATTCATTGAAATGAAGTGACATTTTGGTTACATAGGTTTGTAAAACAGCAAGTAGTATTCAGGTTACTTATGCAGCAATAGGTTATATGGACTTCTTTCCAAATAAATTGATTAAAGCATATGTTCTGTCTATTTTAAGATTGTTTTCATGAAAGTTTCAGAGGAACGGTGCTTTTCATTTTATTGCTCCTGTTTTTTTTAGTTCTCAGTTTTATAGAGTATGACAGTCAAGTACCTATGTTTAAGCTAAGCTCATACATCAACATGATAACATAATGTACATTCCTAATTATACAATTGAACAAGCAATTTAAGATTTGTAATACATTACAAATAATAATAACAACTGCTGTCTCAAAAAAAACTAATTGAACATTCTTTTAATGTTCATCCATTCAGGGTTCATCAAACTGTAAATGTGCAGAACTAGAATTCAGGTATCAAATAAAAAACAGACAATACAAACAAATACACAACAGTATTGCAAGAGTACATAAAAAGACAATATTCAGTAAGGTCAGCCAATACAGTGGGGAACATAAGTTTTTGAACTCCCTGAGATTTTGTTAGTTCTCCCATTTAGAAATCATGGATGGGTCTGAAATTCACATTGTAGGTGCATTCCTATGGGGAGAGACCGCATTTAAAAACTATTCAGGAAATCAAATTGTATGATTTTTAAATAATGTATTTGTATTGCACTGCTGCACATAAATATTTGAACACCTGCCAATCAGCAAGAATTCTGTCTCTCAAAGACCTGTTACACTGCCTTGAAAAAGTTCACCTCTACTCCACTTATTTATCTAAATTATTAGCACCTTTCTAAACTCTTTAAAGACACCTATCCACCCCACAGTCAGTCAGACTCCAACTATGAGCAAAGCGTAAAAGACACCAGAGACAAAATTGTGGACCTCCACAAGGCTAGAAAGGGCTATGGGGCAATTGCCAAGCAACTTTGTGAAAATAGATCAACTGTTGGAACAATTGTTAGGAAATGGAAGAGGTTAAAGATGACTGTCAGTCTCCCTCGGGCTGGGACTCCATGCAAGATTTCACCTTGTGGGGTATCACTGAAAATATGAAAGGTGAGGAATCGACTCAGAACTACACAGAAGCAGCTGGTAAATGACATGAAGAGAGCTGGGACCACAGATTTAAAGGTCACTGTCAGTAGAACGCTATGCCGTCATGGTTGGTTTTAAATCATGCATTGCACAGAAGTTCCCCCTGCTTAAGTCATCACATGTCCAGACCCGTCTGAATTTTGTCATGTGGTCAGATGAGACCAAAGTAGAACGTTTTGGTCAAAACTTCACTTGCAATGTCTGGAGGAAAAAGAAGGATCAATTGCAACCCAAGAACACCATCCCCACTGTGAAGCATGGGGTGGTAATATAATGCTTTGGGGGTGCTTTACTGCTAAGGGGACAGGACAACTGCACTGTATTAAGGAGAGAATGGGGCCATGTATTGTGAGATTTTGAGCAATAACCTCCTTCCCTCAGTCAGAGCATTGAAGATGGGTAGTGACTGTCTTCCAACATGACAATGACCCAAAGCACACCACCAGGATATCAAAGTGTCTCCGTAAGAAGCATATCAAAGTTCTGGAGTGGCCTATTCAGTCTCTAGACCTAAATCCAATAGAAAATCTTTGGAGGGAGCTGAAACTCAGTATTGCTCAGTTACACCCCTCCATGACTTCTAAGTGGGAGAACATGCAAAATCGCAGGTTTTGTGTTCAAATACTTTGTCAAATTATTTGAATACAGTGTCTATTCAGATGAAGATTCCACAACCCAGGCCCCCCAAATCAAGATCAAAGATCAGGTGCTGACCCATATTAGCATATGTGGCTTGATATAGGTGCAGGGAGGAATTGATCAGAGCTTTCCAAGCCTGCAAGTTTGGAGGTATGTTATCTTTCACTGAGATAAGAACTAAGGGGCAGTTCCAAAATATATGGCTGAAGCCAGCCAGACAATGACAATTCAGAAGATCTAGAAGCGTAGATCCTGTAGAGTTGAGCCAGAGTGACATAAGCATGTCCTATGCATAGATTCAAAGTGTATCAGCCTATCCCGTGCCGACACCAAGCTAGAAAAAGAGAGTGACCATACATGCTCCCAGGCCTCATCCGTTAGATCAGGAGGTCCTGTCACAACCTTTTGTACTTATCCAAGAGTGAGTTTGGGACCACAGCTAGCCTTTGGTAGAATGTGGAGAGCAGTTTATGTAAATCAGAGTCCCTAACATACAGGTCCAGGCAGGAAGCTTGAACATCCAGGTGATCAATGCCAAACTGGGCCTGGAAAACATGCTTATGCTGTAGATGATGGAAAACATAGGACAAGGAGAGTTATAACTTGCCCTGTAGCTCAGTAATAGAGCATAGAGAACCCTTTGGCACTATATCTCTCATGGTCTTAATTCCCTTGGTCTTTATTGTCCAGGCAACAAGATCAGGAATGGTAAAGAAATGTGGTAAATTAGGTTTCTTCCATTAGGGGATATTAGAAGAAATATAGGTATCCGGGATCCCCAGCACCCGACAGGACCTGTGCCAGGCCCTTGGTAGTTCTCAAGGGCATTATCAAAGTATAAGGTGACCGCGTCCCCCTATGGATTAAATGGTTTAGGGCCTCATTGGAACCAACCACTGCAGCGATGAGCAAAGACCAATTGACCAGCTAAACAGAAGTGAAAGAAGTTAGGGAGATTTGAGTTGTGACACCCATTGGAGCAAAATATCCGAAGGGGGAGTATCTTTGACTCTCTTCAATTAATCTTAAGCCCTGAAAAGTGGGCAGATGGGTAAAGGACTTGTAGAGCCCCCCTTAGAGACGCATCAGCATCTGCCAGGATAACAATCAGGTCATCAGCATACAGTGCCATCCTCTCCTCCAAGATCCCTACTAAAATACCTCTCACCTGTGCAGCAGAATGAAGAGCCACAGCCAGGGTCTCCACCGCCAAAGTGAACAGACTAGGGGACAAGGAGCACCCTTGACTAGTGCCTCGAACCAAGAAGAAATATGAGGAAAGATCCAAAATGGACTGCTGCCTATGGCTTATAATTCAGCAGGGCAATCTTTTTAGGAAGTGGGGCCCAAACCCCATTCGCCAAAGGACAGCCCCCAAGTATGCCCAGTACACAGAATCAAATGCCTTCTCCATGTCCAGCAACACCAACACCCCCGAGCCAAAATAAGGTAGGGGATTGCAAATGGGAAAAACTCGCCTATGGTTAGTGTCCGTGGACAGTTGCAGCATGAAACCAATCTGGTCAGAACTTTTGATGGTGTAAAACCTTAGACAACCTGTTCCTCCTGTAGGAGGAGCAATTGCAGGGATCCTTGTCTGGCTTCAGAATGAGCACCACATATGCTGGGTCTAATGAGGAGGGAAGAGAGGTAGAGGAGTGTGCATGCAATTTGGTTAATTTAGGTACTAGCATATATGGGTACTCTTTTTATACCATTTAGCAGGTATACCATCAGGGCCCAGGGGCTTAGAATTGGGAAATGAGGCAAAGGCCAGGGAAATCTTATCTTGCTGGATCAAACCCAGTAAGGGGTTGATCCAGCAAAAGCTGGGTCTCACTTGAGTGCTACCAAAGGAATAAGGAAGACGGGAGACTATCCACAACTAAGGAGTTGTCAAACGGCATAGGCTGATGCAGTGTGCAATAAAAATCAGCAAAGGCATCCATAATATGGGACAAAACAGTCTGTAATTGGCCTCCAATGTCATACACACAGGAAACTACAGTCTGTCACTGCAAAATCAGCTACCATCAGAACCCAGTGGTTTACCATTTTTATCCCCTTTTTTTTAAAAAGAGCAAGGGAACAGTGAGCTAGATTAGAGTATTGCAATGATAACTTACGCCTAGCCTGGCGCAAGACCTTAAGAGCAGCTGCAGGGCCAGTATCCAGGTAAGTCTGTGCACTCTCTTACTACAGCTGGGTAATCTGAAAAGCATTAGCTACTTTAGCGGCCCCAATAGCGGCCTTTTGTCCCCTTTTTTTAAAAAGAGCAAGGGAACAGTGAGCTAGATTAGAGTATTGCAATGATAACTTACGCCTGTACAGCGGCACAGCTGTTGATTAAATTATCTGTGGTGGCATTGGTTCTCCAGTCCCAGGTAAATAGGATACCAAAATATACCTACATATAAGTTGAGATATACCCTACCAGTAAATGCATTCTTTAATTAGTTATTAAGAGTTTTAATAAGAGTAAATGTAATTGATGGAAAGGGTTTTAAAAAATTGTCAGGTAGTTCTAAACCAGATCAAAGAGTTTGGTGTATACTATTTTTATTGGAATGCTGTAAACTGTGTGTACTTTGTACTGTATGTCTGGTTAAGTATATCAATCTTGCCTTTCCATATTCTGACTTTGTTATATCTGACTTGTATTTCACTTACTTTTTAACTCTAAAGCTTCAGCATTAATCTAATAATGTGAACAAAATGGAATTCATATTACTATTTCTTACAGTCCAGATATCCACATCTTGTAAGCAGAGCTAGAGGAAGAGGCACATTCTGTGCTTTTGACACCCCAAACGATGCAACCCGGGTTAAGATAATATCCCAAGCAAGAAATAAAGGTAAATGACCTTATTCATGGATAAGCCACATGGTATGCCTGAATAATAACCTGGATTGGTATAACAATCAGAACAACAGTAAAAAGAGTACAATTCAATATTTATTACACAACTATGTAAAACTTCAAGTATTCGGTCTAGAAACAGAGGTAAGGGGACTGATGGAATAAGAGTCTCCTTGGGTAAAACTGGAAAAACCCCAATGTATTAACAATATAAGAAAGTAACATCATTTGCACTTGTTGATGATCATTTCAATCAACAATTGATAGGAAGTGGTAAGAGTGTACGCATTTTTTGTTACGTGAAGTTGCTTAAGCTAAGTGTATGTTACAAAATAGCACAGAGTAATATGTCATGTCTGTATCTATCAATATCATTTATCCAATTTAAACACCTGGTAATGACCAGCATTTTTAGTTATGAACTAGAAAATCTTAAAGAAACTAAGCTTCACATTATGCATTATTATACATTTATGGGGAAAAGAAAGTATACACTCTTACAATTCTGAGCATTTTTAGCATTCTAACATGATGCTTGTTAAATAAGTCACCTGAAATGATCATCGGTGATTGTTTAATCAAGCAGTCTCTATACAGACAGGCTTCTTGGCCTTCTGCAGAGAATCCTGTTCCCAGGTAAAAATGAAGCATCATCTTAGGTTTCCATTGAAGGATTTAGACCAGTGTGGGCAACCGAGTTGATATGAAGGGCCACAAGTGCGGCCCTCAGCATCACTAAAGGGCCCACATAACATTTTCAATCTATACGGACTTGTAGAAGCATTTTATAATGAAAAAAATACAGCAGAAATAGCTAGAATACATTATTTATAACTAGTCATGCTGCTATCATGCTTTTTAAAGTAGAAAAATGCCAATTGGCAGCTCCTTTTAAGTGACAAAATCCATCAGGCTGTAGCTAATTTCTTGCAAAAAGCTTTTAAAATTTTCTCAAGTATGCATGCTTATCCCTGTTGGTTTATCAGTAGTGCAAACTGTTAAGTATGTCTAGGTGTAAAATGCAGAGGATCCGAATGCCTAGCAGAAAAGGGATATTTATGCAGCTGATATTGTTGGCCTGGTCCTAAAAATACTTACTGACTCTTTCTCTCTTTTTGTGTTGCCACAACTTATCCGAAATGCCTACAGTAGAATACTAGACTAGACAGTAGAATACTAGTAAATACTAGACAATGTTGCACCTTGGTTGTTGACCATTTTAAACAAAATAAATAGTATCAGGTTGATCTTAAGGCAAATAGAGTATAATTAAATAAAACATGTGATGTTTATTACAAAAAGTTACAATTGACCATTTCAAACCACCCTTATTACCTGCATGTTACTGAATGTTTTGCTCTCTAACGCAGGATACTTTTTTAAATGATGTACATTTGACTCGCATATTTATTTTTTTCCTTGTACGTTTTTCCCTCAATGACTTCAATACTATATATAATACTATAATACATGCTTTTTCCTGATGCAGCAACAAGTCATTAAACATATTGAGCAAAGAGCATGAATATTTTATCATTTTGTTCATACTCACATACTATACTGACTGTATGGAAGTTATGTTTCATTTGTAAAATTTTGTAATACACATCACATGTTTTACTTAATGATACTCTATCTGCATTAAAATCCCTCTGATACCATTTTTTTTTTAAATGGTCAGTAACCAAGTTAAAAAAAACACACTGCACATAGCAGTGCAAATGGTAAAACAGGTTTCCTATACTGTACATAGGGTAAAGTAGCTTTTAATCAGCTTGAATCAGACTGGAAATGCTGGTAATATGAAAAGTTCACCACCATAAGGAGGCAGACATACTAATGACTATCTTTTCCTGTTAGGTGTTGTACTAGGAGGTTCTGGTGACCGCTCCATCCGCTTTAGGCCAACCTTGGTCTTCAAAGATCACCATGCACACCTGTTCTTGAACATCTTCAATGACATCCTGAGGGATTTCAAGTAGGAACTGACTATGCTGAGCTGCCTTAGTCAAAAGAATGAAGGAGATCATGAATCTGTTTTTAAATATTAATCTCTACTACTATACGCACAGTTCAGGTCTAAATCTATTGGAGGAAGATTTCTTTTCTCTTGAGCCAAAACAGTGTTCCTATAAAAATCTGTTTAATTATCCTACAATGCCTATTTTCATAGGAAAATGTTTTTCTCTTTGTGTACAGCCAGCATATAGTGTTCAGGGATGTTATGAAAATAAACATGTCAATATGAAGTTCTTTAATAATACTGTATAATATTGAAGTTGTATGAAAATGAGACTGTGACACTTTCTTTCTCTCATTCAAATACTTTACTGTTTAAGTGTATCGGGCCGTATTTAGTTTGACAAACTATAGCCTCAGTGTATGTGTTGTCTTATTGACGTAAGTGTAATGTGTTAGGGATTTATTGGCCTGCCTTTCACGATGCGTTGTCCTCACAGTGTGAGAGTCTGGTTCTGTGAGATGAGTCCTTTGACATTGGATTTATAGTTGGATACTAGACTAATTATATAAGAACGAACCCCGTGTACCCCTGCACTAGATAATTGACCCCACTTAAATATATATGCATGTTAGTCTGTACATATAATAACAAGTCGTTCATTATATGTGACCTGTTTCTCTTTAGAAGGCATATAGTTCTTACAGACAAGTATTTTTCAGCCATCGTTACATATAATTCAGTCCCATCCCTAATCTGAAAAAAGAACATTATTTCCCAAATAAATGGTTAACCTGAGAATACATCAGTTTGCAGTTTAGAAGGCCCTTTATGAGGGTGTAGTTCAAATACTACTTCTATTATTGAATCTAATTTCCAGCTGCAGCATTTTCCTATATTTGTCTTTCATGTTCTCTATGTTTTTGTTTTTTACTGTGAATGAATACTACTGCCACCTAAGGAAAAACCATTAAGCCTTGCATGTACACTAAAGCTGAATGAGTCTTTTACAACACTAGAGTAATTTATATTGATTTTGATACACACAAACAACAAGAAAAGACAGAAGCAAGAAGTCAGGGAAAAGGTCCTCAGCTGAGGAGTGGCAAGTACATAGCTGATTTGCATAAAATATAACATTTAAAATGCATTTTCCAAAGCACAAAATGGTACTTATGGTACCATATATGGTAAATTTTGTTTTATATCCGAGAAAGGCTCACAAGCCATCATGTTATAGTCTTCTATTACATTCAAGCTTGTTTCTCTTTAACTCAGGTTGTCCAAGTAATAGTCCTACTCTATGTACCTTGTTTAAATAACAACTTTGATTGAAAAAAACTCATTCCCATATTATGTTAAATACAGATACAGATGTCCACATCAGAGTAACCATGTGTATGGAAATGGAGGTGATAATGATATTAGATATCTTATTCTGCTGAACAACATGTAGACTTACCAAATTTTTCGAACTATAAGACGCAAACACAGTTTTAAAGGGAAGGAAAATCAGAAAAAAATATTTGAAGTGTTCAAATTAATTGGATCAATGCAGTGAATCAAGTCAATGCAATACCAACTTTCAGCCAGTAGATGTCACTAACAGCAGTACTATCACGGCACACACATCACCCTTCTCAGTGATCAGTAGGAGGGGGGTTGCAGGGGTAACGGCTGCAGAGTCTCTGCCTCTCTGGCTGTGCCTGTGTCCATGGAAGCTAATCTCCTTGCCGGGAGAGCTGACATGAAGGTGGTGGGGGGTCACACATTCGGACCATAAGACGCATGCACTTTTTCCTCCAGATTTTCAGGATAAAAGCTTGTTTTAGTCGGAAAAATATGGTATATTTTAGTAGGTATATCAATAAATGATCGTTCCTGATGGTTTGAAGATTATTGGACAGAAATGTAAATACAAGTGTAAATATTTCTGTCTTGCAAGAAAATATTTTCATAGACTTCAAATCTAAACATCTGAACTTTTTTAAAGTCATTTTTATTGGCATTGCATTTTTGAAGAGGTTATAGTCTTGTATCAATACATCAGATTTTTGTTGTCTTATGTGGCATTGAAGACTAAGGCTAGAACTCTACATGCGCGGACATCGGTGGATCCCAGCACTTTGTGGAGCCCTAGCCTTAGAGCTTACTAGAGGTCAATATTGGATCATTAACAGCAAATGTTGGTTAGCATCCAGCAGTTCCCCATTCAAGGCATTTCCTGCCTTCCTTCACCAATTCATTATATAACCTGTAAGCACATAACTGGTAAGCAAGCTAAAGTGGTGTTCAGGAGAAAGCAGGTCTGCCATTAATGAATTGTACTCTGTCTTCTGAGCATCTAAGAATCAGGTATACTGGGTATATAAATCCTCCATCGCTAGAAATGCAACTACCTATCTTTTGACATTGCTTAATTTCCTCCAAGCAATAATAAAGGCTCATGGTATCATGTACCGTTTACAATAAAGTAGTATCTATAAATGAATAAGCATTATATTGTAGAAATGTATTTTTGTATTGTATCATTTGAAATAACTATTGCTATTGCCAGACATGAAACCATCAATAGATGCTAAAAAAAGAACTCCAGTGTATATATATATATATATATATATATATATATATATATATAAAATCCTAAAATATATTTACAGATAGAATAAATGATCATATAAGTCTCAATAATAATAATAGCAAATCTCTGCCTTTTTTTTTTACTTTCGGCATGTTGTGGATGTTGTTTAGATATATTAGGTTATAACTAGTAGGTCTTGCTTGACAATTTTTATTGTAGAAAGAAAAACCAAATCTTCACTCCTTTATCTTTCTAAATTGTAAACTGTTCACGAACTACAATGCACGTATTTTCCTACAGAAAAGCAACATGTGATAGAGACAAAAGCATCTTTTATTTTACTTTTTTTTAACAAAACTTTTAGTTGTGAGTTTAACAAAGACATAGTGGACTTATATCAATTGCTTTACTATGTATCAATGCCTAATGCTAATAATAATATTACTTTAATAATACCTTGTTATAATGTGAATAACATATAGGTTTTATCGCATTAATTAGTGTTCTTACATTTGGTGAGTCACAACCTATCATTTGCTGCTAATGACCCTTGTATATCTTCTGTGAACATTACAATCTTTTGAGTAAATGCCCTGTATTCCGATCAGGGTAACATTCCAGTGTTTCATTTTGAATAGTTTTCCAAATATTTTTGTTTGTAGGCTCACAAGGAGTTTATTGATTAGATTTAAAAAGGCTGTAGGTGCCTGTTCAAGTATCTGTCCCTGATTTTATTGGCTATGAAGAAGCTAGGTCACTTAAATTTAAGGGCAGGATATTAATGTTTAGAATAGTTGATGCAATCACACAAAGCCTACATCTGCATGTATCATTTGTTCAGCTTAATGAGTTGCTAAAGATCAAGATGATGGTATTGGGTTTAGATAGTTTGACCATATTTGTATTCTATTGTGTAGTCTATTGTAATCTAATAATCTGAATCTGTCACTTAAATGTACCTCACAAATATAAACAAACGCATGGTCCACATACAACCTTCTTCTTTACTGTCTCTAAAAACCTTTAGATTGTCTTATATTTCAATAAGATGTAAAAAGAATACATAAACTGCATTAGGTTGACATTTTTAGAACCTAGGGAACCCTTTTGATATACAAACGTTAACATCCCAGTAACAATTTAATACACTTGTATGAATGGAACACCATATGTTACATCTTCTGTGTGTAGCACATTCTAATGATCTGTTAACCTAAGAATTTTTTCTTTGCATTTTGTATAAGAAATCTGTAGGAATTTTGATTTTCACAAATGATGTCATTGTGATTGATTAAAATTGGGTGCTTATGAAAGGAATCTGAATTACTGTTTACAGTGTTAAATCGTGCCAAACATGTTATGACTAACTGCACTTCTGTATTCATGTTGAGAAATCTGTTAAATTTTAACTGTGTTGTATTATTAGTTATAAATAAAACGTATTTGTACATTTAAATTACACTTCCAGTCTGTTTTGTTGTATCTGTAACAGAGTAAATGCTGCTTTCCTTTGGCTGTTGCTTTTGACTTCTTTTGATTTTTTTGCATTCCTTTCCTGCTCCTTTCCTTGTTTTCTGCAGTATAAAAAATGTAACCACCCTGGTGGTCCAGTGAGATCCAGGTTAACCACCCTGGCAGTATACACAGTACTCTGCTGGTTTTCCCCATCCTCCCCACTACACATTGCCGGCAACATTGATGATGCTGCCGATGTGGGTCGTGAAACAATAACATGGAGGTCAATAGTGCTGGAGGTTAACATAGGTTATTTAAGTCAGATAGTGGAATTTTCTAAATGAAATTCCACGATCTCTAGTAACAATTAATAAAGCGTCCATAAAAAAAAAGTTTGTTTATATTTTACCAGCCCTGGTCCCCAGTTCACCCCAAGCTGGAAATACCGTCCAAGAGACATACATTGATTGGAGCGATTTTTTTGCCTCAGAGAGGACACTTCCCATTCGAGTTCAAGCTAAAGGTAATCCGCCGGCAAATATGCCAGTGCGCGACATTGTTCCCTGCGCAGTGTATCAGACCGCCTGTCAGTCTTGCTTGATTTAAAAAAATGAATTCTTGTTTGAGCAGATTTTTGTGTTTTCTATTTAACTTTATCATTAAATGTGATTTTTTGAAAATATTTTTAACCATTTTACAGTGGAGGAAATAATTATTTGACCCCTCACTGATTTTGTAAGTTTGTCCAAT
>CM070039.1:55769086-55808787 GCA_036250615.1 Ptychadena robeensis
GACAAACTTACAAAATCAGTGAGGGGTCAAATAATTATTTCCTCCACTGTATATATTCAGGATGTCTACTAGACCTGTGTTTGGACATTTATGTAAGTTACAGGCCTACAACATTTTTGTTTCAATAAAAAACAGCGTAACGCTTTTGGTACAGAAATCTGGACCTCGGTGAAGGTTAAGGAAGAGGTTAAGGAAGGTTTCTTTGCCATTCTCAGAATCGATAGGCTACTATATACACTGCTTAAAAATTAAGAGAACACAAACATAAGACATCCTAAATCTGAATGAAAGAAATATTCTTATTAAATACTTTGCTTTTTACATTGTTGAATGTGCTGACAACAAAATCACACAAAAAGTATCAATGGAAATCAAATTTATCAACCCATGGAGGTCTGGATTTGGAGTCGCACTCAAAAAAAGTGGGGAAAACCCTACAGGTTGATCCAACTTTGATCAAAATGAGACTCAGTAGTGTGTGTGGCCTCCACATGCCTGTATGACCTCCCTACAACGCTTAGGCATACTCCTGATCAGGTGGTGGATGGTCTCTTGAGGGATCTCCTACCACACCTGGACTAAACTTGTATTTATAATTAGGCAGGTCTCGTTTAAGCTTGTTAAGTTTGGACAGGATAGTGTTGATTTCAAATTTTCTGGTGTTCCTTTACAGGGTGTGAAGCTAAGGTAAATAAAGCTGAATCTCTAAATTGATTGATGGCTTTAGATCTGTTGTTAATAAGGTTGATGCATTTTTTAGTTTTCTTTCCTGCTGTGTTATGATGACACTAATCCACTTTCTGGTACAGAAATCAGCTTGAGCTTGCCACTCTTGGGTGAGATCTATTCCAGAAAGTTACATGTTTTAAGGGTGCGTAGGGCCCTGGGTGTGAAACCAATATCGATATATGGAGGTCCACCCACTTCACATTTAGACACGATAACTGAGACTAGGCACCTTTCTAATGCATCGCAACCCCCCTAGAGAGAGCAGTCTTAACCCCCCTACCTAATCCTTCATAGTCAAGCACACCGCCACACACATAAACAATACCCCATAACGAACCCTTCCATCAGCAATAATAAAATTTAAAATGAATTTTATGGTTCCCTCTGGGAACCGCCCCAAAAGGAAAATTCCAGGAGAGGAACCAGAAGAAGCAAGACTTCTATAAAGAAGAAAGGGATAAAACCCCTTCCAACTATTTAAGATATTTAATTTATCTAATCATACTCTATCACCCACACTCAGCTTCTCACCCAATAGAGGCCCCTACCCTTTTATTTATTTCAAAGATCTTAACCGTTATCATCTGAGACCTCACAGTAAAAAGAGTCTTCTATATTAGAAACACTAACCATGGTCCAACTACCAGCAGGGCCACCCACCACCAGTACACACACTAACTGATGATGATATTTCTATGGCCAACATACTAGAACATTTGCTGCAGGAATATGCCAATAGTCTACTGTATATGATTCCTCCATATTTATCTTCGCATCCGTGGGACTCACTACACCAACCTACATTAAAGTCATCTACTGGAAACTCTTGCACACTATTCTTGGGACTCATCTTATCTCTGGCTTGCACTTGATGCCTGCTCCCTATACACTTCTATCCCTCATGACATAGGCCCTCCAACACCACCTATTTAAAAGCAATAACTTCAATTATCTACAAGCCAACTTCCTCACTGAGGCCACCAAATTCTCTTTGGAACATTTATACTTCATATTTACATTGCAAACCCACAGCCCTAAAAGCCAGTTCACTAGGTTAGGTAGCAATTGTACCAAAACCGAGAACTGAGCCAAGCTCCTCATTAGACAGTAAACCTAACATAAGTTCATCACCAAATTTAATAATACATACAACCCCATACCTCTTGCTGTCCCAGTGGCTCCGATCCTCCCAGCTGGCTTCTTCACTTCACATGTCAACCCCCCCCGGAGTGACGTGATGGCGGCGGCGGGACATTCAAATGTAAATTGCACAAGAAACAGAAGACTGTTCCCAGTGTGATTTCCAGATGTGCTCTTTGAAGTTAACCCTTTCAGGGGAAAGAGGGTGCTAAAGGGCATTGTATTAGATACAGTGATAACTGTATCCAATACAATTCAAAGTAAAACAAAACACATTTCCAATTGTAATAAAAAATTTATTATAAACAAAACATAAATATGAATACTCACTGTTTTGAAATATTCCATACCAAATACGTATTTAAGAGTTTTTATCATTCAAATTATACCTTTTTATTCATTTTTTTTTTATTAAAATTTTTTAACATAATTGTGTGTTTCAAACATTATTACATTCAGGATGTCTACTAGACCCTTGTATGGACAGATTTTGAGAAGTTACAGGCCTACAACATAAAAAGATTCCATTAGAGTCTATGGTGCACTTATGTTACAGAAATCTGGAACTTGCAAGTGCGCTAGAGAGGTTAAATGGGGTCTCCCAATGCAAAAAAAAAATCATGTAAGACCTGTGCTTTCATCCCCTATTAACAGTTCACAGACAACTCTGCTAAAGCAGGAAACACACATCTCAATATTGGAGCCGTTCGAGTTTCCCTGTAGCAGCATGATGACGTCATCTACATGTGTGTTCCCTGCTTAAAACCCATCCCATTCTCCAATTTCTGAACTGCTTCTCAGACCATGTAAAATGTGTTCTGATTTTTCCCTGTATCCTGCTATATGTAGGAAGAACAATGCAGGCCTTCAGAAGCTGTTTTGGTGAACACCGCTGCCTTATTGAAAAAAACGGTACCCAGATCACGCAATACCCAGACATTTTAACCTTCACAGGCTCCACTGAAAGCCTCAAGGCTTTTATCATTGAGTCCATTGATGCCAGTCTACCCTCTAATAAAAGATTTAATTATCTGTGCGCCCAAGAAACATATTGGATATATGCTCTCACTACGCTTACCCCCCATGGCTTGAATGAAGAATTGGACATTAATACCATCATAAAATAATTAGCCCACCACTAGTTTCCCTTGGTGTCTCTATTCCAGTCCTCTCCCCCCTTCTCACTTGCAGCTGTGCTAGCTGAACTCAGGCATGTTTACCTCCTTGGTGTTATGCGATGGGTTTGGGCAGACATGCCTGTGATTCTGCATCGCTGCAGGCTCGCCTATCCCTTCCAGCAACACGCAGAAGGGGCGAGGGGGTGTCCCCATTTGACCTCAATGTTACTGTAAGCTGGGAGGAGGGTGGGGAATCACGGCAGAGTACAGTGGCATTGGTAAAAAGGGCACAAAAATGCCATAACGCCAGGGAGATTAATGAAGGGGAGGGCACTCCTGTATATATATAGAGCCTTACTGCCCTTCTCCCCCCCCCCTATGGTTGATAAAAAGCTTCCGCTCGAAACGCGGCTTCTTGGCCTTCTGGCTATGATCTAAAGAACTTGTGTCTTGGCCAGGATGCAGCAAGTTGGGCACCAGACCCTCGAACTTGGGGAGCATACCAAGCTACCCTTGCTTCTATTGGGGGGGGGGGGCATCACTGCCCAGGGTGTTGTGGGTGGTCCACTTTGTCCAGCCTTTCCTTGTTGAGATTGGAAATACCTGAAGCTCATCTGCAGTCTATCAGTCAGTACTTTGTGCAGAAGCAAGTGGTAGAGGGGCTCTTTGGAATGGCTCACAGTTCCATCTGTTGCGCAGTCTTTTCAGACAAGTGTTTTTTATGATGTGACTTTTGCAGATTAGGCAGAGTTTCTGACCTGTGTGGCAAGGAATCGAAAGAAGGGGGCCCTCTCTTAAAAGGGATTTCCATTGCTTTCAGTAGGTTGAGGAAGAGAGGTTCTCAAAACTGTGCAGATGTATAACCTGTTCTTTAAAGAAGAGGAAATCAGGGCCTTTCTCCTGCGATACTGTGACTGTGACAACTAGCCAGCGCAAGTCCTGAGTTACATTTTAACAGAAGGGGGATGGGGCACCCTGTCTTCCACCCTAGGCCTTCTCCATTGGGAGCAATCTTTTGCTGCTTTTCTTCCTGTCATACCCAGGACGCCTGTGAATTCGGAGCCCTTTGCAGGAATTGTTTCAAGCCAGAATACAAGACTGCTGACTGCACGTTGGGCCATGCTTGCCATCTTTGTGACCTGATCGGGCACCTGGCAAGGAAATGTCCCCATGGTCTCAGTCGGAGGGGTTCTTCTTGTCCCGCGGAACCTGCTGTGAATTATGTGGAGAAAGTGGAGAAGGCTACATCTGTTGTTGTTGTGCGGCAATAATATGCAGAACTGACAAAAGGCTCCAGTGGGGGGTCCGTGTCCCGGAGTCTCTGGTGAACCTCCCTCCTCTAATGGCGCTGCTACTGTTGAAGAAGGGAACACTGCTTTCAAGTAGCATGTCCTGGAGACGCTAATGGCTGAAGGTGAGGCAGGTGAGGAGTGTAGAACATTGAGGACATGGAGACCCAGCATGCGTCCCTGAAGCATAACTCTAGTAATCTGGGTTACCCCCTACTGCAGATATACTGTAGTTCTGGAGCCCCTTAAACCGGGCCATAGAGGATATGATCAAGGACAATCACTCTAGCACCCCAACTTTTACATCTGTGACTCAAGTGGCCTCTATGGAATCTGTCTAGAAAGCTTCCACAAACCAGAGAAGACCAAACACTCTGACCCTGTTATGGATCTGGCAGGAGAAACAGGACAATCCTAGGAAAGAACGTGCCCGGGTAATGCTTCCAAGAAGAAATGATCCCTGTTTGTACCTGACTTTTGTACCTTTCCTTTTGTCTCATCCTCTTCTAACCCATGTGACTGCGTGTAGTGTCCTTTAGCACCAAGTGCATTTGTGCCCTGGCTAGGTGTTTGGCAGTATTCAATCTTGTCAAGATCGGTGGTGATGACGTCTGTTGCCTTCACGAGTGCAGTTTGCAGGAGGAGCCCTCAATGGCCGGTTGGGACACGGGTCCTGCTCTCTTTTCATGTGGGGGACGAAGGGGGTGGGGGTGGCTGTTTCATTTTGGGGATGGGGGGTTAGAATTTAAACAAGTGGCTCATGTTGTAAACATGTATGCCCCAACGAATCGTGCAGAAGATTTGGAAGTTTTGGGGGCCCTTCGTCTCTTTTTGTGTGGGAGGGATAGGGGATTTCAATTGTATTATTCGTGATGGGGATCGGTGTGGTGGTGGGGAGGGAGGTGTTGACACTTCTGGGAAGTAATTTCAAGATATTGTTAGTTCTCTATGGTTTTCCGATGCTACTGTGATTGTGGGCAGAGATGGTCAGAATTTTGATGGGGCCCTTTCGACTTTTGTCGGAAAAGTCTAAAATAAACCTGAAATTATGACTACATTTTGATTTGCCCTGCCGCTATTTCGCATTGCGAATATTGCCATTGTAAATTTTATTTGAAATATTCGAATGAGGAAATGATTTGAAAATTCGGCAAAGTGCGGCTCGCGAGCAATATTTGGTTCTCTAGCCCCTCCTATCTGGCTCTTCCTGCTAGCTAGGTTTTGACCCATTTTTGAAATTTCTTTTCCCACCCAGTGAAGCAGACAATTTTGTCCTTCTGCCTCACTGGCTCATCAATCTGGCCCTAACAATTTACTGTTAGTGCCTGCCGGTTGCCATTCCTTCTACCAGTGAGTGGCAACATTTCCTAACTTCTGACAGTGAGTGACAACATTGCCATTCCTTCTAACAGTGAGTGACAACATTGCCATTCCTTCTAACAGTGAGTGACAACATTGCCATCCTTCTAACAGTGAGTGACAACATTGCCATACCTTCTGACAGTGAGTGACAACATTGCTCTTCCTTCTAACAGTGAGTGGTAACATTGCCATTCCTTCTAACAGAGAGTGACATTAATATTCTTTCTGACAGAGAGCGACATTAATATTCCTTCTAACAGTGAGTGACAACATTGCCATACCTTCTGACAGTGAGTGACAACATTGCTCTTCCTTCTAACAGTGAGTGACAACATTGCCATTTCTTCGAACAGTGAGAGACAACATTGCCATTCCTTTTAACAGTGAGTGACAACATTCCTTTTAACAGTGAGTGGCAACATTGCCATCCCTTCTAACAGTGAGTGACAACATTGCCATTCCTTCTAACAGTGACAACATTGCCATTCCTTCTAACAGTGAGTGACAACATTCCTTTTAACAGTGAGTGGCAACATTGCCATTCCTTCTAACAGTGAGTGACAACATTCCTTCTAACAGTGAATGACAACATTGCCATTCCTTCTAACAGTGAGTGACAACATTGCCATTCCTTCTGACAGTGAGTGACAACATTGCCATTCCTTCAAACAGTGAGTGAATAATGAACCCCCTGGGTTCTCAACTTTTCAAGCATAGCACTGTTGCAATTTGGCTCTTTGGTCGAATACGTTGCTGGCCATACACGGGACGATTCTTGAACGATCCATCACTATGAGGAATGTTTAGTGAACAAACAATGGCTTCTCATATTATATATGATTATATCAATAAATATTGTATTATAATTCTCATATAAAACTGTTCTTGTGTAAGCATCACTGTCCCATGTGTGATCTGGTTTCTGGATGATTTATGGTGACATTACTGCTTGCAGTGTCAGCACTGATTGTAAAGCACTCTGCTACTACATATACAGATTTTATCTGTAATTGCTGAAATTCATAGAGCAAAACAATTTTGGGCAAATTTTTGACCTTATGTGAATTTTCGACTTATACGTATTTCAGATCTTATCCGAATTATTGCCTCGAAAAAAACTTGAAATTGTGCAGTCAAATCGAATTTTCTTAATTTCTACCATTTTTAATCGTTGGAACCTTTGTTCTCGCATTGATTTTTGCTTTTTATCCCAGGAAAGGATGAGCAGGAGTTCACAAATGGATAAGCTTGAAAGTGTAGAGTATGAAACATTTTCTAATAATTCACTATGTGAGTTCGTGTGTTTGAAGGATAGTCTGGCTGGATGTATGGTGCGGTATGCTGGTGGGTGTGTGTTACGGAAGCTCCGTTTTTGGGAGAGTTTGGTGTCTCCTCTTGTGTGTTTTCAGTCTCCGTGGTTTTATGTCAGGATTAAAAGGTGTGTAAGGACGTTTAATCTGCGTGGTGTGTGTGCCTTTGGAGGAGGTTTGGATAGTGGATAAATAAAAGTGTTGCATTTGTTGGATAAGAGGAGAAAGAACGTTTGGGTGGTTTGACTGAGGCGCGATGTAAGGTGGTAGGAAAGAATGTTGGTAGCCAACCAGGGTTTTTCAGTATAGAAGGGGTCTGGTGAGGAGTGAATGGAGTCTGAGACATACCGTATATACTCGCGTATAAACAGACGTTTCAGCTTAACACAATGGGCTAAAAAAAGCTCCCCTCAGCCTATACTCAAGTCAGGGTCCACTTACCTGTCCCAGGTCACTGGATCACAGGCACCGTCAGCCTCTGTGAAGCTCTGTTGTGTTTTCTGGCATTGGCTTGTGAAATGTAAACACGGCCCGTAGAGATCACTCCTTGGTAAGCCTGCACACTCCTTTAATGCAAATATTTAACTGCACACCTAAGGTCTAGCCTCGTTTAGCCCTAAGACATCCAAAAAGAAGGTTGCGCATTTTACATTTACACTTTTTTTAAACACAAAGGAAAAAAGGACATTAGAAACCGACAGCAAAAAGGCAATCGGAAAGCAACCGGCATGTTTTTGATGCCTCACAACATTTTCAATGGATGCATTGAAACTGACACGACGAGCCTGTGGGAATGTGTCCATTAAAAAGCATTAAATGCATTTGTGAGGCATTAAAATGCAGTGGAGACTAGGGTGTGTGTATAGGGTTGACTATAAAGCTCTATATATTGTATAACCTTTTTCTAAAAATACTACCAACAGTTTCCTTTTTTGGAAAAGTGCTTTTATTAGAAAAACCAAGCAGCTTAGTAATTACAGAAACAATTTCACTTCTATCAGGGCATTTTAGTGACCCATTATAAATTTAAATATAAGATGCAGATAAGGGTGAAGGGATAGAACCTCTGCCATGTTTTTATAAAAGCCTGTGTCCATTTATGTCAAAGGGCCCTTTCACACTATGGAAACCTGTGTACCAGGAGGTGATGCTAGCACGCTGCAGTAACAGCAACGCAATGTAGTTAGTGTAACTGGGCCCTAATTCACCGTCATTCGGGAAGCAGTCATTTGCCTCTCCTGACTGACCTTAAACTGCGACACTGAACACAGCTTTCAGGCAAAAAAAACAAACTCCAGTAGCTTAACCCTTTGCCTACTACTTTCCAAATCAAAAAATGTCCCAAACCAGAAAGTCTCCGGGCAACACTGCCTACCTACGTGATATGCTAAAATAGAGTGAATTATTGCATTCTTCCAAAGATGGAACAAAATGTTTTTTCATCCAAAATCTGTCCAAAGGATAATGTGAAATATAATGTATCTGGACGACTATATCTTCTGAACTGAAGGATAGTTTCCCCTCTGTAGTCTCCAGTTTCCGACAGGCTTTTTACATCTTCGACTGGTATATAAACATCTTTTCTCTTACCCCAAAATGTCAGGTGAGATACTTTGAGAGTTGTTGCTTCTTGGTTTATATACATCATTCCTATAATTCTCTGCAAGTAATATGTAAGGCTATACAGCATGACACCAGCAAACACAGCTATTCCAGTAAAATACAAAACAGTTGACTCTGCAACTTGCCCTTGTGTATAGTAATAAAACAGAGGAGGAAGAACCATCACAGTCAAGGTTGATTGCAGAAGCTTCAGTCTGGTAATGACTTTGCATATGCGAATGCCTGGAAACTTGTAGATCAAATTAAATTCCTTTACACCAATCGTAGTGTCAGAGGCAGATGAACAGAACATGGGGTGGTTTTGTAAAACTGATTTCCTGCATTTAGGAGGCCAAAAGGAGCATCCATGTTCATGTGCAGTTCGAGAATTTCCTCCAGGTCCAATGATGCTGGCACTTCTATGTATGCTTGATCTCCACGTCCATAAAATAACCTGCCGGTTAAGAGGTCTGAATCTCATGCAGAAGGCATAGAATAGTGCCATGTTTGTGGATCCTGTCGGAGAAAACTACAAATTATTTAAGTGCTCCTGTTTCCTGAAGGCATGACAGAAATCTCATTTTGTCTATTGAAGCTACCTGAACTGATATTACCATGAGGAGATGCCTACCTGAACTATTACCATGAGGAGATGCCTACCTGGACTGATATTACCATGAGGAGATGCCTACCTGGACTGATATTAAACATGAGGAGATGCCTACCTGGACTGATGGAGGTGTTAGAGTCATTGTTGGGGAAGGCAGGCACTGCAGCTGTGACACCACGGACCCCTGCATTGTGATTGGTGGAGTACAAAGCATGCTATGACGCACCTATGTGTACAGGTGTGTCATAGACTATAACTGTAAATGGGCCGCAACCGCCCTGCACTGAACGTGGGGAACAAAACATAGTGTAGACAGGCACTTACTCACCTGAAGCTACCTTACCCTACCCGAATTTAGGGCTTGTTTCCACTAGAGCGATCGGCCGTGGATGGATGCGCTTTTAATCGCGCCACTGCGCCCTGGCCCCATTAAATATAATTTTAATCACATGCCACGGTTGAACGCGGCCCCTTGCAGAAAATTGCGCCGAACGCGTCCATTGACATGAATGGACATGGTCAAAAATCCAGCGTCCATCTGCAGCCGATCGCTCTAGTGGAAACAAGCCCTTCCTGGAGCTCTAACGTAAATAGTAGAAGGTATATAGCAGTGTGGCAAACCTATGGCACTCGGAGTGCTCTCTGTGGGCACGCAAGCTGTCAGCCAGCACAGAGGAAAGAACTGCAGCCTATTGGTTGTCAATGCTGTCTTTTCCCCCTCTTCTGCACACAGCACCCTATACCTTCTCCTGTTCTCTTATAAGAAAGGAGAGTGTGTGTTTCATTTGTGTATATGAGTTTTATATTTAGAATACTGGCCAAACTGGGGTTTGGGTTTCAGTCTCTATAAGGTTCCCCATCACTGGTATATTGTCCTCACCTGCCCTGTGGCAACTACAAACTGCCACCATGCTGACCCCTGCAAATGTATAACTGGTTGATGTTCTCTAGTCAGCTAAACATGTCACGTGTACAGGGATGTTTCTGCATTCCCTTTTTGACGTATTACAGTGTGAGGAGCTCATGGTGTGTAGTGACATAGGAGGAAGGCATTGCAAGAGAAGATTCCAGAAAGCGAGTATAGATCTCCCTGGACATCCATCGCTCCTAACAATATCATTGCCAAGGACGTAACCAGCCGCTCGCCGCCTCAAGTCCTCACCTTCCGCACCGCCGCCTCCCGGAAGTCTATCACCACTCTGCGCAGACGAAGGATCGAGCGTGCTACTTCCGGGTAGGTCATGTGATCAGGAAGTAGTGATGTGGCTGAATGCCACTCATTCATCCTCAGGAAGAAGCGGAGTGACTACGGACATGGCTGGTCGGGACAGTACGCTGTGTCTGTTCGATGTGGATGGCACTCTGACAGCTGCCAGGCAGGTACCTGTGGGGTGGGGCGCTTGTGCAACGCTGGGATTTGTAGTTCCCCTTCGGTAATAGAGGATCACGTTTCTCCTGCGCATTCTGCACACAATGATTCTGTCAGCTGAACCATAAAATCTGTTTCCTAAAAAAAATCATAATTCCCCTGACATTATTATTATTGTCATTATCATGTGTTTACATAGCGCTGTACAGTGTCAGAGTCCTACAGATTACCATCCAATAGTTGTCTTGTCTTTATGCCTTAAGCTGGCCATACACCTTTAGATCTCTGTCAGATATCCTTTAGATCTACCATGAAGTATGTAGTATAGGGTCCTGTGTGATTAAACACAGGTAGACTTGATGGTTTAGAATGTCCCTCATATTGCATGGTTTTGGTAAAACAAAAGTAGATCTAAAGGAAATCTGACAGAGAACTCTAAAGGTGTATGGGGGCTCTTACGCTGAAATATAAGGTATCCCTCAGAAAATTAGGCACCCGTGAAGATATGGTACTGTAACTCTGGACAGGGGGATCAGAGGGGGCAATCAAAAGTCACAGGAGGATCAGAAGGGGTTACTTAAATGGACTCCATCCTGATACCCCAGTGCTGTATTCTTCTTCACGAAAAAATAAGACATCCCCCGAAAATAAGACGTAGGGCATTTTTGGGTTCAAAAATTAATATAAGATGTTTTAGAATGGAGAAAGCCTAACATCCCACCTATGGGTTTTATATACCTTTTTATCCAGGGGATTTAACTAGGGAATCTTTATTTCCTCACCTCCTTCATAGATCAGATAACTTTTATTTCCTAACCAAAAGAGAAGTAAGCTTTTTTACTCATGCCTCCTTTTTTTTTGATTACCAAAGAGAACAAACTTCAGGTAGTAGAGGTATCAAGGTATCTTTCTCACACAAAATAAATTGCTACATATAAATGTCACTATCCAGTTTCAGTTAATTCTTGGTTTCTTCTTTTCAGAAAATCACTGATGACATGGCAGAATTTCTTCAGAACTTGAGAAAAAGAGTTAAGCTTGGGGTTGTTGGAGGTTCAGATTTTGAGAAAATCAAAGAACAGCTGGGAGAGGATGGTAAGGAACATAACTTTTTTTTCTTCCACCCCTCTCTAGGGGTAATTTTCTTCCTGTTTAAGTCACCTTACTTCCTGTGATAACGAAGGGAAAGCCCTCCACCCCAAACTTAAATAATAGGCTGTTAGCTTGTATTAAAAGTTTTAGTGCTTCCCCTAACTTCAACTAAGTCTGAACTACAAAATAAGGGGTGGTTTCCACATCCATCGGGACCCCTCTGCTATGTGCCTTGCTTGGCGGGATCCTGACTGAGCACAAAGACTTTACCTGCTCGGTGGATGCTGTGTTCAGACATTCGCCGATGCAGAGGTTCAAAGTACTCCACTACGTTCAGCCCTGCTGTGAGAGCACAGCATCCGCCGAGCAGGTAAGTGAATGTTCAATACGCTTAGTGGAGGGGGGTCCTGATGGATGTGTAAACCCCCCCTATAGATTAACTTTTTTTTAGCCCTTCCAGTGTACCCTCTTTAATGCAGTTTCTCATCCTTGTATGTTAGATTGGTTATCTTTGATTAAGCCTCACTGAGTGTAGGTTACTGACCTCATACTCCAAAATGCAGAGCTTTAAGGCGTTCACAGGGTGTATGCTGAAGATCCTCCTACAGCCTGGGAAGACTTGAAAAGATCTTGCACTGTGTAGACCGGATAAGATCTCCCTAACATTCAGCTTTTTTTGCTTTTTTCCCACATTGTAAGATTTATGGTTATAGACAAAAATATTATTAATGTATATGTATGTCAGAAACATCATATCTGTAGATATGAGTAGATTGTGGTTTAAAACTATTCTGTGAAATGCATTTTGATTCACCTGGGGAAGTTGGGTGGATATCTATTCAGCTGTCCTAAAACAGTTTTGGAACAGTGTCATTGTAAAAGGCCTCAGGAACACAGGAAAACCTTTTCTAAGTTTCACATATTTATGCAAAGAGAATCTCTGCTAAAGATGAACTTTAAAGGGATTTTGGGGTATAAAAAGACAGCCAAGGCAAGCCAGTCAGAGGGCAGTCCAAGGGAGCAGAGGCCAGTCCAGACAGCAGAGGCCAGCCAGGGAGACAGGTATACATTGTTTGAGTCTTTGAGTAATCTTGTACCTGAGTGTAATAGTTTCATATACTGTTTTGTGTTTTATGTATACGTTTTTGCAGCATTCCGTAATAGTGTACACAATATATGTTTTATACTCAATTGTTGTGTGTCCCTTCTTATTGGCGGACACCTACCAAACCTACAGAAGGAATTTTATTAATTGAATTAATATTCATATCCTAATTGGATGTGATTATTATTTTCCATAATAATAATTTTCTTACAACATGTATATACCTTATCATATATGTTTATTTGTTTTACACTTTAAAATTTTGCAAAACATTTCATGTCATTTCAGTGGTTAAAAAGTTTGATTTTGTGTTTTCTGAAAACGGTCTTGTTGCATACAAGGATGGACAGTTTCTATGCAAACAGGTTAGTGGTTCATTTATTCATAATTTTCTATAATTTTACACTGTAATTCTTTGTGATTTTGTTTACTAGTATGCCATGTGATCAGGTGGCCTCCAGTTTCCAGTATTCATTCATTATCCAGTAAAATTTTTGTCAGAAGAAAGCCATTATTGGTCAGGCAAAGCACCAAGATATATTGGTTCAGTGTCTTGCTCTGTGCGTCACACTGATATTTTTATGTGAGCACTTTCAACAGGTCATCTTAGTTCATGGTCATGTACCTCACTAATACAGGTTGGCTGGGAAGGTTTTCGAAAAACAAACATACTAAAAAAAAAGTAGTTCAGCAAGTCTAGTTGCTTTGCCTCTTGCAGATGTGTGTGTTGGGGAGGTTTCCTGGTTTGTCAGAGTAAATGACACCATAGTGCACATGAGACATGTATTTGCACGTTGCCATAAAATGGTGGTGTTCATGGTTCCTAAATTCCCTTCTCCTTGTTTAATTTTTAACAGGTGTACAGTTGATAAAGAAAGCTTCCATATCAGTTAAATGTAATTGAAGCCATACCACAACCCTCAAAAAAACTATAATTAAAAAAAATCTATACTATAATTAAATCTTTATCTATAATTAAAAACTATACTTGTTGGGCATAGTAACAATACTGTTGCATATGCTATTAAGGGCTTGTTTCCATTACGTCGGGAGCCCTCCGCTAAGCGTACACGCTTAGCGGGGGTTCCCGACGTAGCAGATAGACTTACCTGCTCGGCGGACGGGTCTGTCTTCATTGCGCCGACCCGATCCGCCGGTGTCAGGCCGAACGTAGTCGAGTACGTTCAGCCTGTACACCGGCGGATGTCTAAACAGACCATCCACCGGCAGGCTGAGTCTATGGGGTACGTCGGGACCCCTGCTTAGCGTATACGCTTAGCGGAGGGCTCCCGACGTACAATGGAAACAAAGCCTAAATGTGGAGGAACTGCGAAGACTTCAGGAAACATGTACAGAAATGATATACAGTGCCTTGCCAAGTCCTCCCTGGAGCCGTGAAACATGGTGATTGAGTTCTAATAATAAATAGGGTAGGAAGGTTCATCATCATTTCAGATTGTGTTTCCGGTTTGCTTGTTTTTTTTCAATGATTATTTATTATTTTATTTCAATATTATCTATTTATTTTTGCAGAGCATCCATGCATATTTGGGAGAGAATTTGTTGCAAGATCTAATCAATTACTGCCTAGGATACATTGCCAAACTAAAACTTCCAAAGAAACGGTGTGTCAAATTTTAACATTCCTCAATTTGAATTTGGTGTAAAAATATGAGATTTCAATATGTCATTTGGCATCTTTTCTATTAAAGTAAACTAGGTTAGGTTAATTTACTTGCAATGTCAAATACTGTTATTTCCAGAATTATATTTTACCATCTCTAGTAAAGAATAATAAAAAGTTCACAAGATGGCGCAGCTACCTACATTTCTTTAGTCCAGCTCGGGATTACCATCAAGTTTTTCGTGCTTTTTGCTTTTGAAAACCTGCAATATAAAATACAATTTTCTGTTTTGCGATAATTTTAGGGGCACTTTTATTGAGTTTAGAAATGGAATGCTGAATGTCTCTCCCATTGGAAGAAACTGCACCCAGGAGGAACGTATTGAGTTTTTTGAACTGGATAAAGTAGGTAAAATAACATCTTTTGTTTTGTCATGTTTTTATCACTTTTTCATTATTAACCCCCTGGGCATTACGGGCTGAAAATGGCACGAAAAGCCATTTCCCTGGCAATCGCACAGTACAGTGTACTCCGCCGCGATTGCTGGCTCTCCCCCCATCCCTCTATACATCGCCAGTGTCAAATAGACGCCGGCAGTGTGTGGGGAGAAAAGCGGCGCACCTCCATTAACATGAAGGTCTATGACGCCATAGACACGGGGCCGGAAAGGCTCTGTGTGTCTGCAGCTCTGTAGAAGCGCTTCTGTACTGGCTTTGGCCGTAACGCCAAGGAGGTTACGTTTTCATGGAGTAGCTGCCACATTGAAGTGTGTAAACCCTCAAACTTCCTAAGTGATTCTAAAAAGATCAGATAGAATTTCAATAGCTGCACCCACCGGCCTATTCCAGACTTTGCAGAGAATTGCCTCTCGCTGGATAAAGAAATTAACCTAGCACATCATGTCACAAGGGGATCCTGGAGTAGATGATGCTGATCCTGCCAGTTGGTGAATTCCTTCCACTTCCAATTGGGCTTCAGGTTCCTTGCACAGTACCCTGTTCAGGATAATATGCAGTGAATCTATGGGTGTTGTTACTCCTGGTAAAGGATGTCCTTTGATAACAAACCCAACCAGGATTTTCTTGGCACTTGCATATCAAAACAGAAGGATACAGTTTAAAGGTCTTTTTTAATGACAAAATGTGGACCAGTTATTATATAAATAAATAAATAAAAACCTTTAAAATACATATGCATGTATCGATTGTCATATTTAGAAACACCATGTAGTCCATAAATTGTAATGATGAGATCATGTGTTCTTAGTCTTACTACATGTTTCGCCCCTGGGGCTTCTTCAGGAAGGGTGGCTCTACAACATAGACCATATACATATTTCAGAATCTGACTATATTATGCAGTAATATAGTCAGTGGTGAAATAGTTGTCCTGTTCAGGATAGTTTGAACCATGCCAGGAGTAGTGAAAGATGTATTTTCTGGGATGTTCCACAGCTTAAAGCGGATGTTTCCTCAAAATGTAAAAAATATAAATGTAAAATTTGACTTACCTCTGAGCCGGTTTGATGGTGGCGTAGCAATCCACAATCGTAAAATAAAATACTTACCTGCTGTTCCCTGGAATCATACCAGAGATTCCATCTTTATTTGCCAGGCTTCCAGGGGTTAACTTGCTGTACAATATTGCGATTGCCACTTGGGCACAAGCCAGGGGGTGAGGAGGGGCTGCAAGGGATCTTCTTAAATTACTCCTTACATGTAAGGTTTTTTTTTTTTTTTTTTTTTTGCATTCCTCCCTATTATTGGCACTTCTCGTGCCATTCATGTAATGAACAATTTCTGATGGTAGGCCATGTCTGCCTTCATTGGTAGTGAGAGTTCGTAGATGCAAATGCCTTTGATGCCGATGGCTCACCAGGGCTACCCAAAGAGGATGTAGACACTAGCACCGATGACTGCAAGATTGAGAGACCCCACTTATCGGGGCTGGGAATCCATGGTCTGAGCATGGCCGATCGTGCAGGTTGGCTAAATATGCCTGGGGTCTGCTTTGTCCTGGCAGTTGTTAAGTTCTACCACCCTCGGGTCATGGTCCTCTAAAAGCTGTAGGTGGCGAGCCAAGGGTAAACAAACTGGACAGGGTGCAGGGTTTTTGCAGGAATTGTCCTTACGCTGCCATCACCAAGCCACACCTACCTCATAAGTGGCTCTAAAATGGGTTGTATTATTTGGCACCAATGTCTGCAAATCTAAAATGCATGCAAGTAAAATACACAATTGAAATATATAATGTGTGTATGTTTGTCAAAAATACTAATCCAGGCAATTTTGATGTTAGTAGATTAAGGTCTGTAGGTGGAGTCACCATAGATTGGACTTGTTTAAAGCAAGTCCTTAATTAAATTATCCATATAAATGAAAGGATAAATGAGGTTAGTAAGGCTACTTTCATGCGTTGCTAATGGTTTTGTTCATTTTATTAGTTTCTGCAGCTTAATAGGGGTTGGAGGGGGTATGCTAGGCTGTTTCCACTACTTATTGGATCCTTTTGTAGGTTTTTTTTTTTTTTTCGAACATAACAAACAAAACATAACGGACCACTAACACAACATAGAAACAACTTTATTTACGTCAATGTTTCAATGGATGCATTTACAGTGCGTAAAAAAATGCACCACAAACATCCATTTTGACAATGTGGAAACCTAGTCTCTGAGTTGTCTTTAATTAGACCATTGTAAGTAGGTGATAACCACTGCATACCAGCAATAGGACTTGCTGATTAGCAATCGGCCTCTTCTAACATATCACATCAACTTATTGACTGTTCCCATGCTGCCTAATCTGACACTTTTATTAGACCTGTTTTTATTTATAATATTGCTACTTGTATAACATTTTGTTTTCTTCACAGAAGGAACAATATAGGGAAAAGTTTGTGGCTGAATTGCGGAAGGAATTTCAAGGAAAGGGTCTTACATTTTCAATAGGTAACTAATAATACTATATTTATGTTTAGTTATACATTAATACCAAAATGAACACAACTCTTTAGTTTTTGCTCCCACTTTGCATGAGCTGAACTCTGTGTTAAGCCTGCCATACACCCACCGACTGGGTGCTGACAGACGAGTGCCCATGAACTCTGCAATGGGCACTTTCAATGAAGGCGCCGGTCTTCATTCAAAGTAACGGCATTGGCCAGAGAATATCGGACATGTTTGTTCTCTGGCCGGCCGAGCTGTGGGGTGACAGGGATCTGTCGCCCCATGTGGGCACACACCGATTGGCGGCCGATTTTGCCGCCGACCGACGGGGTGACAACACAGTCCCTCAAACGTTGCAACATCTGTGGCATTGTGCTGTGTGATCAAACTGCACATTTCAGAGTGGCCTTTTATTGTGGGCAGTCTAAGGCACACATGTGCAATATTCATGCTGTCTAATCAACACTTGGATATGCCACACCCCTGAGGTGGGATGGATTTTCTTGGCAAAGGAGAACTGCTCACTAACAGAGATTTAGACAGATTTGTGAACAATATTTGAGAATAATGGGTCTTTTGTGTATGTAGAAAATGATTTTTTTAGTTCAGTTTATGAAAAATGGGAGCAAAACCAAAGGTGTTGCGGTAACATGTTTGTTCAGTGTATATTACTGGTCAACAAACATTTGAAATTTTTATGATCCACACTCCCATTCATTACAAAATGTTTTTAATGCATGAAGTCTAGTCTACTTCCTTTTCACTCTTGTTATGGGTATGCCAGGTTGAGAGTTTTTGATGTATAGAATTCCTACAAAAGTAATGTAGGAGAAATGTAAATGGTCCAATTAGGTACTTTTAGTTATTGGCAGACACTCTACATCAAATTCTTTAAATTTGATTCCTTGTAAGTAATCCAAATTGCAAAATGACATGTTTTTACCTAAATCTGAATGAATGAAAATGGAGGCCTTCTGATTTAGTATACTCGCCCTCTGGCAATGAAATGACCAGTCTATACTTGTAATGCTAGGTTGACTGTAGTTATGAAAAAACAACCTACCTTTAAATGCCCAATACAATACAAAAGCTACACATGGGACAAAAAGTCCAAAGTTCTTTGGTCCAAAGACGTTTCCTGTAGTTGTTCACCATGTTTACATACCTATTAGGATGCATTTTGTCTCATTGCGATTTTGCAGATCCTCTCCATGTCAGTAGGGGTTTGAGGCGGATGTTTGGCAACTCATTAAGCTTCTTCCACAGATCTTCTATGTCTTGCCTATTCCAAAATCTTTATGTGCTTATTCTTGAGTCACACCTTTGTTGCCTTGACCATGTATTTTTGCTGGAGTACCCATCCACAACCCTTTTTAATACATTAGCTGAGGGATGAACGTTGCTAAACCAAGATTTGACAGCACATGGTCCTGTCCATCATCCCCTATATGTGGCAACATATAACAGAACATCCCCAAAGAATAATGCGCCCATCTCCGTGTTTGAAGATGGGGTTGGTGTTCTTGGGATCATATGCAACATTCCTCAATAAGTTGATTTGATGCAAAAGATCTCTGGATTTGTTCTCATCTGATCACACTTTCGCCTACAGATTTCAGGCCTTCACATCTAAGTGTGTTAGCCAGTCGTTTTCTTGGTAACAGCCAAAACCTTCTAGGAATGATCTGCACTCCTGCTCAGACCCTCTAGAAGGACACAGACCACCTCTCTGGCAGATAATCAGGATACTCAAGGGACCGCACCAGTGCAGGGATCCATACAGCTCAGTGCAGGGATCACCCTGGCTCAGCATAGTCTAGGGAAGGAAGCAATCTGCACTCTTGTGGCGAGAATACCCCCAGGAAGTGGGTGTTGAAGCTGGTTTGTTTGTGGAAGGACAGTGGATCTTACACCTGACTGCAGATTGCTTCGTTCACTAGTTTTCTGGGTAACCCCACCCCCTACATTGTCGCTGTTCCCATGATTATTGCTATTCCACAAATTGAGCTTTGCCAGCTATTTAGATTTTTCCATGTGTAAATTGTCAAGCCATCTTTTATCACTTTCTCAACAATATGCTTGGTAATAGTCTTGCAGCCCAGTCCAGCCTTGTGAAGGTCTACAAAGTAAAGCAAAGTAAGGCCCGGGGGCCAGATCCAGTCCGTTGTCACCTCGGTGAAAAGCCCATCCAGATTCCCTTAACTTGTTACCTTCAGTGAGCATACCTAATGCTTCCGTACGTTGCCATGGGTGTAATATTGTGATGACGCTGTGGACGCATCCTCTTTTCAACGGCGAACCACCTCTAGTAATTATCAAGGATAGACCACACAATACCTAATTGCCACATCCCAATTTGAAACAATACAATAGAGCGGTTTCCCTATCCCAGGGTTAGGATAGAGAGGTGGGTTTTAATTGCCATGTATAATATTTACAATAGGACAGCTGGTATAATGTCACAGCAGCTAGTAAATAACCATCAAACCGTGTCCTATGATATCTTCACAATAATAGTCTTGCATGTGAACCGTGAGTTTGCCCACCTCTGGCCTACTCCCAGACATACATGGACAGCTCTTTGGCCTTTGGGCTGTAGTGGCGAGTTTCTCCTTATACAGCGGAGTATCTAATCCCTGTAAAAGTACAGCTGCCTCAAGAGATCAAGCTCCTGTTGCCCGCTCACATACACAGATCTGCAGAAGGGACGATCATCCCTCTGACAGCTTCCCCGACTCGGCTAAGCTCAATGCTTAGACGTGGGAGTATGAGAAGGCACGATCAAGGCCATGGGTGGTCGCGCATTTGCACTATAAGACGCACACATTTTTGCCATTACAAAAAATTGGGGGGAAAGTGCATCTTATAACACTTCTTTGTTAGAGGGCAAACTTACATAATTGGCAGTGGTTTAAATGCTTCTTTCACTTTCACTCTACACTTGATATTAATGAATATTTGTCGATTAGTTTCAGGAAAAAGGAGACCATTTTACAAATGTTGCAACCTGTGTATAGGCAGCCTAAAGCCCCCCATACACCTTCAGATTCCTCCATACAATTTCCATCAGATCTACCAACAACTATGTAGTATAGTGACCTCCCTGATAGAATACATAGTGATTGGAAGGTGTAGAAAGGTCCTTATATTACATGGTTTTGGTAGAAGAAAAGTTGATTGTACAGAAATTGTATGTGGTGTATGGGGGGCTTAAGAGAGTGCTTTATTCTACAAAGGCATGCTCTGACTTTTCAAATTTTATGCATTATGTAGAAGTATTGAAGGAACTTTAGTAAGCTGTTTTCTATATAAACTAAAAATAAATAAATACCTAAAATGATCTCAATAAACAGGTGGACAGATCAGCTTTGATGTTTTCCCGACTGGCTGGGACAAGACTTACTGTCTAGGAATTGTTGAAAAGGAAGGATTTTCCAAGATCTACTTCTTTGGTGACAAAACCATGCCAGTAAGTGTTCACATAGTTTTTTTCACATACTTTTGTTCCCATTTGTCTCCTCAATATCTTTCATTCTTTCTTCTGTCCTACAACATGAATGTTGGTTTGCTATAAATGTACAGAAAAGAATATACCCATGCAATTCCATACAGCTTACCATCCTCCTAAACCCACGGAACATGTTTCTTTTTTCGTCCGACCGACATCACACATTTCTTTAGTAGACATTCTTGTTTTTGTTTGTGCCATTGTTTCATTAAGCAATGTTCCAATCACTTCTGGTTCTTACAGCTGTCACATTAAACATGAAGTTGGGAGACTTTTCCAACAGCAACAGATATGCATCCGAATAGTAAAATGAACTGCTGACATAGTTCAATTCCTTCCTAAATTTACTAGTAGGGATGTAAAATGTATAGTTATGTCACATATGCTTATATATATGCCAATGTGATTATACAAACCCTTTTTATGAGCTGTTTTTTCCTGTGGAAAAGTGATTATATATACAAGAGAAAGCATGTGATGTGCTTTCCTGACATCACTCAGGTTTGATTGGCATTGTCACTTATGATCTCCTGAGGCAATGGATGCAAGATATGTTCCTCAACAATAACATAAGGCATCTTACACAACAAACACCATGCGTTATGCTCTGTGCATTGGTCAATACCCACTATATGAATGTTGCAATCCAAACTGCATACAGCAGTGCCTGATGAGGCATAACGCCCAACACAGTGCATGGCAGTATGAGACTACTGACATTTTAATTATTCACCTACACAAGGCCTGGCCCAGAGAATTTTCCCATTGCCTCCTTTTCTACATCCATGCTTCATGCCGAGTTAGGGTCTGGTATGGATGGGAGAGCGGTAATATGCTTCCTCCTGGCCCCCCACCCCCTTTGCTGTTCTGCAGGGCCCTATGTCTAGTGTGAGCCTGAGCCTGAATGGAATTCACAGTCCCTGCCCATCTTTTGGATTGAATGCACACTTCTAATTTTCTTTCTTTCCCCTTAGGGTGGAAATGATTATGAAATTTTTACAGACCCAAGAACAATAGGTCATTCTGTGGCATCTCCGGAAGACACCAAAAGAATCTGTGAAGAATTATTTTTTGAGTAGACATTGGTACTTGGCTTGTGTATCGGCCAGCTATTCAGGAGTACAAGCTACCTGACGTGACAAGAAACGTTTTATTAACGATTCTACAAGATAAAATCAAGGGTTATGGATTCTTAGGATTCAGATTTCATTGCACATTGAATCTGTTTTAGGGCAGAAATTTAAATAATAATGGTCTTTTGTATTCTAGATCTCATTAACAAACAGTAGAGATAAACAGTGAAATGGGGGAACAATTGCAGTAGAGTTATACTTCTCAGTGTACAGAAGATAATGAAAATCGTGTTTGTAATGCAGAGCTGTTTGCTTTAGGTGTAGGGGTGTTGCTGTTTGTTCTACCATGCACTTAAGTGTCTGACAACACATACGTTTGTATAGATGACTGGGCTGCACTTATCATTGCCGATCTGGGACCTTCTGTGTACATTTTTGGCACATGACATTACCCAATTTAAGGTGAGTATTTATACTCCCTTCTTTTGGAAGCTTCTAGAAAGCTCCAGAACAGTGGTTCTCAAACTGTGGGTTGGGAGTTGAACAACCATTTTACAGGGGTCTCAGAGTTCTCTGGAAGCATCAGAGCTGCTCCTAACAAGCAGCAGTGCTGATGCCCACAATGGTTTGGAAAGTTAGGAGGGAGAGTAGTGTAAAGGTCAACATTGATTACTATGTTCTATTCTTGATTTATGGTGGAAAGACTAAATGCAATAAAGACATGCAAATATATATGTTTTCTTCCAATGATCACTGTTCCTTCTCAACAGTATTGTTGTGTATACTAGCAGAAAGATTAGGAGTTTAAATTAGTAGCACAATATCTGACATTAAAATGCAAATTTCATGCAAAGTGCAGCTAAAGCTATCAAACTCAGAGTTGGAATACATGCCATAGATACTTGAGTATAAACCCATCCGACTATAAGCTTAGGTACCAATTTAAAATAAATAAAACCCTGGATGAACTGCATAACTCGAGTATAAGCTTTTGGTGGGAAATGTAGCAGCTAAGGCACAGAAACACACAGCAATGGTCCTTTTGTCATTGTTAGAGGTGGATGTGACATTTCGACACACTGAATTCACAAGTAAATTGCAAAGCCCCTGAACATAGTATCATCACCTAACTGGAGATGCAGAGATGAGTTTTAGGAACGTCACAAGAAAAACTATGTATGTCTGGTAACACATGCAGTTCTTGTATACATTAAGTTCAAAGTCAAAATGTCATAAGTCGACTCAACTTTTAACCTATTTTATGCAAAAACTCACACAGTTCACGTTTTTGTGTGCTAAAAGGCAAGTTGCAACAAGGTCAGGTAAATTTTGTCTATGTCTCATTTTGAAAGCATACGTCTATTGGAGGAATTACTGCCCCTCTCAATGTGGCATAAGGGTTTTCAAAACCTGGGTCCCAAAGTCCAGTGTGTGCTTACCTGGCCCTGCTTCATATTTTTCCAATCAAGTGGCCATTTTTAGACATTTTTAATTTGGTTTGCTAACCATCCTTTCCCATAGGAATCATTCTATATTTAGGTACTGCTTTTCGGATTTTCAAGAAGAAAAAACTCAATGATTCCGATTCTTACAGAGGTCTGGAGGAAATCTGGAACTCTATCCAAAAGGCAGAAGCTTATCTTTCTAGACCACTTCCTGGATTCCACTAGACTTTCTTTACTGAAGAGAAAATAAAGTATACTTGTTGAGACAGTGAGTGCCCTCATGTCCATTAGACAGGCAATATTGTTACTGGGACTTACGCAAGCTAAAATCCAAGGCTCAGAGCTACAGACCTGGCAGAGGGATGACCATGACAGGACTATGCACCTCTCATACAACACAAAGAACTTGCAGACTGTCAGACTCGTCTTCAGCAACAGGCAAACCTTGGTTTCTCCCAAACCAGATCAGGAGCTCAATAGGGTGCATTTATAAGAGGTAGGTAAGGGCACCTGGCTATGGTAGGAGGTAGTATTATGGCTGAACCAGGGGGCACCAAATCTTATATCATCATAAATACTCTGCGGTGTAGCAACAAAACCTACCCTCCATTTCAGTCACATTCTCTATTCCTTTCATATTGGTTGCTGAACACCAGGGTGGATAAAAATCAATGATTTTCATTGATTTTTTTTAAAATAAAATGCTTTTTGAGGAAAATATTACCATCCAGAGGTTATTCCATCATGGAACAAACATTGTTTAATTATGTAGAATAAGGCTGAAAAATGTTAAATTTTTTTGGTAAATAAATTCCATTCACAATGTCATGCTCTTCCAGAGGTATTTGTAAGATTTTATTAATCAATAAAACTCCACTCAAATGTATAGCGGCCACATCCCCAAAACAATAGACAGAAGTTGATGATGGCATAAACACATCACCCAAAATTTCACCTTGAATAGACAAGGGCGAGGGGACAGGCCACTCAATATGTAAAAGCAATACATTTATTATACACTGTGCAAAAGATGAAGTCATGGCATCATATCAATTACAAACAATGCACAATGTTGCAGATGTACACATCTGTACACATACTGTTAGACAATTAAATTGTGCAAATGGCGCAAATTTCACCCCAACGTGCGTTTCGTTGAAATCTTCTTCAGGTGGTACGATATCTAATTTTATAGGCCAAATATACATAACACAAACAGCCAACACAAGGGGATCAGTCATACTGAATAACCAAATTGACATAAAAGTGGGCACAGACCCTCAGGGGTTATTCACCCACATAGATCAATATAGAGTGGAAAGACACGATTTCTCAAGATGATGTCCCCACTGCACCGACACCAATGGGGAACAAAGAGACAGACAGATTTTAACTGCATAAATACTGTGGTGATCTGCGTACAACAAGATTGATTTTCAATACATTTACTTTGGTAAACATGATCAGTTGATGGTTTGGGTCGGTCTTGTTACGCAGATCACCAGTGGGGACGCCATCTTAAGAAATCATGTCCATAGATCATGTCTTATTGATCTATGAAATTACATATCGTACCCTCTGAAGAAGTCTTCAACGAAACGAGCGTTGGGGTGAAATTTGCGCCATTGGGACTATTTTAATTGTTTAAGCACATGCACAGATGTGTACACCCACAACATTGTGCATTGTTTTTGATTGCTATGATGGTCATTACTTCAGTTTGCACTGTGTTTAATTAATGTATTGCTTTTGTATCCCCTCACGACATTATCACAGATGCTTGGTTTACTTTTGCAGTTCTCAAAACTAAGTGCAACAGAAAAGTTGTCCAAATATGAATGATTAACCTAAACTGGGGATAAAAAAAACTAATATGAAAAGTTGCCATTCAAAAAATCCTTATCTACTTGCATTTTAAAGTTATACCGGCAAGAATGATTGATTAAAATCGAGCCTTACAGACTAGTGATTTAAATCAGGATTTAAATCGGTTTTATTTAAATCAAATCCACCCTGCTGAACACTGAACAGAACACCTCTCAGACAAAGTAAATGATGCCTTCATTGAAAAGGAGGAAGTTCCAGAAAAAAATCTAGTTGCATTGATCAACAATTGCTGAAAACCTTTCCGTAGATTCCTATGGTAGCCAATCTAGAGGCTCATCAAGAAGACTTCCCTCACTTCTTCCAGATGGAGAAGTCCACCCAAAGAAGCCAATAAGTGATCTTTACTTTCTGTGAACACTGAAGGAAAGGTTTTCTCTCTGAGCCTTTTAAAAAGTATGTGTCATCGTGCACGCTCCTGCCAAGCGCATAAAAAGGTCAGGCACCTGCAACTACAGGGGAGCCCACCTTGAGGATCTGACCTAAAGAGCTGGCAGGTCAGATCACACACGGATCGGTCCTGCTGGTTCTTTTTGTGGCCGATCCTTCTGCAGGCAGTCTCCTCCCCCTCAAGTTAATTGGCTACAATCTTACAGGAATCGCGTGTGCTAGTGGAACACACAGGATTCCTGTCAGTTCTGTAGCCGACTCCTCACAGCGTGGTGATGTCACCACGCTTTGAGAAGTCTGCTACAAGCTGGCCATAGATCGAGACGTCTATGGCTGGCTTTATTTAACACACTGGACACATTATCACACATTACTTTGATAAACCATACATTTTGTGAAAGCACAGGACCTATTTTACAGTAACTATTTTTTTGGCACTCAAAGAAGGTAAATTTAAACTGACAAGAATGTCTAACATTTCTGTCTATAAAATGTACACTCCATCAGGAAAATATTTAATATGTTACAGCTTTATTCCAAAATTAATACAGAGAATGTTTTCCTTAAGAATTGGACACACAACACCTCATAATGACAATGTGAAATAAATATACGTTTTGAAGAATTTATTAAACATAAGAAAAGACCTGTACCCACGTATTTACAGTACTTTATCAATGCACCTTCGGCAGCAATTACAGCCTCAAGTATTTTATTTATTCTTTTTGAATATGATGCCACAAGCTTGGCACAACTATCCATGGCCATTTTCACCCATTCCTTTTTACAGCACCTCTCAAGTTTCGTCAGGTCAGATGGGAAGTGTCGGATCATTTCAAGATCTCTCCACAGATGTTTAACCATATTCAAGTCTGGGTTGTCCTGAAGCCACACCTTGATATCCTGGCTGTGTGCTTAGGGTCGTTGTCCTGCCAAAACGATGTCTCTGTACATTGCTCCAGTCATCTTTCCCTTAATCCTGACTGTTCTTCTAGACCCTTTCTCTGAAAAACATCCCCACAGCATGATGCTGCCACCACCATGCTTCACTGTATTGATGGTAATGGCCTGGTGATGAGCTGTGTCTGGTTTCCTCTAAACACCTGGCATTCATCAAAAAGTTCAAACTTTGTCTCATCAGACCAGAGAATTTTGTTTCTTATGGTCCGAGAGTCCTTCAAGTGGGCTGCCATGTGCCTTTTTAAGGGGTGCCATCTGTCTGGCCACATTGCCATACAGGCCTGATGGGTGGATTACTGAAGAGATGGTTGTGCTTCTGGAAGGTTCGCCTCTCTCCACAGAGAACTTCTGGAGCTCTGACACACAGCTTGATGAAGTAACAGACTAGAGGAACATCGGAGGCCATGTGTGCTCCCGGCTCCCGGTGTTCCTCTAATCTGTTTCTTCATCTGAGCCATCCACGGTTCCTTCGAGCAGGATCAATGGATCCTGCTCGAAGGAACTTGACCAAACATGTTTCCAACATGTTGGAAAACTTTGGTCAAAATCCATTACATTGAATAGGGACAGCCCTATCCCCCTATGATTGCACATTGATTACCGTAAGATTGACCCGCCATCAATTACAGCGTGGTGACGTCATCATGCTGTAATTGATCGCCGGTCTATTGCACGGGAATCTACCTGTGTGTGGCCAGCTTAAGACCCTTCTCCCCTGATAACTCAGTTTAGATGGCCAGCCATCTCTAGGAAGAGTGCTGTTTTGAACTTCTGAATGATGGTGACCACTGTGCTCATTGAAACCTTCAAAGCAGCATAAACCTTTCACAGATATGTGCCTTGAGACAATCCTGGCTCAATCCAAGGTATACAGCCATTTCAGAATAAAGCATAAGACCAAACTGCAATACCATCCCCAAAGAGAACAGAATGAGACAAAATATACCATCTTTGAAGGAATGAAAGGTCACACAAGATGGGTCAAAATCCAGAAGAATAAAGAGAAGCACTTGGTTTGATAGACTTAAGACGGGTACAGGGATATTTGAATCTTCCGATGCTCCCTGCATTAGCGTGATAACGTCATTACACTGCTGTCAGATATCAGCAGAGCTGGAGAGACAGCTCTGCTCTCTCCCCAGCTCAGCTGATGATTTGCATGGAGACCCAGCGGTCTTCATGCAAAGCAGCGAACATCAGCTGTATTTTACGTTAATGTCCGATATGGCTGTTTTCGAGCGGGATTGATTGGTCGATTTGGCCCTTGGAGTACTTAAAGCTAGACCAAGAAATTCAGATAAGCATGTACTTTTGCTTTGTTCACCAAAACTAAAATTAATAAACTAAAGACTGCTTAAGAGAAAATAGAGATATTTCTTTTTTATTTAGATTATGAAAAAAAAAACATTTACTGTACTAAAGTATATGTAACTTTACTTTGCAAATATACCAGTACATATTTAGTGAAGAGGTATATAACCAAATATTGTGAAACAATGAAAAAAATATTCCAGCTTGCTGCAGGGGAATCCTAAAACTCGCTTTTATAAAACACTGCCAATAAGGAACACTAAAGATACGTTGTTACAGAGGAAAAATATACAGCAGTGTTCATCTTTAACCCCTGATTTTACAAAACAAATTAAGAAAAATAACATTTCAGATAAAGTGAAGTCAAAGATTATGGTTTTGGTCTGACAGTACATGTTCCTTGTAGCTGCCAGTGGCCATTTTATGTAGTAATCTAAGATGTTAAACATTGGCGACAAAAATAATCCAAGGCATGTCAATGGCAGCTTAAGGTAAAAACACATTTAGGAATCAAAGATTTGACCAGACCACGTCTCATGCTTTGTTCCTGGAGCTAAATGGGTAATTAAAACCTCTACAGCTTGACGTTTCTCATTCTTGGGTGGAATTGTGCAAAGCTTAAATGTGACTTCATCTCCTTCGACTGGGACATATTCCCCTTCAATACTGTTGTGAGAACAAAAAAAAAAAAAAAATGAAAACAGACACAAGTCTAAAATCTAGTACAGATAGGAAATTTGTATCTTTTGCTCATTTAATGATACATTCAGGTTTCAAAAACCGATACCAACCTTACAACCAAGATAAAATCAGGACTTGTAAAAGATTCCTTGTTTGAACACATTGAGAAAATGCCAACAAGTCCATGTGTGTAAAAACGACTAGGTGAGGCCCAGAATATAATCTAGGTAGGTAGGTACTGTAGAGGAGCCTTTCCTGCTGAGTTATCTATAAGCAGCAAAAGTATAGTGTACCATTTTTCACACAATAAGACACACTCCCCCTAAAAATCAGGAGACAAATGTCGGCTAAATAGATCATGTGCGGTTTATAGATCATAGATAACTTGTGAGCAATGGCACAGCATACCATTAGGCTGAAATTTGTTCTACTCCCTCCAGCCAAGCCAAAAACCAAGTGCCAGTAGGCAGAGCTTAGTTCTAGCAGAGTGTGCAGGGCTAAAACCAGGGCTGTCTATATACTAGCAGTACCCATTCTCTGAACTCACTATTTTACAATATGGCACTAACAACTTATCCATGAGTTGCTATTTACATATGGGATGAGAGATAAACCTGTGTTACAATGTTTTTACTGCAATGTAGAATGTAAATATAAAGTGTACAACACATACTATGAAAATACCATTAACTCGCCCAGCTATTACTGTTCTAATAGGAGAGTCCGCTCATTCTGTTGTAAATATATATTACTCATGCCATATGTAAATGGCCATGTAATTGCTGGAGTTGAGGCTTTTTGACAGCACAAGTTTTTTTTTTACATTCATACATTGCAGCAAATATATTAGGTAACACAGACTTGTCCCTTCTCCCATATATAAATAGCTGCTCATGGGTAAGTTGTAAAAATGTGGAAAATAGATTGAATTCTGCATGGTCCATATTTATGTTAACCTCCTTAGCGCACCGCCCATATCGGGCGATCAAGGCAGTGTACAGAGTACACTGCCTGCCGTTTCCGGCATCTCGCCGGAGCTCTACGCGCAGCTGTTGTCATTACTGACAACAGCTGCGTGAGAGGGGAAGCCGGCGCTCCTCCATTAAGATGGAGGTCTATGGCGCCGCCCCCCCGCCCCCTTCTGCGTCACCGTGACGCGATCGGGGCGGTGCTGCCAACCCGGAAATGCTGCAGCGATGAAGACAATCGCTGCAGCTTTCCGGGCAGGCATAGAGTCTCCCCGCTGCCTGCTTTCCCGGCGGTTGAGGCGAGCCTGAAGCTCGGACGAGCTAGGCTTGTCTCAACCGCTAGGGAGGTTAATGTTGTTATGTTGTTCCTGAATGGCTGTGTCATTGACTTTTTTTTCAAATTTTCTCTCCAATAATATGGAGTGCATCTTAATTTGCAGAAAAATACAGTTAGCTGTTACGGGAGATCTTATCAAATCCCAGTTAGCATATTTAAGCATAATGGACTTCACAAAACACACTTTAACCAGGGTAATCATGAATATAAACTATACAGCATACAGTCAAGGAAAACACTCTGGTGGTTTTTCAAGTTTGCCCTCTAACAAAGAAATGATCAGTCTATAATTTCAATTGAAGGTTTATTTGAACAGTGAGAGACAAAACAATAACAAAAAAGAAAAATTATTTCAATGAAAATGCAAAATTTATTCCAATAAAGTTAAAATTGTTAGTGAGCAAACTTTCAAAATCGGCACAGGTTCAGATCATTTTTCCCTTGACTATATATGCAAAGCCGACCCACCTTGGACCTTTTTCATGCATTATTGTCAGGGAACACGGAATCACAGCAGAGTCAATTGGGAGTAACCTCCAACAAATAAGTTCTTTTACATTACCACGTTTGGTCAATTTTTTTTGGTTCCTAGTAACCATCCAATAACCTTTACTAAACAGGAATAAGCCAGAAATTAATTTTTCATTGTAATCATGGGATAGGAAATATGGGCTATAATGTTGCCAGGCTGGGGTCAAGGACAACAAATTTCATTATTGTGCTATTGTGGTAGTGTATTTAAACACGTGCATATGTTTGGTTTTAGTATTGCTACAGCACTTACTCAGAGATATGTAAAAAAACATCAGGCCCTCCACCTTCAGGTGTTATAAATCCATGTCCCTTAGATCGGCAGAAGCATTTGCAGACTCCTTTGTAGACTGGTCCTTCAGATGCCTTTGCTGTGCTGTGAAACACACAAAATAAGCATGCAGGTAAGTAAGGGGAAAACATCAAGACATTTACTTGCTATAAAAGATAAGACCATGCTGAGTAAAAGACCTAAGTCGATTACAGATCCATCTTGTTTTGTTGTAGCATCATTTTTTTTAAATATATGGGGCGCTCCAAAAAACACTTGGGGGTAATGCTTGCTCTGCTGGTTGGAGCTCCATGGTCTGAGCAGAGGAGTTAAGGTCTCAGCCAGCAGCTTCTGTATGTCAGCTGGGCAAGCTTAAGCCCAACTCACACTTCATATAAACAGAGTGACATGGAGCAGTTTGGTAAGGGAGTACAGTTGCCAAGGCACTAAACCACCATTCTTCAGGCAACTTAAACAAAAACAAACACCAGATCCAGCGCTAGCTAGATAAGGGAAAGGGTGGCTAGCGCCATAGGATTTAGGTGGTAGGAAGGGACAAAACCCAAATACATAGGTTAAACGGTTGCTTTATTAGTACAGTTATAATCATTTGTGCAACATCGACTGCATATATAGATTCAAAAGATGGCATATATTCTGATGGGTAGATAGCAAAAGACATAGATGTGTTTTTATCCTCGACACATTTCGCCCTCTGCACCACGCCTCATCGGGAGGAATTTACATTAATATTGGTTGAAACCAAGTATGTGCTTAGGTTATATCTATAATAAAAACAAAGTATGAATAGTGGTATATGTATTTATTCTACTTTTGTATATTTTAATCGAGAAAACAATAAATACGTTGTTAAACACACATGATAGTGACCCCCTCCCCCCCCTTGCTCCTTCCAGTGTATAGGTGAGAGGGGTGGAGAGGCCAAAAGAACATTTTCTCAAAAGGTAACTGAACTTTCCTTCCCAGTACCTAAGCAAGTACCCCAAATTAAACATCACATATCTGGTCCCCCCAGGGCACTCACCGCCAATGCCTTCATCAATCACTGTACGCTACTAGTCCATTCCCATTCCCCAATGGCCACCAGTAGTGGTATGTGGGTTTTAATTAGCTTACAGACTCTCCAAAATTGTCAGTGTGTCTACCAATATATATGTGCAAAAGAACATCAGTATGAGTACAATTAGGAATAGATGGGAATACCCCGACCAGTCACTTTCAGATGGCAAACCCCCCCAACCCCGGGGTAGAAACGAGTTAGAGGTTCGAAAACTAGCATATATCCTGCGTAGAATACATCCAGGATAAATATTATGTATATCAAAAGTAGTTAGATACTAAACATCAGTCAATCACCAAGACTGACAAGGTGAGACTAACCCTATTCCCGGTAGTGTTGTGTTGCTAAGCAACCGGACGCCAGATCTGATCTCCACTGACGCCAGGGCAATGTTGTCGTGCCTTTTATAAGGAGTATACCGTTTTATATATATTCTTATTTCTAATATCTATTGGCATACATATATAAACCATTTTGTTTTGTTTTCTCCATTTTGTGATTTGTAGGAGAATTATGCAAGACATGTTTCCAGGTGGTTCATGTGAGAACAATAGATGTTCTTATAATATTATCAGGCCTGTTCTTGGAAAGTTGTAGATGGTTGAGAAAGGCCTGTGATATCTGTCTGGGCTGTGTAACATTGTCTGCAGAAACAGTGTGTTACTTTCACAGGCATGTGAATCAAGCAGGCATTGTTCATGGCATTCTTATTTTAAAAAAATTAGTAAACACCTGTTCTTGAATTCTTAACCTCCCTAGCGCACCGCCCGTATTGCACCTTTTACAACGGCACGATACGGGCGATCAAGGCAGTGTACAGAGTACACTGCCTGCCGTTTCCGGCATCTCGCCGGAGCTTACTGACAACAGCTACGTGAGAGGGGAAGCCGGCGCTCCTCCATTAACATGGAGGTCTATGGCGCCGCCCCCTTCCGCGTCACCGTGACGCGATCGGGGCGGTGCCGCCAACCCGGAAATGCTGCAGCGATGAAGACAATCGCTGCAGCTTTCCGGGGAGGCATAGGGTCTCCCCGCTGCCTGCTTTCACGGCGGTTGAGGCGAGCCTGAAGCTCGGACGAGCTAGGCTCGTCTCAACCGCTAGGGAGGTTAATATTAAAAATAAGTTTATACCATCCTGCCATCCAGCAACCTAATGGTAACATTTAATATGGAAATTCGTTCAATGCAATTGGAGGATCCAAAGTTTTTGGGGTGTGTCTGTTAGGTAAAGTTTTCCCTAAAAAGGGAGGCATGGGTATACTAAGGGGAGATCCGGCCATCCAAGGGGGAGATCCTGCCACTAACATACCAAAGAAAGTTCCAGGCAGCACAACCAGGGGGATCCAGCCATTGAAGCGCGAGGTCTCATGCCCACTATGTTGGTAAAAGTATATGTTTTATATTATATTTCTCAACAAGCTGGCGTGATACTTAGAAGTTCTCCTCTTACTTGCAGAGGTTGTGAACTGCATAGAGAAGTTGGTGAAATGCATACATCAACCAGGCTACTTCCATAGATTTATAGCAAAACTCTAGCAGTTTGCCATTAGTCTGTATCACAACCATAGCTTGTTACCTTGGAGAAATAATTGCCTTTATTTGGGATGTTGGCATAGATCTTGCCAAGTGTAAGTTTTATGTGAACCCTGCGTGTGTGATCTGTAAAATAACTAAGAGTTTTTAATGCCTCGCCTACATTTAGCCATGACACCATATACTGTATAATGAGTAAATTACATGTTGATGTTGTCATTCTAATATCTGACTTGCTGGTCATATATATCTTGTGGTATGATTATAATTTATTATGTGTGTATATATCTCCGTGTATGCTAAATAAATTTACATTTTGTGTGATTATTCCCGCTCTGTTTTGTCGATTGCACAACCTAAATCATATTCACTATAATTGAATTCTGTGAGGTGAAAAATATTGTCCTTCTCAGGAATTTTTCTTGTGATTCCTAAAGGTTATAAAGCTGTTGCTTACATAACCCTGACAACGTCTACTCCCCCCTACCCACAGAGAGGCGGAGGCCAGTGCGTCAGAGGGACAGGGACTAGGGGGCAGCAAACCCCCTGTCACACGCAAAAACGTAAAAAACACATTAGTAAGGATCACTCACTTTGAATCCAGAATACCACGGTCGCAGGATGTGCAGATCTATTGTATATGAGTAACTTCCAATGATGGTAGGGTCTATTGGAGTCCAAAGTCTACGTTCCCCAAAGAGGTTCAGCATGGAAGGGGTTAATGTACAGAATCCCCCCAATCCCTCGGATTTCAACAATTGTAGTAGAAGGAGAGGGAACACCCTCTTACCTTTAATTAATAATAATAAAAATACATGTTGTAGTGGACAGTATCATAGCATCATGTATAGTCATAGGACCTATGATAAATGTACCTGTATAACTTCAAGAAGACTACCTCATTCCTCCCATTCCTACAAGAGAGAGAAGGAGGAGGCAAGAAGGAAAAACACTGTCCTACCTAGTAAAAAGTACAAAGAAAATCATCAAATGAAACATCCGGGTGAGAGAACAGAACAGGCGAATCTCACCGGGATCAATAATCAAACTGTGTTTGAAAGATCCTGTTCACAAATGTTGAGAGCAGCAATACAGTGTCCTCTTGCATAGATTAGAAATCTATGTCTGGAAAGGTGGGGGTGGGGGGTAGATAGTTTTAAGTGCTCCCAGGCATGTCTGTTAAGGGGCCAATTGACATCACCTGGATGCCTTAGCTACCCTTCTTCTGTGTGAGCGCTGTGCACCTATAACAAGGTGCACTACCACCTCCATCAAACCAAGCCTCATTTTGAGGCCTGTGTTACCATGGCAACCCACCATATCCTAAGCAACTTCAACCAGCTGGAATGTTGCAGCCCATCCCTTAACCCCCTGCCCTTCATGGATTCTATGTCTGTCCCCCTGACGCACTGGCCTCCACCTGTCAGTGGGAAGGGGGGAGTAGGCGTTGCCCTGGCGTCAGTGGAGATCAGATCCGGCGTCCGGTTTCTTAGCAACACAGCAGTACCGAGAATAACTCCGCGTCACAGTCTTGACGTGGAGGGGGTAGGGATAGAGCCTCAACAGATGCTCTGGGCGCCCGCCCAGGGTAGGGACTAACCATAACGCCAGAAACGGCGTGGTTTCCCGCGCCCTCCCCGATCAACTGATGGTATTGAGAGGCCGAGCAGGAGTGGCGGTGGAGATTGCCAGTCTCGGTGATGGTAGGACTGATGTTTACTCAATTTCTAGATATGTTTTTTTTTTTAAACCTTAGTATCCTACCCACACGTCTCATTACATGTTAGATTTACTTATACATAATAAATTCTCCTGGATGTATACAACGATATATGCTTGTCTTTGAACCTCTAACTCTGGGGTCATCACCACCCTCACTCCTAGCTCGTCTTCTACCCCAGGGTTGGGGGGGGTTTGCCATCAGAAAGTGACTGGTCAGGGTATTCCCAATTGTACTCATACTGATGTTCTTTTGCACATATATATTGGTAGACACACTGACCATTTTGGAGAGTCTGTAAACGGATTGAAACCTGTATACCCTATTGGTGGCCGTTGGGGGATGGGAATGGACTAGTAGCCTACAGTGATGGATAAAGGCATCTGCCCTGGGGGTACCAGATATGTGATGTTTAATTTGGGGTACTTGCTTAGTTACTGGGAAGGGGAGTTCCTTAACCTTTTCAGAAAATGTTCTTTTGGCCTGTCCACCCCTCTCACCTATGCACTGGGAGGAGCAAGGGGGGGTCACTATCATGTGCGTTTAACAACGTGTATACTGTTTTCATTATATAAAATATACAAAAGTAGAATATATATATAAACCACTATTTATTCTTGGTTTTCATTATAGATATTACCTACGCACATACTTGGTTTCAACCGATATTAATGTAAATTCCTCCTGACGAGGCCCAGTGCAGGGGGGGGGGGGGGCCAAACGTGCCGAGGATAAAAACACATCTATGCCTTTTGCTATCTACCCATAAGAATATATGCCATCTTTTAAATTTATATATGCAGTCCATGTTGCACATGGTGGGAATTCATGTGGGTGATGAAATGATTATAACTGCTAATAAAGCAACCTTTTACTTTTTCGGGTTTTGTCCCTTCCTATCACCTAAATCCTATGGGGCTAGCCACCCTTTCCCTTATCTACCTAGTGCTGGATCTGGTGTTTGTTTTTGTTTAAGCCCAACTTACATACAGTGTAGATGAAACAGCCGCCAGTCATCTGCTCTACCAGTGAATGGAATGAAGAGTATGGCTCAAGCTGCCCAACACATACTGACTACAGAGCTGAAGGAAAGATTCCCCCTTTCCAATGGAACTGTGCTCCAGCTGTCTGTGTATGAGAGCTGGCAGAGTGAGGCTGAGAAAGAGACTGTGCTGACATGGAGCATGCATGACCTAATATGTGGACCTTTTTAAACCTTCCAATCAAAGGGAAGCCACTATACTACACAGTTGTTGGTCGATCTTAAGAAAATTGTATTGAGTGATCTGTATGGGGGGCTTTAAGCAGAGGGTGAGTTTGAATATTAGACAAACAAAGCAGGACTGTACTTTGAAACATTGCGGTTTCTTTTCTTACCTGTACTAACTTTTTATGTTTTGTTATGTTACACATAATGGCATTACATAAGGAAAAATAGTTTAAAAAATATAACCGTTTAATAGAAACATTTTACTGTACAGCATTACTCACGCAGAAAATGTTCTTGTACGTCTAGTAGTGAGCGGACTGGGAATGAGGTGTCCTCTCATAGGAGAAGGAGAGCGATCTCTATTGCCTTGAGAATTTGGTAAGTTGAGAGTCTTTGGAGACTGTGAAGATGCCAATGAATCACTGGCAACTGGAGAGGACATTTCTGCTGCTTATCTGAAATGAATAATTAAAAAAAAAAAAACATAATATATAAACACTGCTCAAAAAATAAAGGAAACACATAAATAAGACATCCTAGATCTGGATGAATAAATAAATAAATATTCTTATTAAATACTTTGTTTGTACTTTGTTTGTAATTGCCTATAATTTACCCCTGTTGTCTATTTAATTTGTACAACAAATTAAAATATGGCCCGATCTAAGGTAGGCACATTGGATTTGGAGCACACAAGGCGGTCGATCTTGGATGCAAATCAAACCGGCTATGGCCATCTTTACCATATTAGTGCCTGGTAACTAGCAGAGAATTGTGGGGCACGAGCTGTAACATTGCAGACATTTCAGAAGCTTCATGTTGCCATAAGCTGCTTAAGCCACAAAAACTCAAAGCTAAAACTGCTTTACAGTGTACCGAGTGGGGGCCGATGAGCATCGGCGGGCGCCCTTTGTGTGCCAGCTGTTAGTTTCAATGGGGACGCTGGTCTCCATTGAAACTAGCGGCATCGGCCATAGATTATCAGACATGTCGGTGCACTCACATCTTTCAGCGGCAAAATTGCCTGCAGCTCGGTGCGTGTGTGGCGGCCTTTAGGCAATCTTTGTAGGAGCCTTTTAGTGGTTATATGGTTGTTATGGCATGTGTTATATTTGCCTCAGGGGAAATTGGTAGGTTCTCCATCATTCTACAACTCCCTTCACAAGCTCTGCGCTTTTTATCGGACCTTGGGTTTTTGTCCTCTGAAGAAAAAGAGCAAATAAAAAAAGTTGACAGTTGTATTTTTTGATTTTTTAGCCTACTTTAACAAATGGAGTAACACTAATTAAGGCGTTTACAATAATTATCATTTTTTTTAATAATTACAACCTTTATCTAAAAAAAAAGTAAACTTGCTTAAAAATGGTTGGCAAGAATTTGAATTTGCTGGATTTCCCATTTTCATTTCATTTGAGTCAATAAGTTCTCCCAGTTTTTGTCAGGTAACTCTGCTTATATTAGAGTCGGCTTACACTCAAGTATATACGGTAATTCGATCCATTACATATTTAATTATTTTATCTGAATACGACCAAAAATGTCAAACTGATAAAACACAAAAAAAAAAAAAATTCCCATCCTTATATCTTTCAATTTCTGTCCGAGTTGGGGAGCATGAACACAGACATTTATCTTTAGAACAATCAAGTAAAGAAAAAAAAGATTTTTTTTTGCAAAAGGAATTACAACTTATTGGTTGTGATTCACAGTCAATATATAATTTGCACAAGTGTTTGCAAAGATGAATGTATAGAGAAAAACAAAAGGAAGGTGAGACCGAACCGCCTCTTCTCCTTTTGTTAGATTCCCCTTGGGTAGGCCCCAAGGGCAAGGGGACTTTAACGGCCAATGATGTAAAAGTGTATTAAAGGTAATAGTGGTTTATGAAAAAGTCACAAAATTTTATAAGCATAGCAAATGATTAAAAACAAGAACATATACCAAGCCGGTGGATCTTACAGAGTAGGTATCATTCCACTAGGGTGTAACAGACATTATGCATATTATAAACATAAAAATACAAGGTGGTTTAAGAATAAGTTGGGATAAAGTTCCTGAACAAACAGGATTAACCCCAACGCACGTTTCGTGTTGGTAACTTCATCAGGGGGAAACCTTTATCCAAGTCAAGAGCATAGAATATGCAAAAAACACCAACTGGGGATAAACACGAGACAAAAGGGGGGCCAATTAGTGTATCGGAGTCCAATTAGAATAACCACTTCAAATTAGTTTGGGTGTATTACTTACAATGAAAGTCTTTGAGCACCAATGTCTGGAGGGAAGGAGGAAGACGGCCTAAGACCTAACCGGAGGTAACCGCAGAGCAGAGAACGGGGGGCCAGAAAACCGTACGTCGAGCAGCAAACTCCGGCAGCCCAAACAGAATCTGCACAATGGGGGTACGCCAACAAGAAATGTCATGTTCAGTAAGTATTTATGATGACTTAATATTGAAGGGGACCCAAGGAAAGTGAATCTCCGAAAAAGTGATAAGTGGGTGGCCAAAATATCTAAGTGAATGGGGGTAGAGGGTGATGGGGGTGATGGTGGGCATACAAGCAGGTGAAGGACATGAATAATCAAAAGCAAATCTTGGATGGACATAAGTGATCAGAACAAAATCAATAAAGAGGCCAAGCACCAAAACTAGAGGAGACTAGAAAAATGTACAAAGGTATTGCATTGAAGTGGTGAGACAATGGTCAGTATTATGGTTAGATTAAATTCAGTGAGGTAAGGGCCCAAATGTGAGTTTGTAAAGTTTGGAAAGAAGTGCAAGGGAGAGCATGGGTGAGTAGTGAGCTGATTCGTGAGTGAGTGTGATGGTGGTGACATAATAAATGGGTGGTGAAAGGCAAGATAGCAATGAGGTGTGCAAAGATAATTGAACCAATAAGAATGAGACAATAAAGTAGTACCTGGTATAAGGTGATCAGTATTTGGGTAAGACTAGAGTCTGATGATTCAGCTACCTACATAAGTAAGTTAAGGCAATCATCAGAATACATGACCGTAGTGACAATAGTGAAGGCACATGTTGGTATACTGGTTTAAAGAACTTACTTATGGTCTGTAGTAATTGGGTCCGTGCAGTTCGTTGTTGTCTGTGAGTAGAGACTCCCCGTGGTGTCTGTCAGGTCGCATTGCTGCCCACGTCATTTATGGCACCCCGCCGTCCCCGCGCAGGACGCGCACACCGACGCGGCCGTGCAGAGGCGCATGCCTATGACGTCACACGCCAGAGGCACCCGCCTGGCGACACCCGGACATTGGGAGCGTCCCCGTCGCCATGGCAACACTGCCTGAGCGCGTCACCGCCCAGCAAGAGGACGGGCCGGGGATGAGGAAGTGATTCACCATCCCCAGTAGCCGTCACTAGTACCGAGCAGCATCCCCCAAAGACAGTCAGACACAGCGGCGCAAGAGAGGCTCACCTATAGTCCCCTACACCACCCCCCCCCCCACACACTAATATATATATATATATATATATATAT
>CM070039.1:55819411-55830660 GCA_036250615.1 Ptychadena robeensis
TTCACCTCTCATACCACTTAGTGGTAGTCTCTGTGTCCTCTCTCTCTCTCTGTTCTTTGTCATTCATATGTTTTTCTCCTTTCTGATACTACAGCCATTGTGTTTTAAATGTATGCCATAACAGAAGAAGAATGGGCAGCCCCCCCCTTCAGAGTCCCCATCCGTGCAGCAGAACTTATTAAGTTTTGCCTTTGCTTCAGTTGCCCATTTAGGTGGGGACATGATGCGCAGCACACCGTCTGACGCTCGAGATGCTGATTGCCTGGCTCATGAACCGGCCCCTGCTGCCTCTGGAGAGCCCGTCCGCTGATAGACTGACTCTGTTCTGCTCCTACCTGCAGTGAGGTTCCTCGCCCGGGCCTCTTGGCTCGCCTTCCTTACTGGTTTGCTCACCTGGCAGGTGTTTGTTTAGAAAAAAACATTTTTGCACTTCTATAAATGTTTTATTTAGAGTTTGTATTCTCACTGTATGTTTTCTTCCCCCTCTGCTTCATAGCCATGGTAGTAGTTTTTACAGGTTACCTAGCCCTCTGGGCTTACACATATTAACCCCTTTTAAGGAGTTTGCCCCTTTGGCATTCTCCAGTGCCTTTTGGTCCCTTCCTGACTTCTGTCAGGCAGACAGGCTCATTTTTAGTTTGCTCCCTTCACCCTTTCCGCTAGCAGAGTTTGAATACCAGAATCTCTCTATAGTTTGATTGTTTCCCATAGTTCAGTGTCCATACCAAGCATATAGCCCATCCCTTCAGTTAGCCTCTTACAATGTGAGGGGCCTTAACCTCCCTGCTAAGCGCTCGCAGGTACTATAACATTTTCACAAGCACAAGGTGGACATCTTGCTTTCGCAAGAAACACATTTCCCAATGGACAAAATTCCCTCCTTTCGTAACAAGTTTTACCCTCATTGGTTTCATAGCACGAACCCTATCAACAAGTCTAAGGGTATATCTGTGGCTAGTCCTAGACACCCAGGTGGACCCGGAGGGCAGGTACCTCTTTCTGAAAATAATGGTGACTGGCTCTCCTTATACGATTGCTAACTTGTATGCTCCTAACCATCACCCTTATGCTTTTTGTTTACAGACCCTGGGGAAGCTCAAGTCCTTTGTTGCTAGCTCGGTCATCTTAGCTGGTGACCTGAACCTCATTCTAGACAACCACCTGGATTCCACAGGTAGATCTTCTAGTCTTCAAAAAGCATTTAAGGGGTTGCTCTTCTCCATGCACAGATGGAAACTGGTTAACATGTGGTGAGTCCTTCACCATATGGATAGGAACTATAGTTGCTATTCTAAAACCCATGGGTCTTATAGCCGCATAGATCACATCTGGCTCCAACATTCCCTGATGGATTTCATATACTCTATCACCCTGGGCCATATCCTGTGGTCAGACCATGGCCCTGTGATCTAAATGCTAACTTTAAGCAGGCGCATCCCCCCTTTTGCCATCTTTGCAATTTAATGACAACCTCCTTAAAGACACATCCTGCTTGGGGGACTTGGTTAATACTGTCAAACTCTTCCTTAGAGATCACGACCAGGACCCTACTCTTTTCCCTGTCCAACGGGAAGCCCTTAAGTGTGTGCTCTGAGGGGTTTGTCCTTAAACGTCTTAAAAAAAAAAGCTCCCACCTTCTGCGGACCATTTTCGCCAAGCTTAACACTCTGACTCCCAATACAAAAGCTCCCCCTCTCCCTACTGTTTACTGAGTTGGCGTCCCTCAGGCAGGATCCGTTACCTCCATGACCAACAACTCCTTATAGCCTGCGACAAACTAAACTCCCTCCAATACCAATAAGGCAATAAATGTGGCCGACTCCTGGCCTGCACACTTCATCTCTTCAACCCACTACCTACATTACCAAAATCCAGTCTCCCCCTGGCTCTCACATACTCCCCTTCCAAGATAGTGGACTCTACCCTTTATAACATTGGATCACGGCTTCCACTGACCACCGATGATGCTATTGCCTCTTATATGGCTGAGCACCCACTTCCCTCTCTTTTCGAGGACACCAGGGAGGAGTTAGAGAGCCCCTTTATGGTCGATTAACTCTCCCAAGCTTTATCCTCTACCTCCTCTGGGAAATGCCCAGGTCCGCATAGTTAAAACCCTTTTCCACCAATTTTCCTCTTTCTCTGGGTCTGCAACACTATTTCTAGCTCCAACCCCTTCACGCCCCAGTCTCTTGAAGCTCATATCACTGTCCCTGACCCGTCCCTCTGCAGTAGTTTTTGCCCCATCTAAAACTATACGTGAAGATGCTTGCTAACAGACTTCAGGCTCACCACACCTGATCCATCCTGACTAGCCTGTCTTTGTGATGGGTAGGAAGGCGTGCGACAACACCACCCGCACTATCAATATAATTGCTCATGCCCAGCACCATGGGATTGCCCTCTGTCTCCTATCGATTAATGCCGAGAAGGCCTTCGATAGAGTTCAATGGTCTTTCCTCGGGGCTTCCCTCTTGCATGTCAATTTGGGCCCCTCTTTCTCTCGCCCTCCTTCCCCATCTGAAATGTCCCCACCTATATATCCTTACTATGGAACACCTCGCAGCAGCTATTCGGGCAAATGGCTCCATACAGGGGCTACCAACCCGCTCCCACCGCCACCACAAGGTCTCCTTGTATGCAGACGACCTCCTTTTTTATGTGTCCTCTCCCCGCCGCTCTCTCTCCAATGTGATGTGTGAACTGCGGTGGTTCAGAGCCCTGAGCAATTTTAAAATAACCTCCAAGTCGGAGATTTTAAACGTATCCCTTCCTCCATCCTCGATCTACTTTCCCTTTCAGATGGCAACCGCAGGCTCTACCTATATTGGTGTTCGCATACCCTCTTCTCTTTCTACTTTATTTACTTTACTATTATTTAATTTTGGTAACCTCCTGCAACTTATCCTCTCCGACACCCTCGAAGTGGCACCCCCTCCCACTTTCTTGGCTTGGTCACATCAATGTGATCAACATGAATATTCTGCCCCGTCTCCTCTACATGTTCCAGGCGGTCCCCATCTTCCTCCCTAAATCCTTCTCCTCCCTGCAATCAACCATTCTGCTGTTTATTTGGGCCAGGAAACCGACCAGGATAGGCTGCTCAGTGTTGTTCTGGCCCAAACAGGCTGGTGGACTTGGTCTTCCCAATTTCGCACTCTACCAAAAAGCAGCCTTGCTGACCCTCCTATTGGACTGGTTTCACTGTAGCACGACCAAAATTGGAGTCTTCTTAGACTATGACATCTGCCCAGTTCATCCTTCTACTCTTCCGTGGTTTCTCCCTTCTCACCATTCCGCCACTTCCCTCCTCCCCTTTCTAGCCTGCGCCTTGCTCTCATGCTGGGATTAGCTCCTCCCAAAAATTTGTCTTTCCTCTAAACCTGGCCCCACGACTCCTTTATTCTTTAATACGGCATTCCCACCTGGTATGTTGTCCACTTTCCTGCTCGACTTACAGTCCTCTGAAGACCCTATGTGATTGATTGCACAGGAATCTACCTGTGTACGCCCAGCTAACTCAGAAGGTAGGTACTACTCATTTAATTACAAAAAATTGTGGTGGGAAATAAAAAAATTATATAAAAACCAAAAAATAACTGGTTGGTGGTTGAAATATCCTTGCAAGTCTGTAAGGTATTAAGTTCCTAACTCCGAGGGAAATCATGCTATGGGCAGGAAATTGTAGAAGGCCACATCCATGCTGAATATACGATGGTCTAGAGATTCTGGCACAGTAACAAGCTCAGGAATCAAATGTGGAAGAAGGTCCTACTCGCACATCTAGGTCTCATCTGCAATAAAACATTTTTACCTGCCTGACTGCAAAGTTTACAATGCACACGGACCACATACTGCCCAACTGACAGTATAAGAATAGCTCATTTCATAGATAATCAAATAGAGGATTTAACGTTTGGTAATGTCAAGGGGTGGAGGTAAAGAGGTTTATTTTCTTGATTCCCAGTGCTGTTCGCCTTCCTTGAGCATCAATCTGTGTGGGTTGGATAGGTGGTTCTTGGGTTGGGTTGTCACTACCATGGTTAATAAAATATTTAATTTCAGTTCAGAGCATGAAGTTAGTAGCAGAGGCCAAGAACATTGACTAAATAACTGCCATATTATATAACCAATACCATTATAAAGTTATTGTACTTTGGGTACATTCCCAGGTAAAAAATTAAGCAACATAGAGTACAGCGAAACACATTAAACCCCTCACATGGTTAGAGGAATAAGAAGGTCCCAGTTGAAGGGGAAATTTTAAAAAAAAAAGCGCCTTAATTTCCATAAAAAGTCAAGCTACCCAAAGACATTAGAAGGGAGCTATAATATCATATTTCGTGAGCTAGGATTCAGGTAAAAAGGAATAGTTTTTTAAACAGTTGACCTAAACTATCAATTTTTTTTATAGAAAAATCTAAGGCTGTTTCCATTATACGTCGGGACCCCTCCGCTAAGCGGATTGTTTGGCGGGAGGTCCCGACGTAACACATATTTACCTGCTCGGCGGATGCTCGGTCTTCACAGCGCCGAGCCACTCCACCGATGTAAGGCTCAACGTAGTCGAGTACGTTCAGCCTCTGCATCGGCGGATGTGTAAACTGTGCTACGTCGGGAGGAGGTCCCGATGAAAATGGAAACAAGCCCTAACAGTGTATGGCCACCTTAAGAATGAAGAACATTTTTACAATCTGATAGAAGATTAATTTTATTTTTCACTGGTTTTTGTTTTTATGGGGGGTTTTTTTCCATGAAGAATGGGATGGAAGTTTATTTAAAAAAAAAAAATTTTGGGGACATTTTTCTTGGGGATGTATAGCTTTACTGGATTTTATTCGAGAATGGAGTACGACGCTGGACAAATTCAAAGTATGATAACTTCATGTAATTTTCGGGGGGGGGGGGGGGCATATTTTCTTCATATATTCTATATGTGTTGTTCACGCAACACCTATATAAAACATACATGAAATAGGTTTTAATGTATTTATTTCATGTTGTGAGTTTAAGGCTGGGTTTAAACTATGCTGCCCCAGTAACTGTGGGTGGACACATCGGGTTTGGGCACTGTTTTAGGGTGTATAGAGCAAGGTATTTGCCATGTTAGCGTCCTATACTTACTATTAGCAAACCACGCTTGGAAACACATCGGGTGCGGTTTGCGTGCGTCACACACCGCACACCTGCGGCGCTGCTCCCAAACGCCATGAAACGTCATGAAGCACCAGTATACACTGGCATGCCATTTTACATAGGGGAATACATGGGGGCAGCAGGAAAACCGGGAAATATGGGCTACCTTTAGCAAGCATTTACACAGGTTGGTTTCAGGGTGGCTTACAGTCGACAACTGCAACTGCACCTTTTCTTGTAGTTGTTGCACAAATTGTGGGGGCATTTGGGTGGCAGTTGTCAATCACCTAAAATTGCCCCCATATTATCCCTATGGGCTTAACAAAAGTGTGTGGGGGGGGGGGGGGGGGGGGGGGGGGGGAGAAAGAAAAAGAAATAAGTAACATTGATGTTAATTATAAAATGTAACAACTGTGAACAATTCAAGCAGATAAAATTTTATTTTCCATTTTAAACAACATTTTACCTATATCAAAAAATTGCAAGCATCCCTCACTTTCTTGGAAAGACTAAGGCTCCATTATTCACACAGTTGCCTGAGAATGTGTTGTTTCCACTGCCCAGGAACCACATCTGTATGGGAGAAAAACCAGTTTCGCACTGCAGCGTGGCTAGTATCCAAGAAACCTGAGACACAGACACTCACAGCAGCACTGTCTATTCTGCAGACAGCAGCAGCATCATCATCATCATAACACCACAGCTTACACAATACACATTTCCAGAGACAGGAAGTTTAGGGTGGAGGAGAAAGTGTTGGGTGAAAAAATGTTTTTTCTTTGGGAATGCTAACCTTTGTGGAAGTTTATCAGATCTTGGTTACCTATAGTTAATTATTACCTGAAACACTTCTCATGCACATTGCTCTTTGCCAGCTTTTGCACTGCTTTTGTTTGTGTGTGTCTGTGTGCAAGCTTTCAAATCCTCTATAGCTCCAACAACACATGTGAGCTATACCATTCATTTATATACTGGCATGGACTATTTCTGCTTATTAGTCTTTAGATGTGTCTCCATTAGCTTTCTTTCCTCATTCACAATGAGATCCAACAACCCACATCCTGCCCTTGGGCTCATTTACACAAGCAAAAACAGCAACCAACTGGCGGACGCAACATCAGGCGTCCGTCGGTCGCTTTCGGGCTTTAATGGGGTAGTTTTTCTAAACGACAGGTTGACATTGACTGTGCACTGTTCTTGCGCAGCTAGGGGAGTGATGGTCATTTCCCGGGCTGCTGCAGACTGAAAGCAGCCCAGGAAACTACAGTGTAAATTTAGCCTGTGCATGGTAGGGTGCATCCATGGAGATATAGCAGAATGTCAACCTACAGGGATGGTAAAATTTTATAAAGATGACCAATACATTTTAACACCTGTGAAAATTGAAGCAGATAAAACTATTTTATTTTTCATTTTAAATCAAATTTTACCTATATCAAAAAGGTGATCATTGCAAGCATCCCTCACATTCTTGGAAAGACTAAGGCTCCATTCACACAGCCATCCCCCCCATTGGACAAGCAGGTAGCGTTCCCCAGCTGGCTGCCCATAGGGATAACCCTAATCATTGACAAACACCCCCCAAGCACAGGGCCACATCCCTTAGTACTGGAGCTTGGCATCCCTACTCTTGACTGACTTGCCCTTAAACTTGTACAACAGTGGCTGGCTTTACACATGTCACCCGCTCGTTCTGTATTATGGGGGCCTGATAAGCAAGCCACACCACTGTGGCCTACCCCATAGAGGTCAATGTCTGTTAAGCAGGACAGTCCCTCCTCATGGATCAAACAATGATTTGCCCGGACAGCTGTGCCCACCCTAGATATTTAGCCAAAACTATCTATTGACCTATCTGTTGGGACTTTACACTTGTTCAAGATGGCCATACATGGCTTGATATTTTTCCATTGATCAATTTTAAGTTGATCGAACGATGTTGGTAAATTTGTCAATCGTAATAGACTATTTTCTCAGTATTTTTACTTATATGCGATTGTACTATAGAGCATACGCACAAATCTAAGAAAAACTTGGTGGTACAATTGAACGAAATTAGACTGACAGTTGATATTTTAACTACACAAGTCAATCAAATCTAAGATTGACGATAAATGAGCATACAACTCCCCAAACAAGGCTTGGGCAACACTTAAAACCTAGCAGAAAGTTTAACATTTCAATACATGAAACAAATATATGGAGGGGGCGACAGATGTTTTAGCACTGAACGGACAGAGAGTTATGATCACAAGATCAACCTGCAAGATCACATAAAAAACAACATACAACCACACACACACATTAATATTGGCGCAGTTAAACATACATTCTCAGAACATAGAAGTTATTTTATGTAACCACTAATCACTGCCAGAAAAAAAAAGTATTTCATAGCTGCTTACAAAACCAATACATCGGTGACACCGAAGAGGGGGGCGGGCAGCGATGTGTAGAGGGGAGGGTGGGAAAGCACAGCAGAGTACAGTGTAATCTGCCACGATCTCCCGTATTGGTGCCGTTTCGGGCCAAAGAAAAATGGCGTGAAACAGCTGTAATGAGAGGGAGGTTAAAAAGACTTTTATACATGGCACAACACAGCTCAATAGTGGGAATAGCAACAAAGGTTTCTTATGCAACCTATCACCAGAACACAATGCGTATAGTGTGAAAGAGCCTTCACTGTGCCTGCTCAAGCCCCTTCACATATCACTAGTCACAAGTGACAATAGAGATTTCCTGTGGGAATATGACATAGGAAGCTGCGTTATCAAGTTTGATATTATACTAACCTTTCTTCAACTTCCTCCTCCATGGCCAAGGCAGTGATGATTTCATTCTCCCTTGCAATTAGTAGCTGGTCCTGCATTGTGTAGCAGTGTGAGATCGCACCCATTTCAATGGGGTCACCTCCACAGTCTGAACAGGACGCACTGCCGATCGCGGCCATAGTAGATAAATGGGGGCGGTTAAAAGTCGTATCTCCATCCATGGATTTTCAACCGCGCCCATTTGCTCTCTATGTTAGCCAGGAAGTGGGGGGGGGGGGGGGGGGGGGGGGGGGGGGGGGGACAGGACATCTTGCCACCCCGCCCCCCACCTTCTGGCATGCAGGTCCGTGCCGCGGTTCGAATCGCTGGAGACCACGAAAGTCAGCCCGGGAATGCAGCGTGATGACGTCATCACGCTGCATTCCAGAGCTCATCGGAGCTTGTCTGTCAGCACCCGTCTGTGGGTGTATGGCAGGCATAATAATAATCTTACAGTGTCTTATGTTCAAACCTCCAATTTTTTCCTCCTCTCCTCTCTCCCTCCAACACTTTCATCACACCTTTACTTTCACACCACATGTCTCTTGACACCTCAAATAACTCACCTCCTCATACACCTCTCAATCCTTACATAGAAACAATGCGCATTGAAACAACCAGGCTTTGGCTATGTTCCCACACAGGCGATTAATCACGTGCAGGAAGCTGCGTTGATCGCGTCCATTCAGTTGAATGGCCATGAAGGTAAAACTGCTTAAGACTTGTCCCCACTCAACTGATGGCCGTGATCGCGTGTGGCAGCGATTGGACCCGCGTTCAAAATTGTGGCTCCATGCGTTCTGATAGTGGCCGGTCACAATTTTTTATTACTCATCACGCCCATAGACATGAATGAATGCGATTTTTTATTGCATGTCGATGCAATTTTTTGTTTACAATGGGACAAATTTTTTTGGCATCGCGGGTAAAGATCGCCTGGTCAATTACACCCAATCACGTGAGCAATCACAAGCTTAAAATCACAAACGCATGGGAACATAGCCTTAAGCAGATTTACCTCGCCCAATTTCAGCAACAGCAATCACTTTCAAACTTGGCTCTTGGCTTGTATCAGCACATTTCTCCCTCTCTCTAGAAATTTATATTTGAATTCATCCAAACGCCCATCCTCAACAACACCTTAAAAATAAATTCATGCGACAACACCCTGTCATACTCTTTCTCAAAATACACTCAAGGCAACACCGCAACTGCCGGTTTTTCTATCCTTACAGAACCAGAAAACATCTCTCAGACACACCAGACTCTCCATAATCGTCCTTCCAAACACCGCACATATCTGCACCTCATAATCACCCACGGCCACCGCGCCGCGATTCAAATCGTGGCAAAACACCCAAGTAGAAACAAGCCCATAGGCTATGTCCCCACATAAGTGATCTGCGATTCTTATGGCGGGGCAAGCGATCAGGAGCGATCTGGCTTCAAAGAGAATAAATGGTTCAAAAATTGCGTCTCAATTCATTAACATGAATGGGCACGATCAGGAGCGACCCCGCACGGCCTGCGATCAAAAACTCAGCCGCATTTTAGATCGCGGGCCAAATCACGGCTGATTTCACCCGTCCAACCATGTCTATGGGCGAAGCCCATTTAAAATAATGGAAGCGGTCTGCTCTTGCGTGTGACTGCGCAAGTGGGGACAAGCCCTGGCTGGGTGTAGATTTTTTGTTCGATCAACTGCGGATTCGATTTTTTTATAGATTTTTTTGTCGAACATCGTTCGTCCATTTATCGAATGTAACATTAGATTTTTTTGTTCGTCCATCCCCATATCGAATGAGAATACATTCAGAATTACTACAACCGATAAAAATTTACCAACATGTTCGATGACCTTTTGAACGATTTTTTGTTCGAGGTCGAACAAAATGTATCCATCAAACAAATTTGCAATTCTAGATTTTTGTTCAATCAACCAAAAAAATCGTTCGTACTTCATTGATTGAACAAAAAAATCTGCACGTGTAAACCCACCTTAAAGCGGCAGTCACACGGGGCTGACAGCAGCAGAGCATAAAGTGCTCGTTTGCTCGGATTGAGTGTTTAAGTATGCCCCCAGGTTAAAAGTATAGGTCGTCTGGGACATACACGTAACACAGCTCGATATTGGAGCCGTTCGAGGTTCCCTGCAGCAGCATGATGTCAGATATCAGAGGAGCTGGAGACACAGCACTGCTGCGTCATCCAGCTCAGCTGATGCTTTGCATGGAGACTCCCCGGTATAGGATATTGGCCAGATAGATGGCCTGAGCGCAAGAAGCAGCCCATATCTACACGTGTGTTCCCAGCTTTACCCCGGATGCAGCTGCAGTCTTTCCTAGTAGAGGATAAGGATAGGAAAAAAAAAAGTTTAGTATTTACATTACAACTAGGCCTATCAACCTGCAACTGTTTCTTTTCATTGGCTCAGTTTCAGCAAGCACACAATCTGCATGTTGGTCACATTTTCTGCATTTTACTGATAATCTCTTCTGTATTATAAAATTAGTATTAGTATGCGCTCACCCAGATACAGGCAATAGCTCAGCTAATTAGACAGCGTCAGTAACGATCTCACAGACAAATAAACACATTACTATCAATAACAAACTGCTACTAATGTCCACAACACACAGAACCCCCTTGAACACAATGGTACGGCTATGACACACACATACATAATACAATAGAAGCGGTGTGCCCATTCGGGGAAATAGGAGACCTCGGCAGGCCAGCTACAAGCAGGTAAACCATGCTCCTGCCTCTAGGATTAGAAGAGATTTACCCCTCACAGTCCTCGGCAGCAATCTGAACAGGATTACGGTTGTTATTTCCTCACCTTCAGCGTCCGAGGAGAGATGCCGGAGGATTATCCGAACTCCTGAACTTCTTCCAACAATACTCTGCGCCCGGCTTCCCTCCCCTGTGACATCAACCGCGCCTCTCCCTCTGCTACAGAGCATGCGCAGTGCACACCCCCGTCTGCCGCTCTCTATGTACCACAAGGGTTCTGGGTGTCCCACAGCCACAGTCTTCCTGAATATTAATGAGGTGCACATTCGGCTCAGAAACTAGAGCGAAAGACGTTTTCAAAAGCTGTGCTTTTGTTTCCCCTTAGAACCCATTGTCATTGTGCCTTTCAGTTCTGTCACTCTTTTAGGGTAAGGCACTATGCTGCCCCTTAAACCGTGGGGATTCGGTTTGGGTGCGGATCGGACGTTCTGGAAGCGTTTTTAATGTTATTGCCGGGTTTGGAAACGGGGATGATTGCAGCTCAGGACGGGGGATAAATGCAGCACC
>CM070039.1:55844458-55856370 GCA_036250615.1 Ptychadena robeensis
AAGATTCCCATTTTTCTTGCACGCCGCTATCAATCAAAGACCTTTACAGTCTTTATTGGGTAATCAAAAAACAAGCCAAACACAAAGATCAGTCCAAGGAAGTACGGTACAAAAGGATAAAAAGGAGACATGGTCAGGGACAATCCGGGCAAGAGTTCAGACAACATCCAAGTCACTGTTGGCAACAAGGATATTTGCAGGAAAACAGGTAAGCAACACAGTAGCAAACACAGAAGCACACCCAAGCATACTGCTAAACAGAGACTATAACTGTCAATGGCATGCAAAATAGTCTCATTAACCTCCCTAGCGCTATTGCAAGGTCCAGATTTCTGTACCAAAAGCGCACCATAGACTCTAATGGAATTTTTTTTCGTGATGTAAGCCTGTAACTTTCAAAAATATGTCCGTATAAGTGTCTTGTAGACATCCTGAATATAACAACGTTTGAAACACACAATTATTATTAAAAAAAAGTACATTAAAAAAAATTATAAAATGTATCATTTGAATGATAAAATCTCTTGAATAATTTGGTATGAAAGATTTCAAAACAGTATTTATGTTTGTTTATAATAACATTTTTATTACAATTGGAAATGTGTTTTGTTTTACTTTGAATTGTATTGGATACATCACTGTATATCACTGTATCCAATACAAGCCATTTGGCACCCTCTGAAAGGGTTAACTTCAAAGAGCACACGTGGAGATGACACTGGTGGTGACTTTCCACATGTGGTCTTTGAAGATAGCCCATTTATTGTCTTTATACTTTTGCAGTCCTGTCATTGTCAAAGCAATTTGCGTATGAATGTCCCAGCTCAATTTGCATATGAATGTCCCGCGGACCCTCCCTGCAAATTGAGCTGGGAGAGAGGTGACATGCCAAAGCCAGCTTAGAGCATCCCCCTGGACAGCACAGAACAGTGAGTATGTGCTGCCGGGGAATGTAAGCTGAGCTTAGCTGGACGGCTCCATCTCGTCAGCTGCAACACTGACATGATTGTGCAAGACGAGATGCAGCCGTCAGAAGCGCTAGAAGGTTAAATGGGCTTCCTCTCTTTCATTGGCTGGCGGGGGGGGCGTCCCTGGTTGCTTGGCAACCAGTTTCTGGCGCAAGTTTTGAGCTTATCTGGCTACAGCTGCTGCTGACAGTGAGTGCGGCTTCATCGCTGGGATGTGGACGTTGCTCCTGCTTGCTGGTGAGTAGGGGGAGGAGGTGAGCTACTCTCAGGCTATTGCTTGTGGGTTTCTCCCTTGACAGTCTTTTTTATTGTCTTCAGCCATGGATTCTGCCGCCCCCATGTCGGATCAGCCCATTGAAAGAAGGTAGGAGATTGACTAAGGGGGTTCTTCTTGATCTTCTGAATGGTAAGTGTTTCAGCTCGTTTGTTTTTTCTTATTTCCAATTCTCATAGAGACAGTGGCCCTAGGACCTCGGAATCCCGCCGGAATCCCGCCGGAATCCCGCCGGACACTTCGGCCTCCTCCAGGAGTAGGTATACTCGAAGCCCTCACCAGTCCAGGAAGCGACGATCGCGGTCGGTTGAGTCCGTTCATAGCCTGCCTGCTCCAGATCGATGCTGGTCATGTTCCGATAGGGCGATTCCTGGTAAAAAACTGTGCGAGTTGTGTCTCCTGGAAGTCTCCAGGGATCGAGAGTCGGACGCTCAGCAGATGATGTCGCTTGTAAAGCAAGCCATTCAAGAGTCCCTGTCGGATCTCTCCAGATCTCAGGCTTCCTCAACCTCCTCCCAACTGCAACCCCCACCTTCTCCACCCAGAAGGTCACCACGACGTGAGCCGGAGTCTCCGTCATCATCGATCTCTTTCCAATCGGACCAGGGGTCACAGGACAGCGAGGCGGGGATCTTTCATTTCTCCATGGTTCATCCATTCGTTAAGGCTATAAGGGAGGCTCTTCACTGGGAGGATGCTGGAGTACAGCCCCAACCTAAGAAGAAGTTCTTCAAGCATTTGAAGAAAACTCCAGTTACCTTCAAATTTTTTGATGAAATACAGGAACTGGTTAAGGACGAGTGGGCCAAGGTGGACAATAAATCCTCTCTGTCCAACCGTTTCGCTAAGCTCTTCCCTCTTAAATCAGAGAAAGCCAGGGCATACAGCTCTCCCCCTCCTGTCGATGCCACTCTAATGAGGCTGGCAAGACATGTGACTCTCCCCTTGGATGACGCAGTTTCATTCAGGGACGGGCTGGACTGGAGGATCGACACAGATCTCAAACGCATCTATCTCCTGGGAGGTGTTGCTTGTAGGCCGTCTATAGCCTTGGCCTCCGTTTCCAGGGCTCATGAGCTTTGGGTTAACCAGTTGAAGGATGCAGTGAGAGCTAATGTGAGCAAGGTCGATCTCCTGGATCAGTTCCGAAACCTATCACTGACGTCGACCTTCCTTGCTGAAGCCTCCATTGACCTGGTGAGGGCTTGTGCCCGGATTATGCTAAACGCGGTGATGGCCAGAAGAGCCCTGTGGCTGAAGCCATGGCTAGCGGATGCGGCGTCAAAGCAGGGTTGGTGCAAGATTTCCTTCGAAGGGGGTTCCCTGTTCGGGGATCGGTTGGATGCCGCTATCGCCAAAGCCACCGGCGGAAGGTCAGGTTTCCTTCCCCGGGATAAACTATTGCTGCGTCAGAAATCTCAGCAGTATCGCAGGCAGGCTCCGAATCGGGGCAGAGAGGCACGCTCCTATCGGCCTAGGAGAGAGTTCCGCCGCAACTGGAAACAGGCATCATTTTCGTTTCCCAAGGGTAAGAAGGCCCCTATGCCCTCAGGTCGCGAGGGCCAGAACTCCTTTTGACGCCCCTCCTGTCCAGGTTGACCAAGTGGGGGCCAGGCTATTACATTTCCGGGAGATCTGGACAGCAAACATCAGAGACCCTTGGGTCATTGCGACGGTGGGTCTGGGCCACGCCTTGAGATTCCTGAAGCTACCCCCACGAACCTTCTCGCCCACCTCCGTGCCTTCTTCTCAACAAAAGTGGAAGACACTCAGGCTTTATGTTCAAACCCTTCTGGCCCAGGGGGCGGTTACAGCCGTTCCTCTGGAAGAACAGTTCCAGGGGGTGTATTTTCCTGGTGAAAAAGAAGTCGGGAGACTGGAGGCCCATTATCGACCTCAAACGGCTGAATTCCTACATCAAGAAAGAGCATTTCAAGATGGAGTCTCTGCACTCTATTCTGCAGACGGTAGGGCCAGAAGACTGGATGGTCTCGATAGATTTACGAGATGCTTATCTTCATGTACCGGTGAGGCACGCCTTTCAAAAGTATTTACGTTTTCTGGTGGGGGATCTGCACCTACAGTTTACTTGTCTGCCCTTCGGCCTGACGTCTTCGCCCAGGGTGTTCACAAAAGTACTGGTCGCCTTAGTCGGCTTCTCAGACAACGGGGGCTCAGGCTCTACCATTCTCTGGATGATCTGCTGTTGCTCCATCAGAGTCAAGTGACCCTTCTATCCAACAGAGACGAGGTACTCCGCACACTCTCCGATTTCGGGTGGTTGAGAAATCAGGAAAAGAGTCGGTTGTCAGGGGCAATTTATCTGGGGGCGAGAATCAATACGGCCACCAGGTTGGTCACCCTGCCGGGAGAGAAAGGTCTAGTGCTCCAGGACAGAATTCGCCAGGCTTGTCTTTCATCCTCGCTCACTGCAGAACAGTGCTTGAAGATTCTGGGTTCGATGTCATCAACGATTCCCATGGTCAAATGGGCGCAATGGCACATGAGGCCTTTTCAGCTGGGGTTCCTTCGGCAGTGGCGCTCGAACCGGCTTCATCAGTTGATCTTCATCTCCCCTTGCATGCAACAGAGTCTTCGGTGGTGGTTGGACATGCACAATCTGTCTCGGGGACTTCCCCTGCAGATCACAGAGTGAACAGTGGTCACCACGGACGCCAGCTGCTCCGGTTGGGGGGCTCATTGTCTCCATCTTTCCGTTCAAGGTACCTGGAACTTCTTGGCGACGGGTGTGGTCTCGAACATCTTGGAGCTACGGGATGCCTTCCGGGCTTTTCTGGCATTGGAGCCGTTTCTGAGGGGGAAGTCCGTCCTCCTAAAGATGGACAATACCACAGCAGTGGCCTATGTGAAGCGTCAAGGGGGCACACGGAGTCATTCCCTTCTGTCGGAAGTATCTCCCATAATGACCTGGGCGCAGAGCAATCTCCAGGCTCTCACGGCAGCCTATGTTCCGGGTCCCCTCAACGAACAGGCGGATTATCTCTCCCGTCATCGGTTGGACCAAAACAAATGGGAACTGTCCCCACAGACGTGTATGGTGGATCTGTTTGCCTCCGTCCACAACCACAAGCTTCCCAGGTTCCTCACCAGGTTTCCCTCCGATCGAGCTCTGGGACCTTGGTTCTTTCAAATGGTGTATGCCTTCCCTCCAGTCCCGCTGATACTCAGATTCCTTGCTCGTCTCCGTTGGGAGGAAGTCCTTGTCTTGGCGATACTTCCATGCTGGCCGAAACGGCCCTGGTTTCCCCTGGTCATGAGCTTGAGCGTTCGACAACCAGTGGACATTCCTCTACATCCGGGACTTCTTTCCCTGAAGGCTTGGATACTGAGAGGAGGAGTCTCACGGCGTTAGGGTGTTCCACGGCCCTTGTCAACACCCTGCTGAGTTCCAGGAAGACCAACACCAACCGGGTCTATGGGAAGGTATGGACTAAGTTCCAGCAGTTTGCTAGTTCCGACGCCTTTTCCCCGACTTCTCCGCAAGTTAACGACATCCTGGAATTCTTGCAGAGAGGTCTGGATATGGGCCTGTCCTGCAGCTCCTTACGGGTTCACATCTCGGCCCTCTCGGCCTTCACTAAGAAGTCCTGGTCGGCTCATCCGTTGGTTAAGCAATTTTTTAGAGCAGTGATTCGCCTACGGCCTCCTCCCCACCTCTTCTTCCCCAATAGGATTTGCCTTTCGTCCTGGACTTCGTTGCCTCAGATGTCTTTTTGGAGCTGTCCTCAAAGTCAATAGTGTGCCTGTAATGGAAGGTGGCCTTCTTGGTCACAGTCACGTCGGCGAGACATGTCTCGGAGATTGCGGCTCTGGGCGCGAAGGCTCCATTTCTGATGTTTTTCCTGGATAGAGTGGTCCTCACTCCCTTCCTGGGATTCGCGCCTAAGGTGGCGTCGGCGTTCTATTCCTTGCAGCCGGTGGTCCTTCCCACCTTTCCTTAGCAGGAGGATCCGAAGCTCCAACGTCTGGATGTGGTCAACAACATCTCCGCTTATGTGGCTTCCACTGCAGAGATGGAATGCGGAAGACGGATCACTTGTTCATCACGCTGGTTGGGCGGAACAGGGGTGGTCCCGCATCTTCCCGGTTGCCTCGTGGATGGTAAAACTCATTATGTTGGCGTACAAGTACCAGGACCTTGAGGCTCCAGCTGTAATTTTGGCTCATTCCACGAGGGCGCTGTCTACTTTATGGGCTGCTGCACGCGGGGTGGCTCCGGAAACGATCTGCAGGGCTGCCACCTGGTCTACACCGCACACCTTCATGAATCACTATTGTGTGGAGCCGGCTTCTCTTACCTCGGTGGCCTTTGGCCGGGCTGTACTTACCTCTGGGTCTATTTGATATTAAAATTTTACTTGCATTCCCACCCTGGTGTATTAGTTATTCCCGATGGTATGCCGGCATAGGGTCCGTCAGGGAAACAGGAAAATTGTTATCATACTTACCGTAATTTTCCTTTCCTGATGGACCCTATGCCGGCATACTTCCCCCCCCCCCCCCCCCCTGTCAGGGCAGAACACTGGCTGTTAGGACCATCTAGAATTTATGGGATAGGGGGTCCTAAGGGAGGAGCGAAGGGGGCGGGGCCCCGATGGTATGCCGGCATAGGGTCCATCAGGGAAGGAAAATTACAGTAAGTATGATAACAATTTTCCTGTTTTTGTCCATGATGTCATCGATGTGGTATCACTAGCCAGCTTTCACTTTCAAGAATCAACCCTTTTTTGTCCCTCACATTGTGTGAACTAACGTTTTTTAAGTGGATTGAATGGAAAAATGTGTTTAGACTTTTTAGCCTTGGTCTGCATTTGTGTGGTGACAAGGTGGTTCAGCCAACTGGAAGGCATTAGTCTATGTTCCCACTATAGCGCTGTGCTGCAATTCCAATCGTTATTGCAGATCACTAGCACTCAGTGATCTCCTGTGGTCTCCTGCAATTAGAATCGCAGCATAGAGATCACTGGCACCTGCAGGCAGGAAGTGGGGGGATGGGGCTGCCTGATCACCCATAGAGAATGTCTTAATGGTTAAAAGAATGGTTAAAAATCAATGGATGGGGGAGCATATTTTTGTTGCGTCCGTTCATCTCTATGGCCCATGTAAGGGGCGATCGGCCACCACCACCCACGATCAAAAACGCAGTGACCCACGTTCTAGATCGCGGGCCACACCATGGCCACAGATGTGGGGATGAGCCTTATCAATTAGATGGCAATTATAATGGTGGGAGATCAGTATTGTAAATGATTGTAAATGTCACTAGTCCAGTCTATGGTTAATTTCTTTACTGCTCATGGTTCGCATTTTACAGAAATACAGAGTTTCCTCTTAGCGAACTGATTTGCTTTGTGTATTTTTCCATTGCATATTTATGTAACCAGGAATTAAGCTAATGGGCCACTAACACTTTCAAACAATGACAATGTGACATGGATTTATAATGAGCCTGCAACAAATTTGTTTACCTGCTATGTTTTGCAATACTGCAGAAAACTCCTTTATTTCTTAACACAGGGCTGGACTAGTAAAATAGGCAATGACACAGTTTCTTAAAGGATACACCCATGACTACTCACAGTAAACAAAGACTCATTACAGTGCTGCAGAGTCTCAGGAGTTGGCTGGAATCGTAAGTTTAGCTTGCATGTATTTGTGTTTTAACTTTTCATTCAAGTTTGTTTTACTGCACTTAGAAAATGTTCCTTTTAACTCTTTTCTTTAAAGTAAACTATCAATTGTCTGTTGTTCTAACATGTCATAAAAATATGTTTTTAATATTAGAAATGTACCTTGTAAAATCTGTTAAACCCCCCCATACACCTTTAGATCCATACTATTTCCTTTAGATCTTCCAACAGCTATGTAGTAAAGTGTCCTCCCTGATAGAATACATAGTGATTGGAAGGGTTAGATAGGTCCTCATATTACATGGTTTTGGTAGAACAAAAGCTGATTGTACAGAAATTGCATGGTAAGATTGTAAGGTGTATGGGGCCTTTATACATAAGACATACATTTTAACAAAACTTTAAATTAAACCTGAACGTGTTGTGTTATTAAATAACAAACTCATCATATTCCGTCAAAGCTTTAGCCTACCAGATCGTTCAGCATTGCTGGTGCAGGAAGACATTTCCTTCTATATTGATTTATACTAAATAAACAAGCAGAATGATATGACAAATAATAGAAAGTGGCTATGAAGTTTTAATGCATAGACATTTTATTAAAAAAAACTAGAAAACTACATTTATTTTAGATACCTCCTTTAACTGACATACATTACCCTTATTACGGTAGTTATATTTAAGGGATCCTTTTGTGTTGTATAATATTACATTGTATTTCTAGTGTAAGCTAATGCCCAGGCACAAAAACATTCAGTTGAATAAACCCCCCTACCAAATAACCACAAATGTTATAAACCAATTTTAGGTATATCTTGCCAAAAGTCAGGTATTATCTAGTATAAGTGGTGGCTATATCTTCACTGTGCTGCACATTAATAATCCAAATGTAATCAAATTAAATACGATTGCATTTTAAGTTGTTTGAACAAAAAATTTAACTGCGTATGCCCAACCTTAATTGTCATCAAATGTATTAATCATCCTGTATGACTATAATGGATACATTCGGTAAAAGCCACAAATAACCATTTATTCAAAACATTTAGGCTAAGTTTACACTGGCGGTTCCCGAGCTGCCTAATGTGGCGTCCGCCGGTCGGTCACGCTAAACGGTCGTTTACCTGGCGGTAAAAAAACGCCAGTGTAAACTTAGCCTTAGTGAATTTTTGATGAACATTGACTATGCTAAAGTGTTTCTGAGTTCAGGTATACCCTAATAATTAGATCAGTTGGTAAATTCTGTGGGCACCCATTAATTTTTTATATACTAAACAGACTTGTGGTATATATAATGTTGTTACTTTACAGGCACATGTTTGGACAATGGATAAGTGTGGCAGAGATGTTGAGACGCACTCTACTGAGAGTATTGCCAAAGGTCTTATTTGTCAACTGGTGCTGCATTTGGGTTCATTGTCCTAGCTCAGGCATGTCCAAAGTCAGTCCTGTGGGCCAATTGTAGCCTGTGTTCACGTTTGCACTGGCCTGTAGCCTCTGTCATAAAATCAATGATATGCTGATGCAATCCACACTTTGGTGACACCATTTCACTGCTAGAGGAGGGTTGACACTAAACTTTCCAACCAGTGACTTTTTTGGTGAACTTGGCTTAAGGGCTGTACCTGATTATGGCTGCCTTCCCATGCAGATTATCCCTAATATTCAATTGCAGCATTAAGGTGAGCAGTGAGCAGAATATCCTTACCGATTATCCATATGCCATAGAAACGGGTAATGGTCACAAAGAACTGCAAATCCCTGAATACCTGCAGCTTCTATCAGTATGGCAGTGAATGCTTTACAATAATAATGCCAAGTATGTGTGACAGAAGAGATCTGTCGCAGGGTGCCATAGGGTACGGCTTGAATGGTTGGAGTGTATGCCCTGTCCTCCAGAAGGTGTTTGGAGTTTAAAAGGTTAACAGGGACATGTAGGAAAATTTCAGTTGATTGTAGAAATCTGACAGATTTATCCAATATCCATTCGATCCTATAAAGTGGAATAGGCATAGCAAAGGAATCAATCGGCCTTATACTATGCAGTGCCATTCATTGCACAATTGATCAAAGATCAACTGAGCAAAAGTCTACATGTGTATGGCTTCTCTAATTGTAACCGGAATCTGAAGGGAGGCCATTGCTGTGAAGACCTATGATTGGGCATGGGTACTGAAGAATATCAGAATGGGGGGGCTTTTTAGCAAGATAGACTATATACCTACAGCATGCACTGGAATTGTAGTGACTGGGGTGTCTAGTGATTACTATCTCAGTAACATTGTTCTTCAGGTATATTTACCAAGTATATCTTTATTAACATTACATCTTTTTGGGATTGCGTTTTGTAATTGTTGTTAATTAAAAAAACAATGTCTCATTTAGAAAGGGAATCATTTACTTAAGTGCCATTAGGCAATAAATCTCTGGGTGATTTGTAGGCAAGCGTCCTTGCACAGTGCAACTGGGCTAGGCCACTACATGGATAAACTGGATGAACTAGTTCAAGAACTGGATGATCCAGATCATGAATGGAATAGGATAGGCTCATTCTACATGGATGTCTGTTTCAAGGCAGCTCATTGCCTTTTGCTTTCCAGGTGCTGAGATTTCAATGCTCAACATTAACAAGTATTTACAAGGGAGGGAGGGCTAGGGGGATGGGGGGTCATCGATTACTCCTACTGCCTCTATTCATTTCCTTTTGGTAGCTGTGGCTGCCATTTATGAATGTTTTAAAAAAAAGCACCAACCTCACTCCTCCTGACTGTCCATCGTGACGTGGTGACGCAAGGAATTGCTGAATGATTCAGCGATTGTTCAGCAAATGGATGCTCACTACTTTGCACAGTCGATCCCCATTTGATACTTTGGGGACCCTCGCAATGGCGATCGAACTGGGATTTACCAACATGTTGGCTCTCTGTTATATTGACATTTATCCGGGGACAATTCTCCAGCTCTCAGAAAGGGTGAATGCATTTGATTCCTGGGAATCGTACGAGAAATCGATCCATGTATGGGTACCTTAACCTCCTGTGCGGTGTGCATAATGCACCCTTTTTTCAAAATGCCATCATAATCTGCCATGATTTGCTGCCCTCCTCTAGACTTTTTACTGATCACTCAGTAAAAAAAGATAAAGATAAAAGGCTTGAAATGATAAAATAATGCAGCCATTACATCTAAGCCCCCCATACACCACATACAATTACCATGCAACTGTACAACCAACTTTTCTTCTACCAAAACCATGTAATAGGAGGACCTTTCTACACCTTCCAATCACTATGTATTCTATCAGGGAGGTCACTATACTACATAGTTGTTGGTAGGTCTCATGAAAGTTGTATGGAGGAATCTGAAGGTGTATGGGGGGCTTAAGGACCCGTTCATTACTATATCTTTAATGTGTATGCTAGGACTTATTCTACTTGCATATCATGGCATATCATTCAGATGACCTGAAACACACATGGTAAAGTACTCCATAACTGTAAACAAGGAAGAAAGCAGCAGCCCTTGTAAATATCCAATTTCCCCATAGATCATAGTTTTTATTAAAACATAAAAAACAGCTCTGCCTTTCAAATGATTTTATGTTGGCTATTATTACCTTTCTATATATAGTAGGTTCAATGTGCAGCGATCATGTGTCACTGTAGTCATGTGCCATAAAATATAATAAAACAAAATGAAAAAAAAATGATCTTTTAGAAAGTTCAAACTTCAAATTGTAATAAAAGATGAATCGCCTGCATTTTTTGCATACCTCTTACTGTCTGATGATGGTCCACACACAATTTAAATTTTTGGGTGGGAGGAAAAAGAAAACCACAGTGATCCATAGTAATGTGGAGGTTGAGGAACTTGACTACTTCCCTTAATAAATCAAAAAATCCTATTGTTGTTAAAGTTTTTATTAACATGTGTAAAAACAAAGCTATAATTCATCATATTGTTACTGCATACCTGAGCTTTTATCAAATAATTAAATATACAAAAATACTGTTGATCTCAAAATGGAAATTATAACCTTACAATGTGATTACAAAACCTTACAAAATATAAATTGTACACAGCATAGAAACAGTTACTCATTTTCCAAAAGAGTCCAAAATAACTTGTTTATTAAATTATTTATTGACCATTATGGTGTGAGCTGTCATGAGTTTAGCCATAAAGATTATATACAATGACCATTCATCAAATATGGACTGTAGCCAATTGGCCTCAAGCTGACTGAGATAAGGCAGGAAATCACATTTGTTGAATTAGACAGGGAAACAGTACATGACTAAAGTCTGTTAATAGGAGGCCAAATGCATTTTATATAATTTATTTATGATTATGTTTTTAAATATGAAATCAAGTCCATTCCCTTATTACCCTAGTAGAGTAGAGGAAGTACAGTGTTCTGTACCAGAAGCAGGAATAGTGGGAGCTGTTATGTCACATATTACCTGGTGCTTTTCGGCCAATTGACTGCCGTGCGTGCTCACGGTGGTCGGTCGGTGGTCAGTCTGCACTGTCCCCCTAGCTGTGCCACCGACAGGGACCTGGCAGAAAGCATCTAGGGACCCCGGCTGTGAGAAGAGGTTGTCAGGTCACTGAGCTAGCAGCCTCTACTAACTGGCGCACAAAGGGAGAGGGGGGAGCTACCAACTTCTCGCTGCTTCTGAGGGACAGAAGGTTCTGTGTCATACCAGTATTATGGATGGGGACACTTGTCCCTGTCTAAAGTATTAGACCGATCTAAGAATAACAGACATGTCCATAATGGCTTAGATCGATTTGGCAGCCTATTTCGGCCCTTTCAGCTTTTAGATGTAGAAATCTAAGCGTGTATGGGGGGCTTTAGATTGGTTTAATATGTAATACTAGATACTTGTCTCCATCCAAAGTACTAGTATGTCTCCTCAGCTCTGTCGGAGATACGATAGGGCTGAGCACACAGAACCGATCTGCAGCTGAACACGGAGGCTCTCTCCCTCAGAAGCTGTGAACGGGAGAAGGTGG
>CM070039.1:55876899-55891840 GCA_036250615.1 Ptychadena robeensis
ATATGTGTGTGTGTATATATATATATATATATATATATATATATATATAATTTACATGTTAATATATACACAATGACCACAGCCTTTTAAACTCTCCCACTACGAGTGACGGATTACTTGTGTAATTGTTATTACGTAGTTTTAAACTTATGGAATGGGAAGTTTTATCTAGATTACGTAGCATCAGTGCCATCATAGTATCAGGTTTGTTCTTCTTCATAAAAACTTATGTTGTGTGCGCCACATCTATAGGGCTGCTTCTTCTGCTAATAGCAGATCTAATTCTGTAGTGACACAGGAATCAACCAAGGCATCGGAGGCGGCTGGGTTGGTTTAACCTTTTATTAACACAACACTGAGACCCGCAGGGGCCTCAAACTTCCAGCAACACGTGGCAAAAACACAGTGAAATGACAGCAAGGCAATGAACAGTCCACTACTTAAACAGTCCTCTTAGTAAGGTTCAGCACAAATGGGTCCAGCAGTATACGGGGATAGTACCTTTAGGTCAGCAGAGACCACAACGGCGTGACCGACCACCGTCCTTGGATCCTCTGGAAGGCACGATCCACACTGGCAGCGGCCTGTAGCCCGCAGGTGGGGAAACGTGGACCAGCAGCTCGCTGGGGTACCACCCCACTCTGAAGATGGCGCCCCCGTACTATTGTACTCTCCAGCTGTACGTACCCCAGTATCGGTGCCCGTGCAGTGGGACCGGTGGAGGAGAGGGGCACAGGGTAAAACCTGTCTTTCTTCCTCGATCCTCTGAGTGAGCCCCGCTCATCCGGGAAGCTCCCTCTTAACTCCTACGAGGACCCTGAAGCATGCTGGGGCACGGTCTTAAAGGGACCTCCACCCTGTGCACACCTCAGCACTCCACTACACTTCCCTATGAGCTTTCTGCAATCTTGTGCTATTGTATCCCATGGGGTTTAATTGGTGCCCTTGTGTAGCCTGGAAGGTGGCTTCCAAGCATGCCCTTTTCTCAGCTTTCTGCCGTTTATAGTGTGATATTGTGCCTCGAACAAAGTGATATCTAAGATTTCCGGTGTTTTGTTATATTTCAAATATTCCTGTAAACCCTTCCGTATTGTTGTTCTGTTTTGGTGTCAGATTAGATTATATCTCTGCATACCCAAGAGCACTAGTTACCCCTTGAGAGAAGAGAGGATAGAAATTTAATTACAGCAGTATGGTCGGACCAAGGAATATGCATGATGCCTGATGGAGGTCTTAAGTAAGTGAAGTGTAAGGTAAAAATATGTGTTAGTAATGGTAGCTAAGGTGAGATAAAGTCGTGGAGTATAAGGTGTGCCCTATCCAAACAAAATGAAGAAAAGAGTATAAACCCTAACCAAAGGTACTAAATACCTAAGAGGTGCTAAACAATTGGCATTGCGGGCACAAAGGATCAACATTCAGTCCATCTGATTGTGATTGTAAAAAGTCTTTGCTAACATTGGACCATAGAGCAATTCTAACATGCGTATAAAGCTAAAAATACATATCGTGTAAATAGCGGTAAAATACAGTAACCATCAAGCTGGATATTGAGATTGCGTTGCGCTCAAGTAGCTCTCCAATCTCCGACGCTTTTCACCCCTTGGGTTGGTAGAAAGGATCCTGTCCATCCCACCTGGACAGGATCCTTTCTACCATCCTGAATCTTGATTAATATTTCTTGCTATCACGGTAGGTCCCTGTCTTTCCAGGGGCTGTTGGGAGATTTGGACACTTTCCTGGGGTCGCTGACCTTTCCCCTCATTCCCCAGCTATCCACTTGTATCCCTGTGACCCAAGAGACGCCCCGTCTATTCTAGGGTGTAAAGTGGGTGCGTCCGGTGGATCGCCCCTCCTGGGGGTTGCCGTACTACCCTACCCTGGTTTGCATCCCTAAAGCAATAATTCATCAAGGCTGCATTCACTCATAGAAGCTTTGTTATGTGATAGCATATGTAAGTAATTTATAGTTGGGTGATAACCGTGTCAGCAGGTAAGTGCCAACGTCCCAATCCGATATGTACGAAAGAATGCACCCAGGGTCAGTGCTGAACAGCCAGCCAATGACCCAATGAGAGACTTTTAAACGGCACAGAAGTATATAGAAAAAGTTTATTTACATCAAGGTAACAGAATGACAATAATAATTAAACATAAAAGTATTGCCCAAAGGAAGGGCTAACATTACTCTTTGTAGGTCTTGGCGCATTTCGCGACAGAGCGCCGCTTCATCAGGAGACAATTTGGTAACACTTTCTTACTGTGAAGTCGGAGAGACATTGGCAATTCGTAAAAAAATATATATATATTTGGGTACATCAAAAGTACAGTGGATGTGTAATAATTCCATTCAATGAATATCAAACAACCTGCTATGTCATATGTAGTCAAAAATACCTATCAATTAGATAGCCCCTCTCCAATCTCTTACCAAACAATTGGGTTCAAATAATTATCAACGTATCTAAACCTCTTTGTCCTCCATGCCCCTACTGGCCATGCAGTCCTAAAGAGCCATCAGTATACTTATCCTGCCAATCTATCATCATCCAGTTTATCTATATGTGCACATACACAACTAAACCCATATCAAAGGGTTTACCGGTGTATGTACACATATAAATTGAACTGGATTTTCCACGTCTTGCAGACACATCAATGGATGTGTCTCCAGCTTCATCACAATGAAGATGCAGGATTTCATGATTTAAAAACACAGCGCTGCTTAGATAATGCAGAGTGGACACTGTCAGAAGAAGCAGTGGATGCAAGCATTGATCGGACATGTAGGTAAATTTTGATCTATTTGTAGCAGGTGCAGGAAACAAACGGATCTGTTTTCTAATCTAATCAAATGTGGTTACAGTGTATGCCCACCCTAACACTAAACATTAAAGCATTAAGACATACCTATATTTATTTTTATGTTCATTTAGGTGATTACAAAAAATGTATCAGCCAGAACCAGATAAAGGATATCCGCCATCTGCACCATCTTACCCACAACCAGGTTAGCATATATATATATATATATATGTATTTTTATGTTTAAGTTTTTTATTTAATATAAACATTTTTGGTACATTTATAAATTGTTAATTAGCATGATCACCACTGCCAGATGACTTCTGTAATAAAGGTGTAACCCATAGGCAGAAGAAGTGCTTATTAAAATAACCTGTCTGCCATTAATCATTAATTCCATAGTAGGGGTAGTGGCCTGCAATGTAAGATTATTAAGTACTGCTACTTTTCTGGCAACCATGGCAAGTGCAAACAATGTGTGATGAGTTCACTTTGAGAGCACAAATATGTAACGCCCTACAAGCTTGTTATTTCCGAGATGACTTAAACTGTCCATACCTGTGTGATTGACTGCAGCGTGGTGACGTCACGGATTGCAAAACATTCGACAAACAATCACCACTTTGTGCAATTTATTTCCATTTGATACTTTGGATTGGGACCCTGGCCCCCATGCAAAGTAATGGCAATCAAACAGAGTTTTACCAACATGTTGGTTCCCTGTTCAATCAACATTGCTATTGATCGGGAATCGAACTAAAAACCGTGCCATGTGTGGTCAGCTTTAGTTTGCCTCCAAAGCAAACATATGACTTCTGCTTACTCTAATAAAATTATTTGCAAATAGAGTTTTAAGGTTATTAAATCAGTATGTGAACTAAAGCCATTACATATACAGTGTCTTGAGAAGCATTCAACTCCCCAAGTGTTTGTCTTGTTGGAATACTGGCTTAATTGGCAAAATGTATTTTATTCAGATTTGATGTAAGGGACTTAGCTTAGCCTATATGTTTTGAAGTATAATAAAAAGATAATATTTTGTGTGTGTGCCTATATATGTATTTATTTTAAATAATTACTGAAAAATGTGAGTGTAAATATAGTTATCCTGTTTGCTATTAACCCCCTACATAATAAGATGCAGTTCAATCAATTAATAAGTAAAATATTAATTAATTAGGGCCCATTTGTTTTGATGCATTTTCTTTCTTTAAAGGTGTAGGAGCTGCGTATCCACCCCCTCCAGCTTATGGATCGTCTCAACCAACAGGTAAGGTTATACAGTGATGGATATTACCTTTTCTAAATTCTATTATAATTCCAACTATTGTGCTCGTTAAAACTTGACCAAAAACCCCTAAAAGCATATTTATATCCCTTAAGTTTACGAGGTCAGCAATTAGAAAAGCAAACTGCATTAAATTAAATATGTGTATCTATATACACAGAGAGAGAAATAAAAGAAGGGATACCTTCTTCACATCAAAGAATCCTTCCTCCAGCCCTTTACAAAACTGTAGACCAAAAGCACAAATAAGAGTACATTTACACAGACTCCAAGCACTTCTATCTGCAAACTTGTGCAGGCTCTCGAGGGGTATATAGATAACACCCCCATGACAGGTCTATGGGGCGAAAGCACGAAAACCCACGGGTGAATGCCTCATGTCGGTTGCATTAATTGCTTTTTTACTGGGCCGTAAAGGAGCCCTAAACCTAATGCATTCAAAAATTTGAGATTGTCATGCAATAGGTTTGCCTGTTAACATCTTCAAATGACATTGCAGTGGATTTTATTACTTTTATCACCATAATTTTTAAACTGGTTGTTAAATAAACAGTACAGATTCAAATTATCTGGGTTTTTTGTTGTTTTGGCGAGTTGTATAGCCCTAAAACAAAGTGATGGTAATGGTGGAGATCTTGAACCTGCATACTGGTCAATGGGTACATAACCAGGTAAACACTTTATACCTTTCCTATATTGAGAAATTTCCTGAATTTTAACATGCACCCATGGACCAGCACAACCAATGAACAGCAGAGAACGTTTCTGTGCAAGCACCAGCCCAATTTTTACTTCAAAACTACTAGAACTGTGATGCAATAGTAAATGACGGAAAATGCTGCCTGGTGCTGGTTAATGATTCAAAGAACAGGCATTCTTATTTAGTGTTGTATCTACAGCCTAGCTTAGTCAAAAATCAATTTACAATGCCTTTATGATAGATGCAGTTTTATGTTTTAATCTATTAAATGTACAGACCAACACATGGCCACCTTTATTATATATTGGTATGTCTAACAATTTTTTTTATACCTACAGTATACTTTGATTTACATTGGAATAAGACATACAGTGCAATAAAGCGTTTCTTTTCTGTTTACAGTTGTTATGGCTCCTATGTCCACAACAACAGTGATAATGACGACCTCGTTTTCTGACACACCTACGTCTTGCATGTGTCCAGTCTGTCGCCAGAATGTAGTGTCAAGAGTGACGTACAACTCGGGACTCCTTACCTGGCTTATCTTTGGCATTCTTCTCCTCTTTGGGTAAACATCACAACTCATATTTGTGAAAAATGTTTGATCTTAACTTAGAATAAAAATACAAAACTAAAATATAAAATATTAACCAAAAAGTATGATTGCCTGTATGTTTATGTATTTTCACATATTTAGCATATGTTTCCCCTTCTTTACAATTGCTGTAAGCCAGAACATCATCACAATATGTTTTAACATCTTCATACTTCAGCTAAGAATTGTAAAACTGTGTTCCCAACTCTTATACAACCTAAAGCATGCATGACACATGTTTGATGTTGTTTTACAGTGACTCTGTCCTTTGGACTCATTAGCTCTTCTTGTCAACAGTCATATCATAAAGTGACACATAAAAATGTATTGCTCAATTGCTGGCAATATTATTTCATGGTCTTGTGACATTTCTCCCAACACGAGAGGTTGTGACAACCAGTCCACCAAAGCTACTTCTTTTAGACTCTAATCCTTCTTGTTGCTGCCCATCCAATTGTCACTTTCACCTATAGTAATTGTTATTATAAGGACTAGATCCATATTATTAGAATGAGATATGGTACTCTGTAACACATTCCAGTGCTGGCTTTTTTAAATATGAACATAATTTAGCTTACACATTGCATTTATATTCACGGTGAGTCATCCGTATTACTGCTTATGTATTAACTAAGCTATTGTTATGAACAGCAGAAAGAGTACCCTTGCAAGAGATAGCCAATTGGTGCATAAAAAAGACAAAATATCACCAAATAGATATAATAAAATAATTTTGACTTTACTTGCTGAATACCTAATGCATCCACTATATATACAGTGCATCAATATGTTATCATTGTGCGTCAGTTTTTCCACATTTTGTAATGTAACAGCCTTCTAAAATGAATTCAATAAATTTTTTCTCTACACACAATACTGTTTGGGAGGTATACTTACTGATGACGGTTGAATAGTAGTTACATAGGGTTGCAGTGCGCCCGGTTCACACCGCCCTGGTTTAACAATATGAAGTTGTATTTACGCATTTTTCCATGCTGTTATTGGACTTGGGGACTTTACTTTTAATGCAAAACTTCTAATGGAGTTATGTCGTTGTTGTTGTTGAAAATTTTATAAAAATACACAAAAAAAAATGAAGAAATAACATATATATATGTATTCACAGCCTTTGCTCAAGCTTGGCACACCTATTCTCTTTGGCCAATTTATAAGCTGGGCAATATCTTGGCTGTGTGCTTAGGGTTGTAGTCCTGCAGAAAGATAAACCGTTGCCCCAGTCTAAATTAAGGGGGGCTCTTGAGCAAATTTACATCCAGGATGTCTCAGGATGTACATTGCCCCTTTATCCCCCCCCCCCCCACCACCCCCACCATGCTTTACTGCAGGGATGATATTGGCCTGATGATGTGCAGTGCCTGGTTTCCTTCAAATGTGAAGTCTGGCATTCACATCAAAGAGTTTAATCATTGTCATATCAGACCATAAAGTTTTGTTTCTCATGGTCTGAGAGTCCTGCCTTTTGGTAAACTCCAGCTGGGCTGCCATGTGCCTTTTACTAAGGAGTACCATACAGGCTTTATTGTTGGATTGCAGTAGAGATGGTTGTCCCTTTGGAAGTTTCTCCTCTTTCCACAGAGGACCACTGTAGCTGACAGAGTGACAATTGGGTTCCTGGTCACCTCCATGACTAAGGCCCATTTTTTCCAAAATGCAGCCCTTACATTTAAGTTCTACAACATATTTAGGTTTAGATACACTTTTCAGCTGAACTTTAGGTTCAGCATAAATTGCACCCTGCTGTGGGGACATAAATAGATTACTTACCTCTTCACTTGATCCCAGTGGTCTCCTTCATCCTTGCACTGTAAACTATGGGTTTGACTTTAGAGTTTTTTCTTACAATGCAGTGCTATAAGTACTGTCATGTGAGGGATAACATTAAAGGCTGCATCTACAGCCCACTGAACAGCTAATAATGTAAATTGCACAAAGAGGTGGCTGAGAGGAAGAAAGGAAAGACAGAGAAAAATTACAACACCTCTAGTCCTGCAGTGTGGGGCTGGTCCCATTGCAAGATGAATGTTTTGATGAACCCTGAATGACCATTATACTGGGAAAAAAAATGATATACTAGCTTTTCAGAATTTTATATTTTGGGGCTCTATAAAAAAATTTAACATTTGCCAACCTTTAGCAGATTACATTGGCCGCCTGATTTGTCTTTGTGGTATTTTTCTACTTTTGAAGTTGCTTTGCAGCCATAAACATTTAGCAGTTATGTCATTAGAATGAGGAAATGTTCTGGGTGTTTATAACACTTTTTGGATTATTTTCCACATTTGTTTCCAATGCATGAAAATAACAATTCAACAACCTATATTATATTCTGTATTGCAGTTGCTGGCTGGGATGCTGCCTCATTCCATTTTGTGTGGATAGTTGTAAGGATGTTGACCACTTTTGCCCAAACTGCAATCATCATCTGGCAAAGTACAAAAGGCTATAAGGAACACTTGAACAAGCCACTTCACATATCTGAAACAATTTTTTGTCAGTGTCTGGCTTTTAATTTGTAAACGTACAAGGCAATTAAGTGGCAAGAAGTCTTATTTGAAAATAAACATATTTACATCTTCATTTTTTGATTTATTATGTGTTTTGGATTTGTTATAGTGATTTGTGATGAAAATTTTTTTTTATTGTGAATATTTCCTTTTTACAATCGTTTTGAAATTAACATTTACTTTCATAAAGAAGAACAATAAAATTACTTTGTGTGCATATTTATTTGCAATGCATCAGAATTAAGAAAATAAGTCAGCATTTATATATTATTACTTGTAATATGTGGATTATTTATTATTGGATAGTGGAATGAAAGTCTAAGTGTTTAAATACCCTCAGTCTTCCAAATCTTTACCTGTTGTACATTGCCTTTTGCACATGTCAATCATCTGAACTGTGCTGAACACTAGAACTCTAAAATAAGATAAAATTTCTATGGAAAAAAAAGATTTCAGAGGTTCACATATATGGAAACTCTTCTTCTAAATAATACCACCTTCGATTTAATCTCCTCTTCTGGTTATCTAGGCACATCATAGCATTGTGTTAAGAACTCTAAGAAAATTATTGGTGTTTCTGATATATTACACAGAATATACATCATCATCGTTCTTATTATGAGAAGGTTAGGTAAAGGGTGCTTTGAACAGTTCATTACACATGGGTATTTTCATGAATTCTTATGGGAACCAGCCTTTAATGAATATTTGTTACTACAAATATTGGTTATAGTTTTTAGTTGCAGATCATATTCTTTAATAGAATGACATTCACTATCTCCAAATTACTTTCCAGCACGTTGTTCAGCTCAAAAAGACAGCTCACTATATGCCAACCACTTTTACTTCCTGTGTTCATATCACCTTCAGAGATGTGAGAAGGCCTTCCTTACCAAGGCATATTCTAACCAGCATAGGGCTGTGGTCATTATTTCCTCCTCCTGCTTTTGTATAGCTGTATCCTTTTGACCACCAACAGCCACAGGGACAGTATCTTGAGTTGCAAATGTAATATGCATTCTCTAGTCTCTATACTTTTTGACAATATTGAATTGGTTTCTTTAATATTTGTTTGCAACTGCAGTCTATGTTCTGTGAATATGTTCTTTAAGATGCACACAAATCTTTGTGTCAGAAGCCAACTTTTTTAGTTGAAGTTTATCGCAGACTGCGTGAGATCGCCGGCACCCAGTGATCCCCCGCAATTAGAATCGCGGTAGGGAGATTGAAGACAGGAAGTGGGAGGTGGGACAGCACATCTTGCCCCACCCTGCCTGATAGAAAGTGAATAGGCACGGTTTAAATGTCATGCAATTTTTAACTGCGCCCATTGACCTCTATGGACGTAAACAGCCGCGACCACCGAATCATAAACTTGGGGGGGGGGCACGATTCAGATCGCAGTTTGCACCACAGGCAATTGCAGCCTTTAGTTGATGTGGAGACAAGCCCATTCAACCAAATGGAAGCGATCAGCCGCAATTCTCACATTAGTGGGAACAAGCGCATAGGCACACAATTATGGTAAGCTACATAGCTATAGGGAGAAAGCATTTACTTTCAGTCCTAAGATTTTTTATAAAAACATTATCTGGACATTCTAACAAGGCAGTCATCTTAGGCGCCTATTGTACTTAGAACATGGGGCTGTTTCAGTGCCCTGCTCCTCCCAGTATAGTTTCCACAGCATCTTCAGGTACCCACCATAAGAATTGTTCTGTAGGAATATTTTTTATTCATCCAACATGACTGCATGAACTTTAACAATAATAAAAATGTGTAATAACAGAAAAAATACATTGAATTTGGCATAATGATTGCAGAATAGTGTGCAAATATCATATATATTTTTGTTACAAAATATTTTGAACAATATCCTACCATCTATTCTATTCTACCATTGGTTGGCAGGTTTTATTTTTAATTAAGGGAAAAAGAAAAAGCAATTGGTAAAGGGAAGAAAGAAAAAGAACAGGAGAAAACAAGGCGTAAGACCTTCCCGGGAGGCGCCAGCAGGGGACAAATAATCCCCCTTACACCCCACTCTGTTAAACCAGGAAAGTGTTACAGAAAGGTCTTTTATCATTTAGAATCACAATATTGGAGCCAGTAAAATCATGTCGTATGGTACATTTCAGAGGTACCATGGAATGTTGCTGTGCAGACCTCCATTTGCATATGTTGTTTGGTCACATCATTGTTGGTTTGAGGTTGGTGAAGTTTGTTTCTAGTTTTATGGAACTATTAGAAACATTGGTTAAATGAGCAAATCAAAAACAATTATAATAAAGGAAAAAGGTATAAACTGTAATCCTAATAAGTGTGTTCAATGGTGGCAAACCTATAGCACTCAGAGTATATAATGTGTTTGAGTGAGTAGAAGACAGAATGATAAAATAATGCAGAAGGAATTGTAACAAAGCCGTTTAGAAGTTGTAGTTCTACAACAGCTAGAAAAGGCAGCATGGTATGCTGGGTAGTATAGTTCTTCAGCAACTGGCAGAAGGGAATGCTTGCAGTTATAGTTTCTTAGCACAGCAATTAGAGACTTTGCCATTTATGCTCAGCAGAATGCCATGGGGCACTAACAAAAGACTATATGCATGCTGGGGTCTGTGGTCCCTCACCAGCCCTAGAATTTACAGGAAGCTTGTAACTGCCATGATCCCACATGGGACCTAGAGTTATAACTGCATGTAATTACAAGCTACCCTAGATGGAGGACAGGGAACAGGCAGACTGTCATTATTAAAGACAACACTGAAAGTTAATATTTGTGTATAAAAAAATAACATGGTTCTATGGAAAGTCAGTTTAACATATCAGAGCCATCTAACCTAAAATGTTACATTAATTCTTTAAAAAATATATAAATAAATTAAAAACACAACTGAAAGCACAATTCTGCCCTAAATTTTTCTACAGCAACATTTCGTCATAGGATGCCAACACTCTGCCCCTGTTATTCTCCTCCTGCGTCACACAAGGATTCTAATGAATATTAAAAATGGGCATTTCTGTGCATATATCCCAGGAGTGGCACCTTTCTTTGAAATGCCAGGCAGCCAGATAATGAGAACAGAAAGTGGCTGAAAAGAGGCCAGAGGAGATCAGTAGCACAAAGGTACATATGGGATGAAATGAGGAGAAACTGCACTTGTATATTTTTCTATTAGAGATAATAAAGGGTGGTTCTATATCTTAAAAGAAACAAGATTGTGTGTGCTTACATGATTTGTATGTGTATATGAGTTGTGTATGTGTGATTCAGGTTATATTGCCATGCTGGCACTTTGAGATAAATAATTGGGTTTTGGGTTTCAGTTTGGGAACTCGGTCTCTAAAAGGTTAACCATCACTTGGCTAAGCTATGTAACTGCAAAATTGAGGCAATAAAATATCGTGCCTGGATACAGGAGGGTTACTCAGGATCTAGTCCAGAGGAAATAAATAAAATGAAACAGAAATAATGGTAGTAAAGGCATTAGGCCCTATGTTTTATTTAGTAGAAGAGACTAATGCCCAATAGAATATAAGGATAAGTGGCTAGTCTAATGCAGATGTGTTACGCTGGTGAAAAAAATAATAAACCCCACATTTGGAGTGGAGGACTAGATATAGGCCAAAGTCAGATTACAAAAGAGAATCCTATATGGATATGGATCCCCATGCCACATATTTAACTGCACAATGAGTTGTACACAAGTCAAACTGGGCAAAGATTCATGTAACATATGCAAAGTTCAATTTGTTGTTCCAATGAGTGTAAAGGCTGCCATACACGGCACGGATTCGTGCCGGATTCCGGCACGATGGATTCCGGGCGCGTGCACGCGGATCCATCGTGCCGGAATCCCCTGCAGCCCACCTTGCCCGTCCGATCGCATCCGATGGATCGGGGGCACGGAATCGGATCCGAGGAAGAACCAACCTGTTGGTCTTTTCGGGTCCGATTCTGCTCTGATCAGGGGGCGTTGCGGTCCGGGAGGCGATCCATCGGACACGGATCCGGCCGTACAAGGTGGGCTGCCACGATCGGATTCCCTAATTGGCTGATCGTTCTCACCTGTGGATGCCGGCGGAATAGCCGGAATCCATCGGGTGCTGAATCGATCAGCCAGGGAATCCGTGCCGTGTATGGCTAGCTTAAGAAAGAAATGTATTGCTGCCAGATCCAAGAATCAAATGAAAATGATATCACCAGGTATATAATGCCCTAGAACTGACCATCTTCACCAGTAAGGATTTCAGCTCCCTACGCATAGTGAGTTTGGCAGCATTGTGTTCAGGATTGTGCTAGGTAGGATCTGACTTTGTGGATATTTTCTGATCTTTTTTGTGACCTCATGTCATTGTCATGGGAGGTAGATATAACCTGTAAGATAAAACTGGCTGTCTTATTGGAATTTGGTGTTTTGTTTGTGTTTCACATTAAAGGCATGTCAATACTTTAGTATTAGGAGCAATTGAACATCCTTTACTATAAGAAAGACCAAACTCTTTTTTCCTCTATTTTGTGTAATCATCTACTGCCACCTAGTGTGATTAAAGCAATGATGTATCTGCTGATTACCAAGACTTATCAGTCCTCAGTAAGATACAATTGAGAGGGGTCCCTACTCACAATGTAATATTTTTGGACCCAATACTAATACCACTTACTTTTATACTTCAATTTATATTATCCAATTATTATTAGAGCAACCTCTCAATTTAATCCTTGCAGGAACACCACAATTGATGGTGATATTATTCAAATCTGACTATACCCCTCTCCTCCACTTGCACTTCAGATTTACTTAAACAGTAAACCTAGTAAACCCATTGCATCTCTTAATCCCAATGGATTATATTGATCAAATCCTGCTGGATGACAGTCTCTAGGTACTTTGCATTATAGGATCATGCTCCCCTACTCCTGAACAGTGGTGTAGAAATCACATATAATCCATAGGCTGCCTTATTTCCCAGTTGGTAGTCCTGAACTGGACTCGGCTGGTGACATGGAAAGAAACTTAGACGGCAGCACTTTTTTTGGGCGTTTTAGTATTTTTTTTACTAGAGATATAACTTTATTTTGAAAATGTCACAAAAAAATTAATTTATGCAAAAACTGCACATGCTAGAGCAATCCTTTTTTTTTATAGTGTTCCCCCAACCTTTCTCTATATGCCCAGCAATTATGGGGCCTTGCAAATAACTTACAAATCCATCAAGTCTACTAATTACACCAGACAAACATATGCCATATGAATTAGCCCTACATAACCAGGAGAAGAGTGATATGGAATATTCTAAATCAGGGATGTCACACGCTAACACTCAGGAGGCCTAAATAAAAGACTTGGTTAACCTTGATATTTATTGAAAAATGTCTACAATGGTGGGAGTTTTACCATCTCATCAGATATAAAGACGGACACAGCAACTCTATGGAGGATAGTGAGAAGTGGTACTGGTCCGTCAACAAACGGATTGCTATGATAAATTCTTGTTTGTGCCTATTTTTTGTTTATTTAATTAAATTAGCAATTTATGTTTACATAATTGTGTGTTTCAAACTATATTATAGTCAGAATGACTACTTGACCCTTGTTTGGACATTTTTATTCAGTAAGTTACAGGCCTCCAACATAAAATAAAATTAATGCAAAACCGCTTTTGGTACAGCAATCTGGATTTTAGTGGACTGCCAGGTTGGTTAAATTTTTCATACTGTTTTTGGTACAGAAAACTGGACTAAACCGGGTGCGATGTTGTGACAAATAATTGTCATATGACTGCGTTCATCATAGAGCTCAGTAATGATAGATTTTATTTCTTTCAGACCATTCACAATGAACTCTCCTTCTCTAAGGGTTCCCACACAGGTAACGAGCATCGGCGGATTTTGCCCCCAACTGATGTGCATGCCCCTAAATCTCTGGCTGATGCCATTAGTTTCAATGGGGACTGGCGTCCCCATTAAAATTAATGGCCAGGTGCACAAAGGGTGCCCACTGATGCTGTGAGCAATGGAGAGCAGCATGATGACGTCATTGCGTTGCTCTCCACAGCTCATCTGTGTGGGGACCTTAAAACAATTGTCCACAACAATTGGAATGTCCACAGTGACTTGTACGTGTCTGAATGTGTCTGAGTGATTTTTCACTGACCCCGGGGCTTACAAAATGACTGTTTTTGATGATATTTGGTTTCCCCACTTTGATCTGGTTTTTCACTGGATCTGACCCCCCAAACTTCACACGATGTTAACCCGAGGCCACCCCTACAAGAAAAACTATTAAAACCACCGCCCCAAAAAATTGGATTGTTCACTGTACGTGTCTGAACTTATGCCCCCCATACATACACAGATTTTAGCATCCGACAGACTAAAAACTATCAATTTTTTTCAATCGTACAATTGGAGATTGATTGATGGAAAATAGAATATACTCCACATGGAATAACCAATTTTTGATCGATTTTTTGAGGATTTTTTTGATCGATTTTTTTTGGAATCGTAATTTGTACTCAATTTGTACTCAACCGATCAAAATTTTCCGACATGTCCGATCATGTTTTGATCGATTTTTTTCACAATTACGATCAATTAAAATTGATCGGACCATGTGGGCATGTTCCGATTTTCAGTCAAGCGATCAAAAAATTGATCGCTTTTCATCCGTCGCCCATTAAAATCTTTGCATGTATGGGGGGCATAAGTTAGGGATTTTCTTAGATAAGGGCTTCAATAGATCCTCGATAAGGAAAACCAAATCCCCATCTTAAATAAACTGACATGAAAACATGAATAGAAAAGCAGAACTGTCAGGGGGTGGGCTGTTATCTCGAGTCACACAGAAACCAGGAGATATTCACCTTTATTTGAACTTGGAATTATGGGTTGTATAATTTGCTTGAGAAAAGGTAAACTGTATGGCTAACCCTACTTTAAAAGAAATATCATGATTGTGACATACAGAATTAAGCTAGCCACACACGGCTCGATGAAGTGACAGATTCGAGGAACATCGGGTGGCGTG
>CM070039.1:55891940-55905216 GCA_036250615.1 Ptychadena robeensis
CAATAATAAAATTATTCCTCAAAAATATCACTTGCCTAATAATTCTGCACTCCCTGTATGAATATTGTGAAACCAGAAGCTGGCTGTTACCATGTCCCATAAGCCAGATTCACAGTGATCTGGATTGGGATATCTACGAGTTCAGGAGTCCATGCTGGTACTGAAAATGTAAGCAGGTTCAGTGTCACATGTACAGTGGCTTGCAAAAGTATTCGGCCCCCTTGAACGTTTCTACATTTTGTCACATTACAGCCACAAACATTAATCCATTTTATTGGAATTCCACATGAAAGACCAATACAAAGTGGTGTACACGTGAGAAGTGGAAAAAAAATCATGCATGATTCCAAACAATTTTACACAAGAAATAACTGCAAAGTGGAGTGTGTGTAATCATTCAGCCCCTTTTGCTGCAATTACAGCTGCCAGTCTTTTAGGGTATGTCTCTACCAGTTTTGCACATCTAGAGACTGAAATTCTTGCCCATTCTTCTTTGCAAAACAGCTCAGTCAGATTAGATGGACAGGGTTTGTGGACAGCAGTGTTCAGATCTTGCCACAGATTCTCGATTGGATTTAGATCTGGACATTGACTGGGCCATTCTAACACATGGATATGTTTTGTTTTAAACCATTCCATTGTTGCCCTGGCTTTATGTTTAGGGTTGTTGTCTTGCTGGAAGGTGAACCTCCACCCCAGTCTCAAGATTGCCCTGTATTTGGCTCCATCCATCTTCCCATCAACTCTGACCAGCTTCCCTGTCCCTGCTGAAGAGAAGCACCCCCAGAGCATGATGCTGCCACCACCATATTTTACAGTGGGAATGGTGTGTTCAGAGTGATGTGCAGTGTTAGTTTTCAGCCACACATAGCAAAGTTCCATTTTAGTCTCATCTGACCAGAGCACCTTCTTCCACATGTTTGCTGTGTCCCCCACATGGCTTGTGGCAAACTGCAAACGGGACTTCTTATTCTTTTCTGTTAACAATGGCTTTCTTCTTGCCACTCTTCCATAAAGGCCAACTTTGTGAAGTGCACGACTAATAGTTGTCCTCTGGACAGAAAACCCCACCCCATGGGCCTCTTGACAGCATTTCTGATCAGCGCTCTCCTTGTTCGGCCTGTGAGTTTAGGTGGACGGCCTTGTCTTGGTAAGTTTACAGTTGTGCCATACTCCTTATATTTCTGAATGATCACTTGAACAGTGCTTAGTGGGATATTTAAGGCTTTGGAAAACTTGTTGCAGCCTAAACCTGCTTTACATTTCTCAATAACTTTATCCCTGACCTGTCTGGTGTGTTTTTTGCACTTCATGGTGTTGTTGCTCCCAATATTCTCTTAGACAACCTCTGAGTCCGTCACAGAGCAACTATATGACATAGGTGTCTCCCAAAAGATAATAAGACGATGTACACGTGGCAATTTTGTGGAAAAAAAATCTCAGTCATGGCTAAGACAAAGGAGCTCAGAAAAGGGCCACAAGTCCATATTGTCGTGCCTTTTATAAGGGGTATAATATATTTTTTTTACAAACCGGATTCCAAAAAAGTTGGGACACTAAACAAATTGTGAATAAAAACTGAATGCAATGATGTGGAGATGGCAAATGTCAATATTTTATTTGTAATAGAACGTAGGTGACAGATCAAACGTTTAATCCGAGTAAATGTATCATTTTAAAGGAAAAATTTGTTGATTCAAAAATTCACGCTGTCAACAAATCCCCAAAAAGTTAGGACAGGTAGCAATAAGAGGCTGGAAAAAGTAAATTTGAGTATAACGAAGAGCTGGAAGACCAATTAACACTAAGTAGGTCAATTGGCAACATGATTGTGTATAAAAAGAGCTTCTCAGAGTGGCAGTGTCTCTCAGAAGCCAAGATGGGTAGAGGGTCACCAATTCCCACAATGTTGCGCAGAAAGATAGTGGAGCAAAATCAGAAAGGTGTTACCTAGCGAAACAATCTCTGTGCGTAAGGGTCAAGGCCGTAAAACCATACTGGATGCCCGTGATCTCCGGGCCCTTAAACGACACTGCACCACAAACAGGAATGCAACTGTAAAGGAAATCACAGAATGGGCTCAGGAATACTTCCAGAAACAATTGTCAGTGAACACAATCTACCGTGCCATCTGCCGTTGCCAGCTGAAACCTTACAGTGGAAAGAGGAAGCCATTTCTAAGCAAGATCCACAAGCTCAGGCGTTTTCACTGGCCAGGGATCATTTAAAATGGAGTGTGGCAAAATGGAAGACTGTTCTGTGGTCTGACGAGTCACGATTCAAAGTTCTTTTTGGAAATCTGGGACGCCATGTCATCTGGACCAAAGAGGACAAGGACAACCCAAGTTGTTATCAAGGCTGAGTTCAGAAGCCTGCATCTCTAATGGTATGGGGTTGCATGAGTGCATGTGGCATGGGCAGCTTGCATGTCAGCTTGCAAAGCACCATCAATGCAGAAAATATATTTAGGTTCTAGAACAACATATGCTCCCATCCAGACATCATTTCTTTCAGGGAAGACCTTGCATTTTTCAACAAGATAATGCCAGACCACATTCTGCATCAATCACAACATCATGGCTGCGTAGGAGAAGGATCAGGGTACTGAAATGGCCAGTCTGCAGATCTTTCACCTATAGAGAACATTTGGCGTATCATAAAGAGGAAGGTGCGACAAAAAAGGCCCAAGACGATTGAACAGTTAGAGGCCTGTATTAGACAAGAATGGGAGAGCATTCCTATTTCTAAACTTGAGAAACTGGTCTCCTCGGTCCCCAGACGTCTGTTAAGTGTTGTAAGAATGGTACATTTTCTTAGTTTAACTCTAACTTTTGTACTGTGATTCATGTTCTATTCTGAATAAAATATTAGAAGTTGGCACCTCCATATCATTGCATTCAGTTTTTATTCACAATTTGTATAGTGTCCCAACTTTTTTGGAATCCGGTTTGTATTTTAGTTGTATCTATTGGCATATATTTAAAAGTCATAGCTACTGTATGTTACTCCATTTTGTTCTCTGTTTAGAAAGTGTATTACATTTGAATTAGAGAACATAAGTTTTATTTCTCAATATGTTTTTCTTAGGAGAAAGAGGGCCCCTCTGTAGAATTTGCCCTTGTTATGTTATGTGGTGAGAAGCAAATATAGCTATCCAGGTGCAAATATTATTGTGTGATAATATTGTTGATAATATTTTTTATACTGCCAGAAACTCTGAATTTTAATTGGGGAAATGTCAAAACAAGACCTTCAAATTAAATTTATTTTGATTGATATTTTGATTATCAATCTCCACCCTTTCTCTACCTTCTAGCTTGGAAATGATTGGAGAATTTCAAGTTTAGCGAGGAGTGCCTTTGAGATAAGGTTTACTATTAGAAGTTATGCACCAGGGAGAATGGACGACGACGACGACTATCTACTACAGCACGAGGAACACACAGTGCGTGGATTATATCTGAGAAAGCAAAACTAAATAGGGGGGGGGAACAATAGAACCGAATCTGTAGACGGTTGTTAGCTGATATCATCCCCTCTGCAAGACTTTTTGGTAAAGTATGTTTTTATATTACATTCCTCAATGAGCTGGCATGATACCTAAACATTTTCTGCTTATTTGCAGAGGTTCGAGTTAGAATAGTTTATGGCAATGGACTTCTTGGTGTAATGCATGACACCAACTGGATTGCTTCCATGAACTTAGAGTAAAACTCTGGGCTATTTGTCCTAGCCGGTATCAGCCATAGTTAGTTTGGAGAAATATTTGTCTTTACCTAAGATTTTTGGCCTAGATCTTGCAGAGTTTAAGTCTTGTACTGTTGCACAAAGAACTGAGAGTTTGATTTTCAAAAACCTTGTCTGTGTTCCACCATGACTCCACGTGCTGTTTGTTGGATTTAATACATTTAGCTGTGTTATTTTATTCTAATGTTCTGGCTATACAACCTGCGGTATTTATTTTATTATATATATTATATAATTTATATTATTGCATGATTGTTCGTGCCTGTTTTATTTATTGTAAAATATAAATCAAATCCAGATAAGGCACACAAAAGCTTGCTTGGCCTTTGCAAATGCTCATCTGGACAAAGAAGAAAACTTCTGGTCTTCTGTGTTATGGTCAGATGAAACAATAATGTAATTGTTTGGTCACAATGTTGTTTCCTTCTTTTGACGTAAAAAAAAGAGAAGCCTTTAACTCAAAGAACACCATCCCCACTTGAATCCCATTGAGAATCTGTGGAGGCAGCTAAAGATCAGGGTGATAGCAAGAAGACCCTCCAAACTGAAAGATTTGGAGCTCATTGCTAAAGATGAATGGGAAAAAATACCTGTGGAGACATGCAAAAAGATGGTCTGCAATTATAGGAAGTGTTTGATTGCTGTAATAGCCATTAAAGGCTTTTCTATTGATTATTTAAAAGGGTATGAACAATTTTGAACATGACACTTTTTGCTCATACAGTATGTAAATAAAAGCTGAGAAATGTCTTTTTTTTTCACAAAACTGCCTCTTGCTGGTTGAATAAAAGTAACATTAAGTAAACATTTGCCAGGGGTATGAATAATTACAGGCTTGACTGTATGTTTGTTTTTTTAATTAGTGGCTCTTCCAAGGGGTTAATGGTTTGGGAATTCTATAGGGGTTAATTCCAACCCTATTTTAATCCCGTTGTATGAGTAATAATGAATGTAATTGTCTCATATAACATTGTATTGTAATGTTATGTAAAAATGTGTGTTTGTATGAATTAGCAGCTAGTTTAGGATAAGGGTTAATGGTTTGGGAATGAGTATATATTTATTCAAGGTTATATGTAATAATACAAGGCAACAAAAAGGAAAGTTATGAAATTTGTTCACAAGTTCTGAAATCCTCTTGAATTCACTTTACCCATGGCCTTGACAAGATTCTTTCTCAAGCCTAGTTTGTTTAGATCAACAGAGGCAGAAACTTGACACTGCTTGTTCCGGGTGGTACTGTGCATGTGCAGGTAAAGTGATCTCTATACTACACTGTACATAGTAGGTGCAACACAATGTACACACTGTATACAGTACATACACACTGTACATGCTCACAGTATTGAGACACCACAAGCACCCCTCTGTTCACAGGAAGGTTTGCATTGTCACAGTGTATGGGCAGTGTTTTGTGTGTTGTCTTAAGACCCCAATACAACTGAAGAGCCGATCGACGGAGTGCAACGTGATGACGTCCAAAGTAAAGGCATGGGCCAGAGATTTAGGGACATGTCCGTTCTCTGGCCGACCAAGCCATGTGGGCACCTGCGATCTGCGGCCAATTTTGCCACGACCCATGGCCGTGAGAGTGCATGCACATCGGTTGGACGAAAGATTGCCCGTGGCTCGCTAGGGGGACAGAAGTGTAGTAAAATGGGTGGTTACTTTTGTTTCTACAACACCTGTCAATGCTCTTTAAAGTAACAATACATCTGACCTGTATCCTGCTAGTGGCCACACAAAATGAACCTGAATGCTGGGGCCACTAGCAGAAAGAACAGTGACACATCTGAGGGGGCGTTCATCTTGATAGCAAAAATAACTGCATGTCCAACTGGTACACTCAGGTCGGAGTAACCATTGTGCAGTAAAACTTCCTTCAAGCTTCTTTATGAAGAATTAATGAACAAACGCCACTGAGATGGGCAGTGCAATTGTGACAAACCATTGAAGAGCCCATTGATATCATGGCAATAGCACAATAAGCCATCATGAGTAAAGAATGAAGACAAGTTATGATTTTTTTGCCTATAGTGAGTTATTTTCACAAAGTCTTTTCAAAGTAAGTTCTGTTTAAGTCTGGAGGCAAGAATCTCAGCTTGATCTTTAGCTTTAAATCACGTATAAGATCATTCAGTTCAGTTTGGGTAAAAGTTCTGTGTCATCATCCCACAAGTAGTCTGGGTCTGATGTTTCTGGAACGTGGCCTAAGGATTCTCCGCATTTCTGATCACCTTCTACCAAAGCAAGTCCATCATCTTGTGGTAATGGAATGGGCAAGGAATCATCATGGAGAACAGGCCTAAATGTTGAGTTGTACACAGGTTTGTATGGGTCCGCACTCACCGTGTTTCTGTAAAGAAGATCGTACACCAATTCCCTCTCTAGCCAAGTTTGTAGTTTTGTGATCCAGCAGAGTTTTCCGGGTGCAGGAGCTCCCTGTAATGACCCCGTCTCCTGGGTCTCCTTCAAATGTATGTCCACAAGCACTGGAGTTCCGCACACCAGATAAAATCTCAGTTTCTGCTTTATTATATCCAAAAGTTTACAATCGAACAAATATGTACACAAAGATGCATCAAATCACCCTCAGGGGGTCACCACCAACTCTCTGATGCGTTTCATCCCCCAATCTGGCACTTATTCATAGCTGAGTCTAGGATATACAATTCTGTGCTCCATTTTAGCTGAGAATAAAATTGTATTAACCCGACAAAAGTAGCAGTTGTTAATATGGTCTCGTGGTTCCCTCCATTCCATTAGGATGGCAAAAGGCATTGATGTCCTTCGCCAATTAAACCAGTTGCGTAGGCCACTGCAACAGCTGGTGCACATGATATGATATTGTGGGGGTTCAGCTCAAACGGCGTCTCCAAACAGCATTAATCCACACTGTTATTTACCTTTTAAGGGCTCCTGCCCATGTTTATTGTCCAAAACTTAGTCCAAACACAAAGTTACCCGCACAGGGGTTAATATCCAAACAAAACGAATGTCCTGGAAATGCCAAGCCTCCTGGCTTTACCCGGTCCAACATAAATTGTCCATGGCTTCCGGGCTTCTCAGCAGAAACAGGCCTGGGCCTCACACACTCTGTGAGCCCCCTGTAGCAGCTGCCTGGTAACCACAGACGGACCCCACACTCTCTGTGTGCCCCCTGTCTCCAACTACCATGAGAGGCCCTGCCTCAAACTTCCATCAGAGCTCTCACACACTGGACTCTGCAGCTATTTGGAGTCCCACCTAGCTCCAATCACCTGAAACCCAGGTGTTTAACCATTTAGTGGACCCTGGGGGAATAGAGAGACCCACCCAATTCCATCCTCTCTATTCCAGAGTCCGGGAGCCCTTTAAGAAAACAAAACAAAATACTCAGCAACCGAATGGTGCTGGGCAAATTAATCCAGGACTATTTCCAGGACACCACATATAGGTCCATCCACACAGTGACAGATGACCAGTCTGTCACAATATTTTAAAAAATCATTCTTTTGGATGTATGATATTGATATAATATGTGATATTTATTTTTAAATTAAATCATTCTTTTGAATGTAGAGATGTATACCCCATCCTGGATACACCATGTGATCTTTTGCAGCCTCCTGTCACAATATATAGTTTTGTGGACATAATGAGAATGTATATATTAGTGGTATTGCTGAGACATCATTGTATAATTGAATAACACAAACAATTTACCTAACATATTACTGGGGGAAGTACAATGGTGATACAACCAGCTCGAAATAAGACCAACTTAAGATAAGACCAAAATCTTTGTTTTGGCTTATGACTGAAGTTTCGTCTTTCAGCCCGTTTTCTAGCCCGTAGCCAGTGCACACTATTACCTGTGGGTAGTACCCAAGGACCTCATAGGTGTCCATTGGGATTTTGCATCTGAGCACACAGTAGAAATCAGTGCATAGTGGATAGTCAGTGCATAATGGCCCAAAAAAAGTTGGAAGGATGAAAAAAAAAAAGAAAACAGATAAAAATTATAATTGGACAAAAGTAAAGCCCCCCATACACATGCAGACTCCTCCATACAACTTTCATGAGACCTACCAACAACTATGTAGTATAGTGACCTCCCTGATAGAATACATAGTGATTGGAAGGTGTAGAAAGGTCCTCCTATTACATGGTTTTGGTAGAAGAAAAGTTGGTTGTACAGAAGTTGCATGGTAATTGTATGTGGTGTATGGGGGGCTTAAGACATGTCAACTCAATCCCGGTATCGGGTTGTCACACGTATGGGGCTATTAATGGCACAGAAACTACCACCATGGTTGTAAATGTAAAATTTAAAACGTAATTTTATTATAAATACATTAAAAAGCAAAATATTTATATAAAAAATGCAGACATGATTTGTAAGAGACAAGAGTATACAGACATGATTATATAGGAAAATAAGTTTTCCCTAGAATTTTGTGGCGGCAGGCGTTTCACCCCAATCGGGGCTTCCTCAGGGAGAGTGGGGTTGCCTTATTTGGAACACGTTCCAATTTTTCTACTGTGTGGATGATGATTCCTCTTAAGTTTGTATTGCTATCCGTTAGTTTTCGTAATGGTTTTTGCTCGTGTTTTGGGAGATGTAGAAAGCGAGGCCCTCGTGGTGGCCCCACCAGTGCATAGACTTGTTAGGGGAGGCAGTTAGTGAGGCTTAATGGTAGATGTTGCAGGAGGCGAAGTTGGTCGCGGTAAAGTCAGTCATGTCAGGAGAGTATTTGGGAATCTTGGTAGATAAGTACCGTCTTAGTTCCTAGTGGCGTATGGTAGGCAGTAGTTAGTATCAAAGTTCACGTCCACAGGTCGACCGTCGCGTCCAAAAGTCCTTGATAAGATCAATGGTTGTGAAAATAGGTGTCCGTTCGTCTGTCCGCTGTACAAACAACTTAACTTCATCATGTTTACACAACTGTAAATGTTTTTATTGTGAAATGTTTACAATATATCTCAGTTGGATAAACACAGGGAGGGCTTGTTTCCACTGGTGCGTTTTTGCACGTTTTTGCGCTTTGTAACCGCGCGGCCGCAAGCCCAGTCAACCGCATCCATTGGAAACATCAATATAGTTTCCACTGGTGTGTTTGTGCGCGTTCAAATGCGGATGAGGTTTAGGGTGCGGTTGTGAACGCTGCCTACAGCGTTTCAAAACGCATCCGCTTCCCAACCGCATCCCAAAAACGCATCCATAGGAAAACATTGGATGCGTTTAAAAATGTGCAAAAACGTGCAAAAACACATGGCAGAGTGTATGCGGATTATGGGCGCGTTTGAAAAAAAATCGCGTCCAAAAAATGAGCAAAAACGCATGCCATGCGTTTCCGTGCGGACGTGCATGCGGTTTCGGCCGCGCGGTTACTACCGCACGAAAAAATCTGACAAGAGAAAAGCTCTTGTTGACAGTTGGAATATCATTATGAAAGGTTGACATTTGGACTCCAGGTAGTCTCAGGGGTTAGTTACTAAACCAGGAATCTGAGTAGCTCACTTAAAAAAAGTTATGTGCACCCCTGACTATAAAAGTAGGAATATTATTGGTGTTTCTTGTTTGATACACATATTTTACAACCTTTTTTATTATGAAAAGGTTAGGTAAGTGGTCATTTGGGAGGTCCAGAACAGGTTATTGCCATTTAAACCATTTTCTTATGGGAAAAATGGTTTCACTTGACTTATAACCAAACCTCCAGAACGACTGGAAGGCTCACTGTATGTGCAAAACAGATGTGTAGAAAAGCAATGTGTACAGCAGTGTTTTTCAACCACTGTGTGCCGCGGGATGTTGCCTGGTGTGCCGTGGGTTTTTGACCCCACCCTCGGCCCTCCTATCTAGCTGCCTCTTATAGTATAAGTCTTATACTATAAGAGGCAGCTAGATAGGAGGGCTAAGCAACCGCATCCTCACAGAGCCGGTCCGTGTATAACACGGATCGGCTGTATAAGTCTTATACTATAAGACTTATACAGCCGATCCGTGTTATACACGGACCAGCTCTGTGAGGATGTGGTTGCTTAGCAACACGCGTCCCCACAGACCAGGGGCGGTGTTTTTGCTCTGCTGGAACGCATCTGCGTTCCAGCGGGGCACCTGCTGATGACGTACTTCCGGCGGGGACCGAGAGTGCGCAGCTATTATGCGTATCGTCGGTGCCCTCCGTTTCCCATGTCAGCCGGGGGATCGTCTGCTGGCAGGATCACCAGGTACCTGCCCTGATTCGGTTGACACCCTGCGTGTGGGGCTGACCTCTGAGGGAAATAATACCACACTGGGCGTGATTTTTATAGGCACAGAGTTAAAAAATTTTAACATTTTCTAATGGTGGTGTGCCTCGTGATTTTTTTCATGAAACAAGTGTGCCTTTGCCCAAAAAAGGTTCAAAAACACTGGTGTACAGCATGATGGAGGTAGTATATTTAGTAAATTAATTTGGAGTCTATGGCAGTGAATAGCATCTTTAATAACAGGTATCAATGAAGGAGATCCCCAAAATGCAATGAAAAATATGACTTTCGCCTTGAAAATTTTATGAAACCACAAAAAAAAAATACTTTGTCAGGAACATCTTGGCATGACAAAACAAAGTCTGGTGTCTTTTCCAGACCAGAAGGTGAGTCTGGTATGGACTATTGTCAGCTAATCAGCACACTCACTGACACCATACCAGGGGTCCTGTGGGCCAGTTTTCCAATTCAATTTCCTCCAGTATGTAATTGACCAAGCCAATCAATCTCTTTCCATTGGGGAACTCCGCAGTGAAGACCCCTTGGTAAGTTACCAGAGATCACGGTGACCATGGATGCCAGTCTCCAGGTCTGGGGGGCTCATGGGCAAGGAGGCATGGCTCAGGCCAGCAATAGCTTCCTCCAACCACCTGGAGTTTGGTAATTCATTTCCTGATCCTGTCAAAGAACAGAACAGCATAGGGATACCGACATAGGGATACCAAGAGTCCAATGCTCCTGCAGATTGAGGGTCACATTTTGCATAATATCTCCCCTCAACTACCCTCTCTGAGGTGGAGACTGAATTTTTCTCTTGTTGGGGATGGCCAAGCGTAGATTTCATAAAATTGGCAGCCAATGCTCAAGTACCCAGGTATTATTCAAGGTTCCTGGATTGGAAGTCCCTGAGCTCTGGCTTGGCCATGGAGGTTCCACCTGGTATACGTCTTCCTGTCTCTGTTACTAATTCTCTGAGTCCTTTTGAAGATTAATTCAAAGAGTGTAGAGGCTATTGCTGTCTGGACTTTTTGCACCTGCAAAATGCAATGCGACCAGGCATCATTACTTCTGGTTTGGCACATTAAATATGTTTGTTGACTTTGCATTTCTCATGGTGGTCCTATTAATTGCCCTCCTTGGTGCATTGCTAGTTAGGTTTACTACTTGGCTCCCACATACTCTCGCCCGTAATTTACCAGTCCTAATCTTTGGCGACTTCACTATAGCCATGGCTGACCCCAGCAACCTCCCATCTACAAAACTGCTCTCTATAACTGATTCCCTTGGTCTGATCCAGCACATTCACACCCCTACATACCTTGCTGGACTCAAAATTAACCTGGTGTTCACTAAACTCTGCACCCTCGCCCACTTTGACAATGTTGCTTTCCCCCTCTCTGACCACAATCCTGAGACCTTCAATATGAATAGTTCTTGCCCTTTGTCTACCCCCCTCACCTCCCCGACCAGGACAGTGGCACAGAGACCTCCGTAACCTGGACAACTCTGCATTCTCTAAAGTTACCCATACATGGGTTAATACCCATGCAATCAGTCAATGACCAATTTTGCATGACTTTGCGCTGTCGATTCCTGGTCGACACTTTGGATGGGGACCCTGGCTCTTCAATCCATCATGAATGGTGCTGCCAGACTCATTTACTATAACTCTTCTGCTGTTCCTCTCTGCAAATCTCTACACTGGCTTCCAACTGTCCTGAGAATCAATTAAAAGTTCTGTGCCTTGCTTTTTTTTATAGAATAAGTGTTTATTGAACATTTTTGCAAATTACAAGAATTAACACACATACAGAACATCTGTACATAGCGAAGAGTATTGGGGACAGCACCGCCTACCACTCAATGGCGTTCCGCAACCACTTAAGGCACTGTTATCTCTTTGCCAAAACCATAACAAGTCAAAGTGGCGGTTATGCAGGCTCTTAGAGAGAGCGTCCCTTTCAATCAAGCGTAAAGGGAGTATGGTGGCCACCCGCGCCAGATATGGGAGTGGGCTAAGGGGAACGGACAGCCCCGTGAGCAACAAGCGACACAATAGAGTACAAAGAAAGCAATGAGGAGGACAGAGGAAAGGACAAGAAAAAAGGAAAAGAAGGGGGGAGAGAAGAAGAGGTAATCAAGAAGGGAGGGGGCTCCCGCTGCTCGGGACCAGGGAGGACATGAGGGTCCGGAATTTCTGAGTCATCTGGAACCCTTGCCAAGGGCCCCAGGTTTTATGAAAGAGTTCCATGCGGTCATCGTCTTCTGCCACAAGACGCTCCAGCCGCCAGTTCTACAAGCCACTCAGCAATGGTTGGAGGGGCAATGGACAACCAATGACGCGGTATCACAGTGCGATCACTTTCTTAAACTTTGCAGGGATGGGAATGTTCTGATAGCCATTTAAGTACAGGTTCAAATTTCTACATGCGAGCCGCAATTAAAAAGAATCGAAGGGTATCACGTTTAATGGTCTTGAATGCGCCTGGGATCATCGAAAGAAGGGCAATGGCAGGGGTGTTAGGTACCGCGGAGTAATGCATCGTGTTATAGACGGAGAAGACCAAGAGGTCACATAACAGAGCAAGTCGTCAACAAATAACGAGACCTTGTATTCCCTGGCCCCAACCTGAAGCCCCCTAACGGAAGGGTTGTTGCGTAATGCATTTGCCAGGTGTTCGATGACTATTGTAGGACAGTGGACACCCCTGGCGCGTGCCATTGCAATTAGGCAGACTATCAGAAAGCTGGCCGTTCACACGGACTCTCGCCTTGGGACGGGAATAGAGGGCCATAATTTTCTGGAGAAAGGTTGGGCCGAGACCCAGCCGGGAGAACCCCAAGAACACTAAAAAGAGAAACCAAAAGAAGACAAGAAGGACCAACTACAGGGAAATGCTTACCAAGCCAATGAGATCAGGTGCTCGTCCAAGGGCGAGCATAGTGATCCGGGACTAACTAAGTTGGGGTTAGTGACTAGCAAGGGCTAAGCTCTAACCACTTCGCCCGGTTAATACAGCGAGAAGCATGTATAGGGTAGAAGGAAGGGAGGGGATCCGCTGGGGAAGGGGATAGGGAAAGATAACCACAGTGAGGGGAGAAAACATGTGAAGCATACAGACACATAAAACAGCAATGTCAAAAACCGTTAAACAACTACTATGGTGCCAGAACCACCCAGGGGGACACCTCCCATAGACCCACCGATCAACCCAGGGTGAGTCCCGAGTGCAGGCAGGGAGGCCCCCCCAACCATCCCATGGAACGGGTGGCCTGGAGGGGCAGCAGACAT
>CM070039.1:55917040-55929792 GCA_036250615.1 Ptychadena robeensis
TGACACGGGCAAAGGTGACACAGGCAAACAAAGGTGACACGGGCAAAGGTGACACGGGCACGGGCTGCTCTGCATTGACAATATCCCATTGACTATCATTGTAGAATTCCTTCGTGCGGATTTATAGTGTGAAAAAAAAAATTTCTTGGGAGTTTTGCCATGGATTCCCCTCTGTCATGTCATTGTCCAGGTGTTAGCCCCTTGAAACAACTTTCCCAACACTATTGTGGCCAGAAAGGGGTCCCTTTGTTTTTTAAAATTCGCCTCCCATTGAAGTCAATGGCGGGTTCGCGGGTTCGCGGGTTCGCCGGGTTCGCGAACTTTTGAGGAAGTTCGTGTTCGCCGTTTGCGAACATCAAATTCCGGGTTCGCGCCATCACTAGTGTTAGATCATCAAGTCTAAACCATGACCAACCATTGCACAACCAAAGGTATTTGTGAAATAAATCATGTGAGTCATGTGCGTAGGAAAGTTTGTTTTTATCTTACCTAGTTTTATCTTACAGAGTTCACAGCGTGAACATAAATTGCAGTAAAATAAATTGTTATCTGAAAATTTCCTGCATTCAAAAGATTAAGTATTTTTCCATATCTTGGAATAGGAAAATAAAATAGGCAGACCTTATATACAGGTGCTAGTTTAAAGATCTTCTCTACTGCTATCTATGATGAAATGTGGGGGCCACCTTAGTGTCTTCACCAGCTGTTTGTACAGCCCTAACTTGTTCACCGGTTGGAAAAGGCCACAATTTTTTTCCCAGTCACAATATTTGAATAGAAATTCAGCTTTTGATTTTCTATTGCTACACACTGTACGTATGTATATTCAGACAACTTACTTTTAAATTTGGTTCTGTACATTACCACAATGAATTTTAAATTAAACAACTCAAATACATTTGAACTGCAGACTTTCAGCTTAACCCTAGCACTATGGCCGTATTAGGAAAAACCCCTTGCTGTGGGCTGGGAAATTGACCCCCCTCCATTAACATTGAGGTCTATGGTGCCGACCCCCCCTGCATCTTCAGCGTATGTAGTGCTGGAGGCAACCGCTGTGACTCTACACAGCACAGGCAAGTATGCCCGATCCTGCCATTACAAAACAAACTGTGCACAAACTAGGTTTGGTTATATCGCCAAGGAGGCTAAATTAAGTCGGTTGAACAAAGAGACAAATGTGAGGAACTAAAGCCTTATTTGTACACAATTACTTCAAGTTAGGGGCTCCAAAGTAATAACACAATCGACTCAAAGGCATAGCATGGCATGGAAAACTACTCGTGTGCATGTGCAATTTATTTAATATGTCATTATGTATAAAGCAGATAAGGGCTGGAGTTGATTTGAGGGTGGGGTCTTTTATGTGGAAGTTCTTTAATGTGGAATCTATTGCTTTCCATATTTCACAATTGTAAATTGTAGAGGGAAGGGACAGCCCCATCCCCCTAAAGGAATTCACCCTCCAGTGGGTGAATGATGATGTTGCCAGTGGGAGGGGGAGAGGTGACACCTAAACAGCTGAACTAACAGGTCCAGCTGTCCAGGCAGAACATAGGGGGAGGGTGATAACAGACGTGCCCTCTCTCCACTAGTGTTGAGCTTGAATATTAGATTTTCGAATATTGCGCTTGAATATATCATCGGATATATTGTATATCTATATATATCCGACGCGATTGCGATTTTTCGCGATTTATTGTGATTTTTGAGATCCCATTCATTGCAATGGATCGCTATTATATAATCGCGATGCGATTTTTTAAAATGAAAATTACGGATATTCTCCTAGTCTATTATCCGAGCTCCATTGACTTGCATGCATTGCGCATATTTGATCGCAATTGTGATTTTTAGATCGCAGTTCATGTCCACGAGTGCGGATATTCAAGATTACGAATATGGAATAGAATATTCGAATATTGCCTAGTCGCTCATCACTACTCTCCAATACACCATGCTTTTGCAGCACAGCCATCCCAGCGCAGACCCCAGCAGCTGATAGTGCCCCTCCAAGCTTCAGCCAGACCTCAGCAACACGAAGTCCAGCAGCAGAGCAGCCTGCAGTCCCCCCGCCCCCCCCCCCCACCCTCAAGCAGCTAGCCCAGCAGAGTGGACAACAGCAGTGACCTTACGCCTCTGGCTGGCTCACCCCCTTCCTTTTCTCTGTTAAGCCCATTCTGTATTGCCCTCTTAGTTAACCATAACCCCTACCAGGTCCCCTGCATTATTAACCCCTTCCTGTACCATCACTCCCCTTTCGTTAAACCCTTTCATAACCAACAATTGTAAACCCCTGCCATAACTCTGTGTCCCTGTGTAATTGCATTTTTATCTGTAGGGTCAGACTAGCGCTAGAAAGGGAAGGTACGGTTTATTGTGTGTGAATGTTTGATCTTAGGTAGATTTGGGAAGGACTTAGGTATTATTGTGTTAGTGTAGTGTAGTCGTGTATTGTGATGTGCATCTATGTGTATACATATACCTATTACCATTGATGTGGTATATGTGCACATAGACATAGTGCTCCTCCTTCCTCTTCTTCTTCTCCTTCCCCCTTTGGTCTGGTTTAGTACGCTTGCCACTATCTTTAAATAACCAGGCTCTCAGCGACTCTTTATGGACTATGCTGCATAGTACCCTGGACAATTTGAACTCCTTTCAATACAGATAAAGTCTTTCCTACTATGTCCGACTACTTTCTAGCTTCCTCTTGTACCACCTTTAGTATCTGCTTCCTAACATCCAAGAAGAGCAATTTGTCCATTGGTGAGATAAACAACAACACCTTTGCATTTGCAATGGCCATCAACCAGGATCCCTACACTATTACTTCAAAGTTTGGAGTCTTTACATTTAAGGGTCTGGTTGAACTTTAATGTGACACCTGTGCTTGGTTTTAAATTAAATACATGTAAAAAAAAATTATGAATCTTTAAATAGTGTAATAACAAAAGCATACAATCAAAACAAAACACAAATCAATAACCCCTTATGACAGAGTGAGGGGCCACATGAACTGTTATGCAAATACAACATTTGTCCATAAAAAGAATACTCATGGAGATACAGTTGTGTTAAAAATTATTCAACCCCCACTGAAATTGAGTGTTTTGGCCATTTTGACATTAATTTTGATCATTTTAGTCATCTTGTTTACAATTAAATCAAAGAGGCACTTGTAAGTCAGACAAATATAACATAACATTCATAATGAAATAACCACAAATGCCTTTTCTGTGCTCACATCATTATCAGTTTTATTCAACCCCCAAGTGACATTCATTCTAAGTACTTAGTACAACATCCTTTTTCCTGTTATAAAAGCTTTTAAACGTGAAGCATAGCGTGACACAAGTGTCTTGCAGCGATCTACGGGTATCTTAGCCCATTCTTTATGGACATAAGCCTCCAGTTCAGTCACATTCTAAGGCTAGCGTGCTGCAACTGCTTTCTTCAAGTCCCACCAGAGGTTCTCAATCGGATTTAAGTCTGGTGACTGCGATGGCCACTCCAAAATGTTCCAGCCTTTAATCTGCAACCATGCTCTAGTGGACTTGGAGTTATGCTTGGGATCATTTTCCTGTTGAAAGGTCCAACGTCTCCCAAGCCTCAGGTTTGTGACAGACAGCATCACATTTCCTTCTTATATCTCCTGGTACTGAAGAGAATTCATGATACCTTGCACACGCTGAAGCTTCTCTGTACCTGCAGAAGCAAAACAGCCCCAAAGCATGATTGACCCCCCGCCATGCTTCACAGTAGGCAAGGTGTTCTTTTCTTCCTTGCTTCCTTCTGCCTTGTTCTTCCTCCAAACATAGCGTTGATCCATCCATCCGTTGATCGACTGCAGTATGCCAAAAGTCATGTGGACAGACCACAAAAGTTTTGGGATAGTGTTCTGTGGACTGATGAAACAAAATTAGAATTGTTTGGGTCCATGGATCAACACTATGTTTACTGCATGTTACTGTCTAAACATTTATTGTAGAGAATATGTAAATTCGTCTAATCCCTAGAAACTATATTTTGTTGACAATAGTATTGTAGAGGAAAGTAGGTACAGTTCATCTAAAATAAGAGTGATAAAATAGCCTTACATAACTTACTTATGTATTACGTATTGTTCACACATAAGTCAATTTAACAGTTTCATTAATGCTCTCCAGACAAAGGGGCTGACTTTTGGCAGCTGCCCGGAAATCATCCATGTGAATGCTGTCTTTATTCTGACTCAAATTTCTGTATAGCGATTTCCCTTTCCCCTCCTGAGACCACTACGTCTGGCCTATTTAGCAGACACAATCACTGTAGAGAATTTTATCAGATAGCTGAACTCACCAGACACTCTCCATCCACGTATATCTTTATTGAAAGCTGCAGCCACTGGTACAATAGATGTGGTAACTTTTAGTGTTGAGCTCGAATATTCGAACTGCAAATTTATTCGCTGAATATCGGCTATTTGAGAATTCGCAAATTTTACAAATATGGCGGCTTATATTTTATATTAAATTATTATACTTCCGGTTCCAGCGCTCCATGTGAACGGAGGGGAACAACAGCAGCTCCGTCCCACGCTCGGCTTACTGCCACTACTGCCCGCTAGACCCTCCGTTTTTGTGCCCCACCGCAGCATCCCAGTCCCAGGAGCCCTATGGACCGCTACTTGGCCAAGCAGACCCCCTGCCAGCACCTCAAAAGCAAGCGGCAGGGCCGATCCAAGATGGCGGCGGCAGCGCACCATGCGGCTCCCAGCGAGGAGTGCACTGCCTCAGAAGGTGAGCACCTGCCTGTCCCCTTCCCCGAGCTGGACTATAAAAAACTTGCCGTAGAAGTGGCGGATCACCTTCAAGCAGAGCTGATGGCCACTCTGCAGGAGTACCTGACCCAGTCCCTGCGCACCATAGGGGAGGAGCAGAATCGGACCTCGCCGCGCCCAGTTATAGTCCGCTACCTTGACTTCAATGACAAAGTTTCCATCATGAAGGTGGCCAGAGCACAAAGAAACGTAGTGGTGGAGGGTACTCGGCTGCTCCTGTTTGCTGATTATTCTGCAGAGGTTAGCAAGCGACGGCAGGCCTTTTCTGAAACGCGCAGTGCGTTGGTGAATCACAGAATCAGGTTTACTCTCCAGTACCCGGCACGTTACCCTCTCAGATGGCAAATCAGCGGTGCTCCATGATCCCGCATAGGCAGCCTGAAGTCTCTACAACCGGGCAACTCGCCTGCGCCTTCACCCATGGCCACCACAGGGCACAGCCCCCCCCCCCAGTTGCTCTCCCCTGACAGAGGGTGACTCGACTCTAGCAGAATACCCAAGGTTGCATTTACATTTAACGCTCACAAGAGGACGGAGCGTGTTCAAGTTTGCATACCTGTTTGATGTTTGAAATTTCACGAGACGACACGAGCCCCCCTTCTAGTTTCTCGAAGATCTCTTTGATTTATGCCCATTCACGTATGACCACCCCATGACCACCCAGACGGTTTTTGACCCCCTGACGGTTACAACCTGGAATGTTAAAGGTCTCAGGACCCCAGCTAAGCACACTCAAGTGCTGCGTCACCTTAAGAAGCTCCGCAGCGGTATTGCGCTCCTGCAGGAGACCCACCTACAGCATGAAGAATACCGGTTCATGCAGCGGTTCTGGGTGGGCCAGGTGTTTGGGGCCTCGGCTGGTGGTCGTAAGGCTGGGGTTCTCATTCTCGTCCATAAATCCCTACAGCCCCGCATACTTGACCATGGTTCTGACACAGTTGACGGCAGGTGGGCCTTTGTGACTATTGATGCCAGCCCCTCGCCGCTCACCTTCTTCTCGGTCTATGGACCCAATACGGCCTCCCCAGCCTTCTACTCGACTCTAACATCTATCCTCACTGCGAGACATTCCACGTCCACTCTACTGGTGGGGGGTTTTAACGCTGTCCTTTGCCCGGCAGAGGACCGCTACTCGGCACACCGCACGGACTGCCCTGAAACTCCGGGTGATAAGGCGTTACAGACGTTGGTCTCCTCTTGTAACTTAATTGACTCTTGGCGTTTTTTCCACCCTTTTGATAGGGAGTTTACCCATTACTCGGCAGTCCACAATTCCCTCTCTAGGCTTGATTAAATTTTGGTTAGCAGGCATGTCGTGCACAAACTGAGGGACGCCTCCATAACCCCCCTGGTAATCTCGGACCATGCTTCGGTGGTAGCAACAATTGGGTGGGGCCCCTCTCACAAAATGTCCCCAATCTGGCGCTTCCCCTCGCATTTCAAACTAGATGACTTCTTTGACCAGTTATTACGTGGATGGTGACTGGAATATGAGTTCCTCACTGGAAAACTACATTTTGAAATGTAATCAGACGAGGGAGGCGTAGTAGCGACATGTCTGAGAAGAATCGGGAGGCCTGGGTGCAGGCAAAACATGCGTGTGATGCCTGGTTAGAACTACATGATCGTAGAATACGTGTGGCTACTGATGCTAGGTTTTTTAAATTTGGTAATAAGTCGGGCCACCTGCTCGCCAATCTGGCGCGTGGGGCCAGACCCTCTGGACGGGTTAAAGAGCGTAAAAAGTCCCCGGGACACCATGTGACTTCGGCGGCTGACATAGCCGAGACCTTTGCCACCTACTATAGACAGGTATATGCCCGGGGGTCTGAGGAGGGTTGGAAAGGAGAGTCTCTCCTGAGTGGGATTGATCTTCCCCATCTGCCCTTAGAGGACCTGGATTTTTTAAACGGGCCAGTCCACGAGGCTGAGGTGTTATGGGTTCTCAAGGTTGCGGCAAGTGGTAAAGCACCAGGACCAGATGGCCTGACCACAGAATTCTACAAGATGCTAGGCCCCTGCGTAGCCCCGACACTCACAGCGTTGTACCGTCATATAGTGGGTTCCCAAACATATCTTGCTACGGGTAATATGGCTTATATTAAGCTGTTACTGAAACCAGGGAAGGAGGCGGTGGATCCCGGAGCTTACAGACCCATCTCGCTTATCAACCAAGATGCCAAATTTTTTTCGAAAATCCTGGCCGACCGGCTGGCACAGGTCATACCAAAACTGATTAACCCGGCACAGGTGGGATTCATTCAGGGGCGGGCGGCAGCATATAATACACGCAAACTTCTGGCCGTGCTTGAGCGCTATAGATTGCTGGGGCCTTTTCGGTGTCCGGGGGCGGTTGTGGCACTGGACGCCAAGAAGGCCTTCGATAATGTCAATTGGAGGTGGTTGAGAATGGTTATGGACCGTATGGGTTTTCAGGGGGCCTTAATGCAGTTTATTGATACTATGTATGCCTCCCCTACGGCTAGCATTTGTGTGAATGGGGTGGTGTCAGCGCCCTTCCCTCTGGAAAAGGGGACAAGACAGGGGTGTCCTCTGTCTCCCCTCTTATTCAACTTAGCATTGGAGCCTTTGGCACGGCGACTCCTGACTACCGCCCAATTCGAGGGGATCCGTATTGGAGACCAGGACCTTTGGGTGGCGTTGTTTGCCGACAATGTGCTTCTTTTTCAGAGAAACCCCCGGGCACACCTCCATGCGGTCCTCTCCCTGGTGGACTCTTTCCGTGAAACTACCGGGTTCACTATTAAGAGGCAGAAGAGTGAATTGATGTACTTAGGCCCCCACCCCTCGGAACGTGATAAACAAGTGGTGGCAGAGTGTGGTATTAAGTTGACACACCGGGCCCTCCGGTATCTATTGTTTTATTTCTCTGCTAACGATTCAGAGGCGTACTCCCTCAACTTCACACCCCTGCTCACTAAAATCCTGCAGGAGTTTTGCCGGTGGCATGATCTGCCCCTATCGATGTTAGGACGCTGTAACCTAATCAAGATGATTAGTTTCCCCCGTCTGTTGTACCCCCTCCAGACCTTACCTGTACTGGTATGACACCTAGATGCCCAGCGATTGTACTCGGCTTTCACCCGCTTTATATGGCAAAGCAAGCAGCAGAGGGTGGCTATGCGTAAATTGCAGCTACCGATAGCTCGGACTGGTGTAAATTTTCCCGACCTGTGGAAGTACAACCTGGCTTGTCTCCTTAGGCATGTGCGGGATTGGATTTTCGCAACATCTCACTTTACTAACACCGCCCTGGAGTCTCAACTAGTCTGTCCTTGGTCCCTGCGGGACATCCTACACTCACATGTCCTTAGTCTGCCCCCCCCCTTATTAAACACCATGTTCTATTGCAAGACACCATTATAGCCTGGAGGGAGGTTAAGAAGATGCTGAGATGCGCAGGCACAGTCTCCCCCTTTATACCGCTTCACACCTCCCTCATTTCCCAGAGGGGTGCTTAAACAAACTATTCCGCGGTTGGGAACCCAGAGATATTGTGCACCTGATAGATGTACTGGATGAGGAGGGCAATCTGCGCACATTCCCTGATTTGGTGGCGCGCTATGGTATTCTCCGCTCCCAGGTTTTGTGCTATGCACAGCTTCAAGCTTTTCTAAAAGATAATGGGCTGGCGGGACAATCAATAGTGTTCCCCCCAATACTGCATACTTTCCTGTCCCCGGGCTCGCCACAACTCTCTCTATCCTCCCTGCACGCTTACTTGCGATAGCATCACCCGGGGGCATCGACTACGTGGCCACACGTTACTTCTTCGAGGTATTCCTGGGCGAGTCTGTGGAGGAGGTGGAGGTTATCCTGAAGAGGAGCTGGGACAAAGTTAGGAAGAAAGTGATTGGGGAAACATGGAGAGAGATGAGCTTTAAAGTCATCCATAGGGCTTATATGGCTCACAATGCTGCCCGTAGATGGAGGTGTCCGTTGACTCTGGCGACGGACGCTGCGATATGTGGAGGAGGTCACAAATAGGGCATATGAGATGCAGCCAACCCTCTTGTTATTACATGTTCTGCGGCCCAATGCCTCGGCGACAACCCCTACCTCGGTCACCAGATTTGCCCACTTATGTTTCTTAGCGGCTAAGCACTGCATACTCATGCAACCGTTTGTCAACACAAAATGGTACCTACAGGAAAAGGTATGCGGCTCCCTGGGTTGCTTGCAGGTTTCACATACCTAGCTTTGATGTCTATGGCATAAGGGAGGTGGCCGTTGGGAGGTGGGGGACAGAGGGGTTTGGTTCAGCCCGCACTGTTTTACAGTTGTATTATGATGGTTTTATTTGTACTGTCTACTCAAAGGGGCTCAAGATATCCTGTAGTAGGCGTGCGCAATTACCTGATATATTGGTCGACTGTACTAACGATATGAGCCCTTATACTTACTTAACGATGTGTTCTATGCTGTACTGTTAATGTTAATGTTAAATACTGGAGACAAATACTGGTTGAATTTGCTGTATGCATTTATTGTATTGCCATTCTCCTCAATAAAGATGATTGTAAAAAAAAATATGATTATATTTTCTCAATGCATGGCCATTCGAATTTGCAAATATTCAATATTAGTAGAATTATTCACAAAATATTGCAAATTTGAATATTGCCTATGCCACTCTTTACTAGTAACTTTCAGTATTGAAAGAAAATGAAGGGGAAAATAATGGAGTGGAAGGTATTGGAGTAAGAAGTTTTGGAGTTCAAAAGAATATTGCTTTCCTCAACCTAATGTCTCCCTCGGCCCCCCTCTCCGATGTGTGAGGAAGATGGGAGTATTGCAGTATATAGCAGATCAGTGAATGGGAGTATTGCAGTGAAAATTTCAGCAGATGTCAATAAAAAAAGCTGCTTCAATCCCTAAACTGCCAGAGTAGAGGGCAGCCAATGACTAGATTGACAGGCACAGCAGGATTCATCCTTGCTGCCACACCCACCTGCAGATCGCGGATTAGCATCATGTCCCCCCTCTGGCTTGTGTTGTCAGCAAAAAATGGCATGGAGTATGGTTTGAGGATCCCTAGCATATCATAATATCAGTTCTATGTAAGTAGGTATCTCTTTTTTCACAGATCATTCCTACAATAGGCTGTGAAATTACTTAGAAAATGTGGTCTGCTTTAATGCTCTATCCTGAGATTAGCAGCAAGCAGGCAGAGCTCTGTATACAATCAGGACTGTGACATCCGGAGATGGTGGCAAGCCAAAGACTGTGCTGCATCTGCCTCACTGACATTGTACTTGTGCTTCTTGAGAGAGTTGGGAGTCTTCTTACAACGTTACACTAAAATCAAGGCTTTTGTCCTTACTGTATTGTATACTGGTTGGAAAGTGTGGTGTTTGGTGTCAACCCTCCTCTAAAAGTGAGGATCGCAGCTCATTGATTTCATGACTAATGCCAGACTAGTTCATGACACAGTTCAACTTTTGCACGATTCAATCGACTGCAATTGAAATATAAACTGTCAGTCTAACACCAATAGGTTTTAGTACCACACAGTGTGCTCAATTTAAAACAGATCGCGTTACCTAGATCGGTGCACATGCTCCATAATACAATGATGTACAAATCGCTTGAAATACCTAGAAAACCAGATCAGATACTTGCACAATTGACTGAAATTTAAACAGGTTAACAGGTCCATCCGCGACAGTATCCCACGAAAAAAGAGGGGGGATTAAGAGGTCATGTGCAGTAAGTATGGGGAAAAGATATTATGATAAAAGGTGAAATAAATTAGCTGAAGATACTTCGAAAGATAATGAATTCATATTTGCTCATTTTTGGACATTTGACTTTGTAAACAATGTAAAACATGTTTAAAATGACTAACCTAATTATTTTCTAACATTATAATCTATAGTGCTGAAAGTATGGCTTCAGGGACACAACAACCCACAAACCCAGAGTATCCTGCCACAAATACGTCTCTTCAAGCGCAACCATATGTAGTCAACATGGATTTCATAACTCCAGGTAATTAAACACTCTGCATATTGTAGTTATATAAAGATTTTGGTCAATTTTGTCTGGTTTATGGTTGAAGTAAAATCTGCCGTCATGTCGGATCGCACAGTGATCCGACGTGATGGATAATTTGGATGCCCCCAGCCAAAGTAATGGGTGGCACACAAAGGGTGCCGGACGATTCTTGGCACTAGTGGGCGGGCGTGATGACTTCATCGCGCCTGCCCGCTAGTGCCAAAATAGGGTCGGGAGTCGACAGGAAATCGTCCCGTCTATTCCCAGCTTAACAAATTGCCCATTGTGGAATTTGTGTCACTGCCTAACTTTGGTAGGAGTACTCATGCAATGCAGCAGTAAAAGCTTATCTTTGTCTAGGGAGAACAAACCCAAACTTTGTCATTTTTAAACATGTTATTTAATGCTGGTGGCTGGAAGTGTTTATACAAAATCCAGGCTTTCAAAGGCATGAAAATCACGTCATTAAGTGTAGAAACAGGATAAATGCCAAGGGAGAGTCTAGAAGGGTGAGATAGGTGATCACACCCATGTACATTTAAAGTTTTAAAGATGCCTTATAAGAGCTCTGCAAAATGCTGAAAGGAATCAACAGAGCATTGAGGTCAATGCGGCAGTTTAAAGACCATGCAACGTGCAACGCACACTGCTAAATTTTGTGCATTTAAACGGCCTCCCATTAGACACCCATTATTTCGTAAGCGCACTATTGTTTTTTCAATTGCCGGAATGCACAACAAGTGTCATTATAAACAACTGTATGAATGGGACAACAACAAAAATACAGTATAGTCTCTCAAGGGTGAATCTGTGGGGTGGCTAGCCTCAGGGGATTTTAGTGGCTAGTAGGAGGACACACATTTTTCCTAAACACCATTAAACCCCAGACATAAGGCACATATAGTTAATACAAAATATCAATACATAGGAGGAATAGTTCAAAGGGCGAAAGAAAGGGGGGGCCCCATGGGGTATTCCCCTAAGGGTAAATGGGACCTGGGTAGCAGTGACTGGCTCGGAGACAGAAGTATGAGTTGAACTTTATTTTACCAAATGCAGAGTACAGGTGAATAGTAAAGTTGGGGGAGAGAGGGTTAGGGTAGGCAGGATGTAGACGGCAGAACAGGGTCTGACTTCTTCTCTAAGTACACTTGGCCAAGTCTCCCAATACACTTTAGCCGGTCTCACTTCTCTTCTATGACACCAAACTCAGCCTCACTGGCACTTGCTTGTTGCCTGTCTCATACTGTTTCTGAGGAAATCTGATGGTCCAGCCCTTTAATCGTAGCAGCTCTGACCTATTAAGCACCTTGCCGATCCCTCTTCTATCAACTCCAGTAACTGCACTTTAGCTGACTTCCTTCAAGATCTTTCACCCCAACCATCTACGGCTATGTCCTCGCAAAAAGGCTCACACACCTCAGGTTCCAGTGACTTCCAAGATCCACCTCAGCAGCTTCTCCCATGCAGGTTACTGACTTCCTTCAGGATCTTTCACCCCAACCGTCTACGGCAGAGGTGCCCAACACGCGGCCTGCGGGCCGCAAGCGGCCCATTTCCCGTTGGTTGGTGGCCCCCCCGCGGTCGGCCGCTTGTGGCCCATGCCCTTACTGACAATCACATGTTTGCCCCTCTGCCCGCCGATCCCGTAGAGGTGCTTCTTCGCCCGGGATGTTCCTTCAGCAGAGGAGAGCTGAGGAAACCTGACTGATTGGCGCATGTGTCAACCAATCAGCAGCACTGAAGGCAGTTCTCACCTCTCCTCCACTTCCTGCTGCTGATACCAGGCTGGTACGCATGGAGCAGAAAGAAGGTAATTTCTTATGCTCCCATAAAATCCCACGATTTAATACAACCAATGTTATTATTGCCTAGTCATAGAAATAAGTGACATGACAACGATGACTTGGCA
>CM070039.1:55958901-55976692 GCA_036250615.1 Ptychadena robeensis
GGTGCATTATGCACCCGCCCCTCAGTCTCATAAACGTCATTTCTTGTTATAAAACTATTTGCCGGGATGTGGCACAATACATAGGGAGTAGGAAGCTAGATCTTTTTTCAAATGCTGTCCTATGTAACCTGGCACATCTGCAGCGCCATCTAGTGGTTGCAGTGCTAATTTACCTGATACAGTTTCTTTTGAAATATTTATTAACCGATTTAATGAGTTATTAACAAAGCATCTGAACATATTATATTTAGGATGTCTATCAGACCCCTGTATGGACATACTTTGGGAAGTTACAGGCTTACAATGGAAAAAACTTTTTTCCATTAAGGTCTATGGTGCGCTTTTGGTACAGAAATCTGTACCTCAGCAGTGCGCTAGGGAGGTTAAAGCTACTGCATTCTGACAAGCAGTGGTGGAATACATTCACTATCAATAAAATTGTTCTTTAACGTGGCAGTAGAAAAAGATGATCGAAAGCTGCTGGACAATCTACAAAATCTCTAGTAGAACAATCCTTTAGCCACTGTCTCCATGCAAATACCTCTACTATATAAAAATAAGATTAAATCAATAGCCAGAGTTATTACACGCTTAAAAGCATGTATTGTGTAAGGCCCCAAAGAGTTTGAAAATTAGCAAAGAAATAATTTAACTGAAAACTTTGACAAACTGAAAAACATAAGCCAAAGCTGAAAAAATACAAAACTAAAAAACCTCAATGGCAGAACAAATGGCATTCACGTGAATGTGTTTTTTAATAGAAAACTTTATTGAACAGACAACATTTTCCAGCAAAAGGCAATATACAGGTAGAGTTGTACACTGCTGCTAACAGGAGAAAACTTAAAACGTCAGGAAAGAATGTAAAACGTATTTGAATGGCTGCAACCTATTTACCGCACTCAAACTAGACACATCTCTGTCCTTAGGCTTTGACAAGGGAAAAAAAGAGAGATAAACAAAAGAAAATTGAAGAAAATGAAAAAAAAATAAAAAGGAGGAAAAAATAAAACTACACACAAGAATATCAACATCAGTGAGAGACTAAGACTGAACCAACAATATGAACCTCCATGTGTTAATTTGTACATGTTCATTAAATATACAATTTTAACTTTAAGTCTGTAGATTTTGTACAAAGTTATTCTACTAAACACTAGTGAGCATGCCCCTCTGTGCTCAAAGGCAAATAACATTTTTTTTTTTTTTTTTTTTTTTTTAATTTTTTTTTTTCCTTTTTTTATTTTACCTTTGTAACTACTATATACACACACACACGCACACACACACACGTGGGCGCGAGTATACATAGATTTTGCCAGCTTTAAGTGTCTTTCTAAACTTCAAACATGCCTGTTGTATGTAGCTCTACAACCAAATCTGCTTGTTTGATAAAATAGAAAGCCAAGATTGAAGATATCGTGTGGTGGTTATTGATGATTCCCAAAAAAGTGCCAACAATGAATTAGAGACTGCTATTTATTAAAGCAAGGGTTTCTGCATTTACAAATGCACAAGGATATCATTTAAAGGGAGGAACTTAGTGAAAGTAAATATAAGAGATACTAGCTGCAAGGATGGTGAAACAGGAATAACAGGGTTGGCAGGTAGCCAGCCGTCTTACGCCTCCCATTCAATATCTTCCATGAACAAATTGTGCCAATTTCTTTGATCTTACTGGTTTTTTCCCACATATATAACTTTATTCTGGCTTTACAGTTACCATAAAATATTCCAATGGCATTCAAACTTTATAAAACACCTTCATTTTCCTCAAAAAGGGGCAGTCAACAGATACAGAGAAGCCAAACAGAACAGCCTCAACAAAATAAAATTAACATCAGCAGCAAATCCTCTTGCTGTAGGCTTCTGATATAGTGCACGTGTACCAAAGTTCTAGCATTGTTAGAAATGTGCACACACACACACACAAACTTATTTTGTCCCTTGTCTTTAATTAGCTTGGTTACGGAGCGTCAGTTATGGATCTTAATTGCTTTCTCAAGGTATGTGTAGCGGCTTCTCTTTGGAGCTTTATTGAAGTGGTCGAGACCTAACCAAGGTCGAGGATGAGACATGTTACCTGTTGAAGAGAAAACTTTGTTAGAATAATCACAAATTAACTCATGCAGCACAATTCACACAGTGTACAATATTTGTTATAAGTGGTAAATGGCGAGTTAAAGGATACCCATACACATCAACCTTTGCACCATCTAATCTAGGTTCGGGTTAATCGTGTGATAAAATTAAAACCAAATCGACACCTTTTTAAAGGACTGAGTATATTTCTTTGTACAATTGGACACAAATTGTATCAGTGGAAATACAAAGAAAACCAGATACTTTAATGTGCAATGTCTATCGCTCTTAGTAGACTGATTCAGGTATAAATGGTTTGACTTAAGTTGATCCAAAAAAAATAAAATTAAAATGAAGTGTCAGGAGACCCCCTTTCCCCCCCAACCCAAATTCCTTTCACACTACCCCCCTAATAATCATTTACCCCAACACACACTACTCCCTAATAATCATTCCCGAGCCCCCCACACAACCAAAATACCTTACACCCCCCAACACACACTCCGCCCTCCCCCCCACCCATCATCAATGACGCCGGAGAAGAGGACAGGGGCAGGCAAGAAATACAAGCAGTGCACTCTGCCTCGATCGCCTGTACTGCACCCTTAAACATGGCAGTAGGGGCAGACCACTCTTTTTTTATCCTTTGGCACTCTGAATTCAATCAGCTGGAGCCATTCAAGAGCTTCCAAGCATGCAGCACATAGGAGTCATTTAACACTGGCAGTTTTTAACCAGCAGGTAAACGACCTTTTAACATAACTGACCGGCTGACATAACATTAGGCGTCTGCTGGTCGGTTTTCAGGCGCCCGATAGAACCTTTATGTGGTCCTTATTTAGACGACCATTGAACGCCTGCACTGTAAATGCAGCTGCCAAGTCTACTTTAGGATGCTAAACCAAAGTCAGTATCTTTACAGACATTGAAATAACCAGAAATCTCAAAGTAACAACTGCTCAGCTACCTTTACAGCTCTAAGTGCTGTAAATATGTGTCAATATAGGAATATCAAAAACATACTAACAGTATGAGACTGACAAGAAAACATAAAATAAATACAATGGGGTTTACTAAAGGTAGAGGCTGCTAATGTGAGCAAGAAATGAGACTGAATTATATTCTAGTAGAATGCTGAAACCAGATGGGAGAAAACAAAGATATTGCTAGTGTACAAACGAACTAAAGTTTATTATATTCACCTGGTTGGGGCTCAAAGTCTTTCAAATTGACTTCATAGTCCTCTTCGTTTATGTACTGATGTCGGCCCATCATTACAATAGCAAACTTGAACTGTAAGAAACCAAATATAACATATATTAGACATTTTGGATACACCGTTCTAAGTCTATATAATCATATGTATGTTTCACACTAAAATCTAAAACTTAAAATAAAAAACTGTGATTAAACTTTATGACCTACAAACGTTCCTGCACTTCATCGCAGTAAAAAGACAAATCCTTACATAAGTGGTTTGCCCTGCATGCATTTAGTAAGAGAAGCTAAAATTAATTCCTTACAATCAAACTCCAATTAAACTAAGCATACTGAAAAATAACCAAACAACATGACCAGAGATTAAAGTTCTTATGTGGCTTTTCAGTTAACAAAGTTAGAGGTTTTATTGCTAAATAGGTAACCTGGGCCCTTGAAAAAATCCTACCCAACCACATAAAGTCTCCTTCTTAGCAGGTCATGCCCATTTTGCACAAGGTTGGGATATAGAACCTACATTGCAAAGAATAACTGAAGTGGCCATAAGAGACATTGTTGGCAAAAAGAAGTCAGTGGAAACATGATGCCAGGGAGCAAGGGATGTACGCAGCAAAAATTTACTCCCCAAAGAGTGCATTTGCTTTATTGTCTGGCATCAGAATTTAAATGTGACAAGAACTATACTGTACTTTAAAAATTATCAAATAAAAACAATGCAGGTTTTAGATTAAAAGTTGGAAAATGGATTCACACTTAAATTTTTTATTTATTTATCTAAGTGACATCATCCTATGCATTTATTTCTTGCCTCAATGCTAAAAAATTCAATACCTGCCTACCAAGCGTTACGGGCAATAGGCTCTTCCTCGGCCAAATACTAAACATTTAACTGGAAAGTTGCCTAGAAGTGGTACAAAGTAGCTTTTGTTCCAACAATCAGCTTTCTTTTTGCTGGCAGTCGATCATTTAGAGGTCTTTTCAGCCTCTAGACCACTTCTAGTAATCCAAGCATGACTGAGATAATAGCACTCCTACATGAAGTGGCATTTTTGTGCAAGGGCTTCACACTATAAACAGGAGCAGTGGTGTTTTACAGTACATAAACACTTGCGTTAGTGCTTGCCAGGCACTCTCGTGGCAGAAACCATTAATAACTCTTAAGCATTGGTGTCTTAAAAAAACAATTGTAAGAAGCTCTGCAAAGTTCTGGAGGGGCATGCAGAGCTTCTCAATTGGTCAATGAATGACCCCTTGACTTCAAATGGATCCAGCTCTGATGCTTCCTGAATGGAAGCAGATCTCTCCCCTCCCACCCGTAATGCACGTATTGTCATCACACCGGGAATTTGGTCCTCTCCCCCCTGGTCTGAGGACATGGTGACATCACACCGGGGTAGGGAGGGGGGGGGTGCCATATTTAAAGGGGAAGTGTACTGGGTACAGTGATTACTGTATTCCATACAATTTAAAGAAAAAACACAGAAACACACACATTTACCATTGAATTAACATTTTATATACAGAAAACAGATATAAATACATAAAGACATGTATCGTAAAAGAAGCAGTTATAATTAAAATTACACTTTAAAAAAAAAAATTTTCAATGTTCATTTTTTTACATTCAGAAAAATCTACTTAACGTCTATAGTGCGCTTTTGTTAGAGAAATCTGTACCTCAGCACAGGAGACATGCAGAAAACCGCACCTGAACAGCATCAGGCACTGTTCTTCCGTCCACAGGGAAAAACAGAAGTGAACACAGTACCATAGGCAGTAAATGATCAGCAATGGTATTAACACAGTGTTAAACACTAGTGATCTAGGCTGACTGGTAACCCCCCAGTGTCATGTCACCACGTCCATCACACCTGGAATGAGGGGGCCTTTATTTATTTTCAATTAAACGCATTGAAAACAGTTTTCGCAATAGAAAACAATTTTCAGTGCAATTTTCATTTAAAAACCCCACCGCCTTAGCAGGATCCACTTCTGTCCAGGAAGCATCATTCAGATGATCAAAGCTGCTGCGGAGCTCCGATATCGCGTTAGTCACGATGACTTCTATGTCATTAAGCAACATTTACACATGCGTTAAAACAAACAAATAGTTTATGCTTTCCATGTGCCCTTTTGTGGCAGAAATCGTTAATGACCATTTTAACCTTCCTAGCGCACTGCTGAGGTCCAGATTTTTGTACCAGAAGGGCACCATAGACTTTTATGGTAAATTTTTCTTTATGTTGTAGGCCTGTTAATTCCCAAAATATGTCCGTACAAGGGGCTTATAAGCATCCTGAATATAATAATGTTTGAAGCAATTATGTAAAATATATTTATTTTATTTTATAATAAAATTAAAAAGACAACAAAAAAATCAGGGCACAAAGCTATGCTGCTATGTACTAAATCTTGCCAAAATAAAGTCTCTGGTGCCCCAGATGTTCCCATTTGCAGTTAACCCTCTCTAACCTAATTTTTCCCAAAAGAAGGTAATATGAGGGCATTTCCAAACTAACCAATTGATCTGTTTAAACTTGCAGTTTACATGTTAGAAGATCTAAATGGTAAATTGAAGCAATAGAAAGTCTGGAAATGCCAATATGCTACGTGACCACAAAGCATATTTTTTCACCTAGGGCGCAAGACTGCAAATACTGATCCTGCAATAAACAAGGGAGAGCTGTTACCCTAAAATGAAATCTGACTTACTTGCTACCTCCAAAAAATAGAAAAATGTTGGTTAATGATTTAGGTATTATTATATTCAGCTGGTATGCAGCTAGAAGTTGAAAACAATACATTACTCCCCAAATAAAAGTTATATAGTTTAATATAGCCAACACCAGTCCCCCCCCCCAAAAAAAGCTAACTGACAATTGTACCTTTTCAAACTCTTTTTCCTGAATGTCCAGCATAGCTTGAATCCTCTTCATGACTTCTCTGAAAGGTTCCCCCTTATCAAAAAAAAGGCAGGTGAAGCAGATTGATCAAGCAAAAACAGATCTGAAAAGGAAGGGGTTTGAGCAAAGAATATTGCAGACATGATAGCTGTAAAGCCGGCCTACGTGGCTTGATTCCCTGACGATCGTTCAGGGAAATGTGCACCACCTGGGGGAATCGATCCCTGGTCAATACTTTGAATGGAAACAATCTACTGTAGCAGCAGAGAACTATATTAGAGACATGAGGTAGGGGGGTGAAAGTGGTTTAACCTTCTGAGCGTTCTCCCCGAATTAACTCGGGCTGAGTTTCATGCATCATGAAACTCAGCCCCAGTTAACTGCAGCCGCGCTCAGGGTCTCGCCGTCTGACGGCGGTCGGGACCATCGGCATGTATGCTGATGCTTCCGGGTCCGCCCCCGATCGCATCACCGGTGACGCGAAGGGGGCGGGGGTAGGCGGCGCCATAGACCTCCGTCAAACTGGAGGGGCGTCGCCTTTCTTCAGCATAAGTCCGGCGTCTCCAGTGACGCCGGGCTTATGTTTAGAACCTTGAGCTGAGCAGGCAATCGCGGCAGAGCATATTGAGCTCCACCGCGATTGCCCGTGGCACGGTTATGAAAAAACCGTGCCACATGGCAAATGCTCAGAGGGTTAACAAAGTCCTTCCTAATGTGTGGCTTAGGTGAGGTGCAAACAGCTAGTAATGATTTCAAAAGCAATAGAACAAAACTTTTCAAAGCAAGTGCAAGGGAATGTGAATTTAGGAATTCTAAGACCAAAAGACTAATTCGTACGGAATATGCCCCTAGTTACATATAGTAAAGTGGTATGACCTGTATTAAGTAGTGCCCAAGACATTGGTAGAAGATGGCAATTAATTGTATTTCTGCTGCACTTCCCACCATGTTTAAAATAAAAGAACCATTTTGGGGTACCATAACTTAAAGCTTATATTGAAGAGGAATACATTTCTCACATTAGGTTTCTCACCCAAGTACCTTTTATGGGGGACATGGGGCCAATGGTGTATATTTTAAAGTATTTTATTGTGACCTGTTACAGGTAGGGCTGGACAATAATCCAATATCCATATTTATCGAAATATCAGAAATGTGTTTGCAAATTGTATCATTTGTCAGTGAATGATGTTAAGTCAGGGGCGGTTCTAGGGAGATCGTCTCGCTGGGCGAGCCCCATTGCTACCCCCGCGGCTGCTCGGGTCGCATTCGGCTTCCCGCCAGCTCTCCCAAGCTGTCAGATGAGATGCAGCCACATCCCTCATCTACACTGTACTGCTTCTACCACCAGAGCCACGCTGATAGCAGCAGTACAGCAGAGAGACACATGAAAGCGGCCAGCAGGCAGCTTCCATGTCTGCCTGTCAGCTATGATCTTCATGCAGCTCACACGCTGGCAAGAAGGGAAATGAAGAATCCACCGCACCCCCCCCCCCCCCCCCCCCCTCCTGATGAAGTGTGCTCTCTAGTGATAACATTGTTGTGGCTGAATTTGGGTACTGCAGGAATTTTTTTCCCCAACTAAGAACATTTCACATTTTTCCCTGCTCTAAAAACAGGGTGCATCTTATGGTCCGGTGCGTCTTATAGTTCGAGAAATTCGGAATTCCTCAATTCTTCAATATATGATTTTGGGATCATGGCCTAACACCCAAAAATAGTACCCTTTCTTTTGATCTTAAAGCTTAGAGCAAACGGTTATATACCAGATTTTTTAAAAGGGACCCGGCATGGCGCCAACAAAAGATATCGTACAAAACTCCAGGCCTAGTAAAACAACTTTATAAAAAGTGTGGTGGAAAAAACAAATAAAAATGTACATTCAGAAATGCTTTAAAATGTAACGAAGGTTCTACATCATGCAAAAGATTAAGAGTGCAGTTAACACAGACACATGATATACCTGCTGTATTCTTAGCAAAAATGGAATTCCAAATGTGCCGAAAACTTCCTTGTGAAAATGAGCCACAGTAATTAGCATTTCATTTTCTTTGTCTATATCTACCTGGTCCAGAGGAATTTCCTACAAATAAATAGTAAAAAAAATTGCATAAGATATTAGACACTTGTATTCCCAAAATAGAAATATACAGCCATGACCAAATACTTGCCTCTATTCGAAATGTCCGACTTGTTGCAGGTGATAAACACTCTAATAACTCCTCCTCTTGATGTACACCAATGATCTTGTAGCTTACAATTTCAAGCAGCCTTAAAAGAAAGATAAAAGAAGATGTTAAACCTTTTTAAACCATGGCACGACATGAAGAATACAAAAACAAAAAACATAACCACATATTGGAAGGAAAATAAGTTTTTGATTGCTTGCTGATTTTGTAGGTGTTCTACAGCCATAACAGCCTACAATTGTTATGGGAGGTTTATGGTAAGCTGAAAAGTTTGCCCATACACAGGCCGATTTTCACCTGATTTCTCTGCAGATTGTCCGCCGTGCGCGTTCCCGCCAATTGCCTGCTGGTTGCTCGGCCAACAATTGAGTGGGCCCCACCTGGCCAGATCAACCAGGTATCTGTTTCAACCAGTGCTGCTTCACTGTGCCCTTGTTCATTGTAACTTCCCATGGTGACTTCTTCTATAGAGACCCAGAATGAGGAACATTCATAGTTTTTTTGCGCCGACTGTTAACTTCTCACAAAACTGCTTAGCGAGTCTTGTTGCCCAGTCCAGCTGGTGTAGGTTTTGTCGTGTCCCTGTTCAGACAACTCTTTGGTCTTAGCCATGTTAGTTCTGGACAGGTTTTGTAAAAGGTACTGTAACAAGGATGGAATGGCAGAACACCGGCCCCTTACAGATGTTGCTCCTAATCCAAGCTCATTAACCCTGCTGGTTGATAGGGGATAAAATACCTATCCCCCTCATTGCAACGAAAATCAATCTCTGCCATTTGTGCACTCTGTTTGCAAAGGTTTTTGGTTGTTAATCCGATTGTTACTTCTATACTTTCTAAATTAGCAAGGGATCAAATAGTTATTATCCTCAGAGTATACCACATAGTTAGCACATGACAAAGAATAAAAAAATATATATGAAAACATGGTAGAAATATAGCAAAGCCAGTTTAATGACCGGGCCAGCAACTACAGACAAAACTTTAAATTTGATGCAGGTTTACAATAAGTTCGGAAGTTCATAAGAAACCTTTTTCTACTTAAAGTAGAACCACATCTACCATATCAATGTTACCAGAAGGCAGACACATAGGTTGAAAAAGCCCTAAGTGAAAAACTTAAACTGAGCATTAGCTTCTAAATGCATTTCACATAAAAAAAAAAAGCTTTACAACTTACCTTAGTTTACCTGATCCTTTCTCAGACAATTCAACGGCTCTTTTACATTCTTCTAGAAGATCTCTTACACAACCATGCTTGTCTGGATATAGTGTTATCTCCTATAATATATACGTGTGTAAATAAAATAGGTGCACTTTATGGTACAGACTTTTGTTAACAAAAACACTGCCTGGTAATAAGGAGGTCTCTTATTAAAACAATTTACTTACAGAACCACATTATCCTTATGGAGGGACGCGCTTTTTACAAAATGCGTGCCATGTGCGCAACCCTCAAGTGGTTAATGACATACATTGAGATATTCTGATATCTTTGCTTTAGAATATCTACACATTGCATAATAAATTTTATACAAACCTCTTCTCTAAACTGGCTATTCAGCCATATACACTTGAAACTTCTTCTGTTTTCAAAGTCTGTAATTTTCATTTTTAGCTGCAGTAGAAAAGCAGAAAAATAAAATCAAAAAAATCAGCTAATATACTCAATATCATGCACATATACAAAAGGTAAAGTAGATATACCTGCTGGTAATATAGCTTCTTTGGCTGTCTAGGCTTGAAGAATTGAAGAAGGTCTCTTAGAGTCCCTTCATAATTATGCCTAAGGGGGTTTCCAGGACCATCCCTGTAACTATAAATACAATTATATGCAGACAGGAATATTTAAAAGCACTAAACATCAGAAGCTCATAGATTTGCTGCTCCTGAATTCAATGAGTTGACACTGTGGGGTATAAAAAAGCAAAAAAGGCAGAGAAAAACATAATCGCCTGTGTCTGACAAGATGGTTTGGGTGTGGTGGACCTGTGTAACCCTAAAATGAATAGATGGAAAAATATTTTGGCAGGAATAAATACTGCTTACCCTTGAGATTTGAAGAACTGTAGGAGCATTGGATCGGTATTTAGTCTTTGTGCAACAGTCTTTGCAACCTGTAAAACAGAGGGCCATGATTCCTACCATACCAAGAGCTACAATATGTACATAGAAATAGTACCCTACAGTTTTACAAGTAAAATCTTTTTTCTAAATTGCATTATATTACTGCTCCGACAGTTACAGGTTTTAAAAGGACGCCCACTGAGCCCTAGAGCAGTGGTGGGCAACTAAGTTCATATGGAGGGCCACAAGTGCAGCCCCTAAGCATCACTAAAGGGCCGCATATAACATTTTCAGTCTATACCGACTTGTATAAGCATTTTTTTAATGCTTGGAAAATGTCTACAGCTATATGCTGTCATATTTTTTATATTTTTAAATAACAATTTGTTTTAAATTAAACTTCAAGCATTAGGGAGCACTGTAGTATGGTAATGCACATTTTGTGTCATAGGTTATGTGCCTCAGACACCATCAAAGCCTTTGGTGACATACGTCGTCTGGGTCACCAACACTGACTCAGACGCCTCTCCTCCTCTCCCCACTCTTAGATCCTGGATGAGGACCTGTCAGCGGGGGGATTGGTGGTCAGGCAAGTTCCTATGCCCTATGCAATAACAGTTAGGTTTGGGGGGGGGGGGGGGGCTAAACCCAAAGGGCTAAAGGTTGGGCACCTGGGATCTAGAGAAAGCACATTGGAATCGCCAAGTGTGGCCCTCGGCATCACTAAAGGCCTGCACATAACATTTTCAATCTATTCTGACTCGTATAATGAAAAAAAAAAAAAAAGACAGCAGGCAGAGCTACAAGACGTTATTTTAAGGTTTAAATAACAAAACCTCAAGTATTAGCAGTATAGTAATGCACATTTTGTGTTGTATTTATAACTAAAGTCTTTAATGATATCTATCTACGTTTTCTGAGGTATGTGCCGCAATATATTTTATACATGGGATAGTGGAAACATAGGCACTCACCTGTCTTTGCCCGGGATCTTCTTAGAGTAGAAAGAGAAGGAGAGGAAAGGGTCACTGACACTGACTCTACTCTCCCTGCTCTAAGATCCCAGGCCAGGACATGTCAGTGGAGGGTATCAGTGGACAAGTGATTTACTATGCATTAACAGTTAGGATTGGGGGGCCGCAAGTGGAAGACAAAGGAGGGCAACTGAAGAATGCCCAAAGGGCCACAGGTTGGGCACCTGGGCTCAAGACGGACAACTGGCAAAAGGTTTTGAAATGTCATGAACATTGCCTCAAGCAGTTTTTAAGTGCCTATGCTTAAATAAACCATACTTACATGAGAGTAATTCATTCTGTTAGACAACGTAACCACAAAACCTGGATCATTAGGAATTGTCTTGTCACAGAAAATTACATCAACACGGTGATAAAGGTCTCGGAAGTACTCCTTGGCAGTTGCCAGCTCACTGCTTTCATTCTCCAGGTCATCTCTACACAAAACAAGCAAGTTATATGACAATGGAACCTCAGTCAAATTCTTAAAGCATTTAAATTATCTCTTTCGGCTCAAAAATAGAAATATATATAAATAAAGGGGGGGGGGGGGGGGGGGGGGAGAGAGAAAGGAGAGAGCAAGAGTAGAGGGAGGGAGAGCAGTGAGAGAAAGCCTTAGATTCCCAAAATGTCCCTACCATCTCTACCTGCCGTATATACAAAATCATTCTATTAGAACAAACTAATTTCACATTTAATATGTGCAAACTAAACACACTCACTTTTGGAATACTATAATGTCACCATCCATAAGCTCATCAAGTGCTTTATCAAGGGACACATCATAATCTTGAATGCGTTCAGTTAAATTCGGTTTTACTTCCTGGGAGAAAAAAAAAAACAAAATGTCAAGAATTTTGAACAATACAAATATTTGACTATTTGCGGTTTTATATTTATTTTATCTAAAACTTCATGGTTTCAAATCCAAATCTGAACTTACTTGCCACAGCATGATCTAATCGACACAAAAGTGCTAATCTTATCAATCACAGATGATTATTTGCAGGTCAGCTTCTAACTACCAATAATTAAAGACTACAAAGAGTTGTATTGAGAAGAACAGAAAATAATTTCCCTTATTTTTATATTAAACACCAAATAAACTGCAGCTTAACACCATTTTTGGATCGCCCCTCCCACTGTGAGATGCTCTGACACAGCAAGTGTTTTGTAAATAATCACCACAAGGGCACTGTGGACGGATATGTCACAAGTGCCCAGTCCTGTGGGATTTTGATGGCAGCTTCACGTCTGTGGGATGTAAAGTAGGCCGTAAAAAGATGAAAAGCTCAGGTACCATTGTAGAAGAGACTTAATTGAATTAAAAGAATCTAAAATTTAGATTTTGAAAAGTGCCACTATGAAATTAATCTACATACAAACCAGAGATGCACACATTTTTGGTTCAGCAATATGCAACAATTGTAGAATGAGATTACCTCATAGAGGATAAGGTTAGTTCCTTGCGGAAACCCAGCTCGCTCACACATAACTGGTAGCAGGTCACCTATTGTAACAGAGGAAATATTTAACAAATTATTACCGTATTTTTCGGACTATAAGATGCACCGGGCCATAAGACGCACACAGTTTTTAGGGCAGGAAATCCAGAAAATAAAATATTTATCAAGTTTTCACATCAATTGTTAATGCAATGAGTTTGGGTGGCAATATTCTTTTCAGCCAGCAGAGGTCACTAGCAGCAGTGACTCAGCACATGTCTTCACACTGAACACTCAGGGAGGAGGAGGGAGGGGGGGGAACAAATCTGCAGCGTGTTCTTTCTCCCTCTCTTCTGCTCTTAACAGCTCAGCTGTGATTGTGCCCGTGTGTCAGTGTGAAGAGCCGAGTTCACACTGACACAGAGAGGGAAAGATGTCTCTCTCCCTAGCTTTTCTGGTGGGCAATTTTAGAGAACAGCTGAGAGAGCCGGCAGCAGCCGGCATCTCTCAACTGACAGTTCCCTCCAGCTCCTCCGGCTAATGTCCGTGCCGGGGGAGTTGGCGGGCAGCCAAGATGCGACCACCAGCGGCCGAGTGGCCCCGGGGGTCGCACATTCGGACCATAAGACGCAGACACTTTTTGCCCCCAATTTTGGGGGTGAAAAAGTGCGTCTTATGGTCCGAAAAATACGGTATATTGTTATTATATATAACAATATATTATATATTATACTAAATACTTACGTATTTTACATGAGATTGGTGTGTAGATATGTCCACAGTAATTTAAACTTCGACTTTTCGGATCATACATTTTCAAGAACAGCATAACATCATCTGTCATAACACATAAATCTAATTAGGACACACAAAATACTGTAAAAACTCACAAAACACATTTAACCATAGAACAACATTTTTTTATATTCTTTAGCAGAAAGTGACCCTCTATTAATCTCCTGGGCATAAGGGGCTTTTCGCGCTATTCAATATCTGGATCGGTTGCTTCTGGGCATAAGTAGTTTGATTGCTCGAGAGTCAATATAAATAGGATACCAAACTTTTGGGACTACAAAAGCCAAAGTAAACCATATCATAGTATTGTATATATAAAAGGGCCTAGTAGACATTAAAATTAAATTTTACATGCAAACCGCAATGAACAGTTTAGAAAACTGTGCTGCAATTTGAAAACTTGAAGTTTCCTTTGAGATCACCATCCGCGGTGTCCTCTTACAGTGCACTGTGTGTGCACAGTGTACAGTGCAGAGCGAACAAACTAGGTTGCAGGGTTATACAGTCTTAATACAGTGGCCTCACCCATACCTCTAAACAATATAGTATCACAACTAAAGTTATATAGCAACATATTACCAACAAAATTAAGTAAACTAGATCAGGTACACTAAAATTACACAGCTCAGACAAAGTAAAGGAATACTGAAATCATACAATCACTATTCAAGTTGCAAATATGTAATGGTAATATGGAAAATAGCAGAAAATTGCTATGCTCCTAATAAATCAAGTTACAGATTTCAACATGTTCGAAATAGAAAAACACAAAAAACCCCAATAACACAATTCTAAACGATCAGGTCCGATATGTATATTTGTAGAATCAAGTGCCTGCATGTCTTGTGCTCCATTCCAATTCACAGATAAGCATTTCAATAAATAAAAAAACAACCCACACAGGTTTTAAGAGTTAAAGAGTTAATTCTACATCCCAGCACCCATTAAACATATTCATAAGCCAGATAAAATTAACCGCTAACATTAAATTCAGCATGCAACAGAGAAAAATTAAATAAATTCCATAAATAGAAAAAAAAAAAAATCACAAAAACACACACAGACTCATTAATAAAGAGAAAGTTTTAGAGAGGATAGCCTACACTTACGGTCTTTGTCAAACTTGGGAAGTGTTGCCCCGCTAGCAGCCAATTCTGGATCTACAGTTTCCAAAAATATTGTCCAAGGATTCTCATTGTCACTGAGTTCAATCATCTAAAACAAGGTACAGTAAAAGTTTTCAAACCGATTCAATTTAAACTGAAACCCCTGTCTAGATAAATTTTTCCTCTGGTTGTAGAAAGTTGTAGCAATTCATTGGATGCGTCCACCATGTACTTTGTAATTGAAAAGACAACGGCTTCTCTGAAGTGAATTGATGATCATACACATACAAAAAGGAACACAAACTGCTACACCCAGTGTTTTGCCTGTTGCTGCCTACGGGCCTAGGACATTCCATTGTACACACTGGGGCATAGCATGCAATAATGTGCTACATGTCCATTGAGAATCAACAATAGTGCAGCGATAATTGGGCCGGGGTTGATCGTTATGCACACGTAAAAAGTTAGAGCATCCATGTCGCACTAAAAACACATATTTTAGCCCTAGACTTAACAGATTCAATGGTATCAAATATACCATCAAACATATTTCGGGATGCCCCAATCCTTTCAGAAGCTATGTGTCTACAAACTTTACACATATCTTATGTACCAATGTAGAAGCCAAATTTTTAGCATCAAAAATGTAAAGCCAAATAACATATGGCTTATACTCGAGCCAAGTGAACTGTGCAGGCAGACCCTAAACATGTTATTACCAAAATTGCTGTAAAATGTAGAAAAGGGTTCTAGCAAGAAGAAAACAAAAAAAAATTATTGCTCTTGCGCACACCATTCCACTTTGTCATGTTTCCACAACCCTTCTCTACATCTCCAGCTATTTTAGTGAGGATACCATGTTCTAGGGCTTTGAGATTTAGTCCGAAATTTCACAACTATCTCTAATTAGGACATGAAAATAAATTTGCTGTGTGCTTCTGCCTTAGCAGCTGCAATGCCCACTCATACTGGAGTCATTCGGTTTTTCCAGTTTTTCTTTTTTCAAATTAGGTACTCTCTGCTTATACTCTGGTTGGCGTATACTCAAGTATACATGGTATTTGTGAAGACAAAATCATATCCAATTGTCAGATCATTGATCAAATGGTCTCGGAGAATGCAGACACAAGGAAAGGCTTGACACAAGCTAATCATTCACACCATTTTCCTAGGATTGTTTTATTGGAGTGGTCCTCCCTTCAAGTGAAAGCACTCCTTTATTGGTCATTCCTGAAATGGCAAACCCCACACTTGGAGTTTTCAAAAGATTGTGAAATATTTGTGACAACCTAAGGGAGTCACGATACTGCACACATCAGTGGAAGTAGAAATCCCCATTGCAATATGCACAAGGGTTAAAACGGCCCACTCTCCATTTGGTGAAAAGTGCCAGGCGCACAGAATGCAGAGGGGTAAGGTGTATGTAATGTAAAGAGGATATACAGCCGTGCCCATAATTATTCATACCCCAGGCAAATTTTTACTTAAAGTTATTTAATCAACCAGCAAATTATTTTATGATGGGAAATTACAAAGGTATCTCCCAAAAGATAAGACGATGTAAATAAAAGCTGATAATGTTTTTTTTCTTATACATTTGAGCAAAAAGTGTCATGTCCAAAATTATTCATACACATCACAAAATGTCACAGTCTCTGGGAAAATCCAAAGTTCTATACCATTCCAAAAAGGTCCAATTTGTTCTAAAGCAACCTAATTGCCCTGAATAATTGTGAACAGCTGTTTAAATCAACTCAACAACCCAAGTTCCAGTTGCTACAGTGCAAAGTATTAAAAAAAAAAATGTTTAAAAGATGTTTCCGCACTGTAGAAAATCTCAGAGATTGTGTCGGAAGCCAAAAGTGTAGAATAAGCTGGTAGCTGGACCTCTCAGAGAGTGGCCCCTCAAAAAAGATGGCGTGTACAAGGGATAAAACACAAAAGGATAGTTTGGCAAAAAACTGCTCTGTATATTGGTTGGTTAATTTTAAGGTTGCTGGGTTGTTCAGGCCCTGTCATGGGTTTTCATGGGGGTATAAAGTCTTTATATACATAACCAATTATCATATTAATATTATATATATCTTGTGGTGTATAGCGATTAGCTATTTTACTATGATACAATGTACTCCATTTTGTACCACTATTTCCAGAAGTCTGTATAAAGTTCATCCCTGAACGAAAGCAGAAGTAATCTAACGAAAGGGCTCCGCTATGTCTATACATTTGCATGGTACAACCATTACATCTTATCGAGTTGTCACATAAATTTTGGATTTTACAAGGTGTCCATTGTTGTAATACGAGGTATGAAGTCATCCCTATGTCCAGATGGTTGCCAACACCAATTAGGTGGACTAGCTGCTATCTAGAACATGTCACCCTAATCCGATTTATGGCCTGAAGGTAAAGAGTCATCTTTGTATTCTTAAATATTCATAAGTTGAGCAACATTGCCATCCAGTGACGAAAACGCCACATAGCACCCGATGAAAGTAAAAATTTTCAAAGGGTTAAACATGACGTACATCTAAAAGCCTGCCCATCTTTTACCCAGACACGCCTTCGTGCTCTGAATTCATTGGAGAATTGAAACAGCGGAAGGTATGTGTCTTAGATAAGAAATGATTATTTAAAGTAAGTGTAAGAGGCAGGAGAGGAAAAGAGAAAGAAAAGAACAAAAGAAAGGGTAAGAACGGAAGGAGCGCCCATTCCCCAGCCAACGCCTTCTTTCTACAAAGCAATTCCAAGTCTTGGTAAGGAATCTCTTTATCTTATTCTCCAAATCAAATATTGAGGTGATACCTACTTAGCTCTGCATCTTTGCAGAGCTTAGAGCTAGTATAACTCAGGATATCAATGGTTGATAACCGTGCACATTATCAATTAATTGACCTATCTTTGAGTTTAGAAGTAATGCCGGCCATACACATGCCGAGCTGAAGCGATATCGCCCTCCGATATCGCTCCGGGA
>CM070039.1:55999815-56015704 GCA_036250615.1 Ptychadena robeensis
CCCCCCCATAAAATGGTTAAATATAGGCTCAAAGTGTCAGACTTTTTAAGCTAATTAATCCAAAATCCCCTGCAAAGGGTCCCTGAGCCTTTAAATGATCTCACAATCATGGGAAAGACTGTTGACCTGAAAGCTGTGCAGAAAATCATTAAAACCCTTCATAAGGAGGAAAAGCCTCAAAAAAGGTAATTGCAAAAGAAGTTGGATGTTTCCAAAGTGCTGTATCAAAGCACATTAATAGAGAGTTATGTGGAAGGGGAAAAGTGTGGAAGAAAAAAGGTGCACAAGCAGCAGGGATGACTGCAGCCTGGAGTTGGTGCATTAAGAGCCACCAAACACAGATAGATGCTGGACATAGGATGCTTCAAATTTCATATTCCTCTCGTCAAGATGTTCCTGAACACACAAAGTCATAAGCCTCTTACTAAAGAAAAAAAAGAACTAGTCTGTTTGCTCAGTGATTCAAAATGATGTTTTCTGATGAGCAAATTTTGCATCTCATTTGGAAACCAAGGACCCAGAATCTGGATGAAGCATAAGGAGGCAGTGTGAAGTTTCCACAGTCTGTGTTGGATTTGGGGAGCCATGTAATCTGCTGGTGTTGGTCCACTGTGCCTTATTAAGTCCAGAGACACAGCCGTGTACAAGGATATTTTGGAGCACTTCATGCTTTCTTTCACAGATTTAGAGCTTTATGTACATGCTGAATTTTCCAGTACGACTTGGCACCTACCAAAACCTGGTTCAATTACCATGGGATTGCTGTGCTTTATTGGCCAGCAAACTCACTTGACCTGAACCACATAGAGAATCTTGCCAAGAGAAAGAGGAGAGACATGCAAAATTTAGAAGAGCTGAAGGCCGCCGTTGAATCATCCTGGTCTTCCATAACACCTCAGCTGTGCAACAGGCTGATAGCATCCTTGCCACACCGCATTGAGGAAGTAATTGTTGCCAAAGAGGCCCAAACCAAGTATTGAGTACATATGTATGATTATAGTTTTTAAAGGTGTGACATTTTTAAAATTAAAATCTTGGTTTTATTGATTTCATGTTATATTCTAAATAATTATTGAAATACAACAACTTTTGAACGATATGAGTGATTTGTATTTGTGAAAAATCTGAATGTTTCAGGGTACCTGTCAGGAACATTTTTAAAAGGATACAGAAATAAAAACATCATGTAAACATTTTTAAAGCCCTTGGGCACATAGGGAGATTCAAATTCTGGAGCATGCCAGTGTGACAAACTTATATCATTATATAGGGAGGCAAACCTAAAATAGAAAAAAAGAGAAAAATCTAAAAAAAATTTAAGAACCACAAAATAGTTATCTTTAGTTATAAATGTATCACTTTGGGCACTTTTGTACTCTTTGCGCTGGCCACTGCGTTTGAAGGCACTGCGTCACGTATCTTGGAAGCACTGAGGCAGGTTGTTCCAATGTAATTGTAATGAAAGTGCATGCGTCAGCCCATCCAATAACATGTACAGTGGGTATGAGTGCATTGCCAGCACTGGACACAAAAGCCTTGGCTGTGTTGTAGCGTTAAAGAGCTCTAATACCATAAACACCTTGGTGAAGGTATAAGCCTTATGTTCAGTAGTTATAGTAATCAAATAGCAACACACAACCAACCGGTTAATTATTAGGTTCAGTATTTCCAAGTTGCTAAACGCCAAGCATCTCTTTTCATCTCTAAATTCCCTGAACAGTGCTCTGGACAATGGCGATTTTATTTAAAGTTTGGTTATTAAAACTGTGGATGCCCATATCTCTATGTAAACTGCCTGGCTCCCTAAAATACTTACTTTCAAAACAGACCATAATTAGAATGGCAAACATTGCAGACAAAAAAAGGGTTTCCACATAAACCCTCAGCATTAAGTTGTTCAGTATGTAGGGCTCCCAGGTGCACAAAAAACACTTTGAAACCGTGCAAGTATTTTTCAACACTTACCACCATCTTGCCTCTGAATAATTTCGGAATAGTCCCCTCAACACATGTACCTTTCATTTTGTTTTCAACATTATCCAATAACTGTAAGGTAAAAAGAAAAAATCAAATGCTTAATGTTTCAATTCTCATACAGGGTCAGAATAAAAGAAATGGAGAAACTGTATTACTTAGAGATTTAGACATGTTTACTTTCAAGCAGAACTAGTGTTACTGGTTACTTATGGGTTACTTTTCTAAGTTAACAGGGCTGAGATGATAGGCTCGTAGGGTCAGATTTGCTCATGGTGCCCACATCCTCCCCATATAAATATTAAAAAGCCCGGCTATTCTTGGAAACCAAATATCAAATCTGGTTATATACTTTTAAAACATCAGAAATGTAGTAGGTAGTTAAGAGTGAGATATTAAATAGGGTACAACTTAAGACCTAGTATCAAATCAGGATTAGGGAAGTGCATTTTTTTACATGATGTTAATTTGGCTATCGAGTATCATTGAGAGAAAAAAGAAAGTGTCAAATCATGTCCAAAAAACAACAAACGTGGTTTTGACACGTACTGTTTATTTAATGGACTCACAAGTGCACTTGTACACATGATAACACAGTTACTGCCTGATAATTCCCATGTTTGATGCAATGGAGACTAGGCATTAGGATCTATGAAGAGTTGTTTCAACAGGTTTTGCTTAACCTCCTGGGTGTTTCGCTCGAAGCAAGTACGGGCGCAGCCCTCCTTCAGCATGCAGCATTTCTACAGAGCTGCATTGACACCGGCAGTGTGTAGTGAGCCAGGAGGAGAGCCAGCAATTACAGCAGAGTACAGTGAACTTCACTGCGATTGCCCAGGCAGTGGCTTGTCATGCCATAAAAAATGGTGTGAGAAGCCCGTAACACCCAGGAGGTTAAAAGAAAAGTCACCTGTACTAAACGGGTCAGCATTGGGTACAGACCCATCTTCATCCATTTTATAAGGAGAATTGTTAAATCTCAACACCATTCCTAGCCATACACATCTATCTTTGGGGAACCTGCCCAAAACAATTGAGGTTGACCACAAAACGTCTTGAACATTGATCCGCCAGGTCGTTTTTTTGGGTCAATCCGTTAAAAGAAAAAGTACGTTTTTGGAGGGTCTGGATCCTCTTCTGTTCGACCTGCTCATATTTCCCTATACTAGCTCCCTTTCCTGCAACCTTCACCCATACAGAATATATAATTTATCTGTAACCATAAAAATAAAATGATTAGATAATAACATGGAAGGAGTAATGGGTTGCATTAACCCCTTACTTCTTCCAAAGCCATTAACCACAGCACACCAATAAACACTTAACCCAGAATCACACAGTTGTCAAATATAGTAAAAAACTGCTTCCTGTAATAATGACATTAATTATCACAGATAACAGCAAAACCAGGAAAAAACACCTACCCGCATTCAATTCCCAAAAAAACTGATAGAATGTATATTTAATCATTTCAACAAGTATTAAATATAAAACCGCAAAGCTGACAGTTGTACATTTACAATACACTACTAACATCACATAAGACCACCAACAGCGATTAAACGATGACCCCTATCAAACTAAACACCAGCACAACCATTAAACTCACAAAATAAAATAAATGTTTAAAAATGTATACAATACATAACACAATAAATAGTGAAAAATGTATACCGGATAACCTGGAATGAGCATTAACTTATTCCCAATACATTAACCCCCATCCTACATTAACAGACACATCATAGCAAGAAACCCAGACAAATCTACACTAATTTCAACAAAGCAATGCAATAATTAAATACATTATGATATATAAAAACATTACACAAAGTCAAATCCCAAACATGAATCCCTTCTTGTCAAACACATTCATTAAAAAAGAAAAATAAAGGAAACTTACATATAAACTTCAAGACTTACCAATACAAATGCAATACATAAATGAAAAATAAATTAACCTCTGTAAATCACAGTAAATAAATGTAAAATTACTTACAGTTATTATGTCCAATCCAGTGCTCAAGTCTATTCATGATTAACCTCCCTAGCGATATGCCTGAACCCAGTTCGGGCAAAGGGGCGCTGCAATTATCGATACGCCCGAACTGGGTTCGGGCACATCGTGGGAGCTCACCTGGTCCGCCGCCGCCATCTTCTCCGTCTTCTTCCGGGTCCCGGAGGCGGGACCCGGTCTTAAAGAAAAAAAACATTTTTTTTCTTTTTTTTACATTTTTTTTCACTTTTGAGCTGGATTATAGCAATGTCTTTCTATAATCCAGCTCAAAGTGGATCCCGCTAGCAGAAACGCTCGCGCTGAGCGTTTCGGTTAGTGGGATCTGTGTCCGGCTGCACCCGAGCAGATCCGGAAATAGCCGAGGTCTTCGGCTATTTCCATGATCTGCGCTCGTGTGCCAAAGACGTCACGCGCCAGGCGGGAGATTTAAAGGTACAGAAAAAAAAAATTCTTAGATTTATTTTTTTACATTTGTTTTTATTTTGATTGGATTGGATAAATGTTTTATAAATGTTTTATCCAATCCAAATCAAAAGAAAACAAGTGTAAACTTATAAATAAAAAAAAAAAAAAAAAAAAAAAAAAAAAAAAAAAAAGAAAAAGATTTTTTTTTCTGTACCTCTAAAGCTGGCCATAGCACTTCAATCTCTGGCCGATTTTGCGAATGATCACCATGCGCATTCGGGGTGATCGCAAAATGAACGCGCGCACCTGGAGCAACCGTTCGTACTCGCACAAAACTTTGATCAGCCAGAGAACAAAGTTTTTCGCTGCTCGATCGCCAGTACTTTGAATGGGGACAAGGGTCCCCATCCAAAGTATTGGTTGTCAAATCATAAATGGTGTATTTCGAACGATTGACCATGGCATGATGATGTCATCATGCTGCGGCCGATTGTTCGATGAACGCCCGCCAAGCATAGCGTCTATAGCTGGTTTAACCTCCCTAGCGTTATGCCCAAAGTACTGGCGCAGTCTGATCGTGAATCAAACTGCGCCCGTGCCGGAATCAGGCGCAACCGCTGGCTCTGTGTGCCTGCAGAATTTCTACAAAGCTGCAGGCACACAGAGCCTTTCCGCCCCCATCACGGGGAGCCCGACGTCACGGGGAGCCTTTGTTTACCAACATTGGTACCCAGTGGTGACAGACATCACATAGCGCCAATTTTGGTATATAAAGGCTCCCCGTGCCAAGGGCACGCACAGTGAGCATAATTACTGTGCAGGACCCAGCAATCTTACCTCATATACCACAGGACATTGTCGAGGATGGACGTCTTTAGCGGTAAAGGCTTTCTTTTTTTAACTCCGAGATGAACCTTGGATTCCTTTTGGGTGCTGCTCTATGGAATTATGGCTTATTTTATTTTTTCACATTTCCGGATGGAAGGTGGGTTCATGTACTTTGTTGGGGTATTTTTTCTTTGTGGTTTACCAAGAATCACTTTTTGGGATTTTAATAGTTTATGGACAACAGCGCTGGATTTGACATATTAACTTACTGTGATTTTCGGGTTTGTAGATTTTTTATATGTAATGCATTTGTATTGGTCACCAAGACTTATATGTCAAATGTATATCGGCTACAAGTAATTATTACATGTAACTGGTTTATTTAAATGTATATGTATGTTTACTTTATTTTAATTATGGTGTTTAACGCTAAGTAGTGGATGCCTAGGAGGTTAATTCTTACTTTAGGGGTTAAAATTACCTATTTAAAGCACATTAAATTTTAAGAATGAAATATAAGTATGGGATATGAATGTGTATGTGGTTATTTTAAACTGCAAAAAGTTTATGGTTTTAATTGTCAGCTTACAAGGTTTTTTTATTTAAAAAATGCATAACTTCTTGTTTTCTATTGTCTGGTTTAGTGCATTGAGCGGCATTTCAGAAGGAAATATGGGTTATTAATAATGATTTTAATTGTCGGGTATTGTGTAGATAAACCAGGAAAAAACATGTTATTTCTGGGTTGGAAAAGTGTTTTTAATGCATGTATTGCCGCACAGGTGTTAATGGATTTGCAATCCATAAGGCGGGAGGTGGGGATAAATTATTTCAACACTTGGTAAGCCCTGCGCCACCATTGCCGATAAAAGGCATTACAGGAAGCGACCTGTTTTATCAACAGGCAAGAATATGCTAACATTTAATGACCCAAGGTGGGCTGCATTGATTCGCAGAATAATCTATGAACGATTGTACAATCCCAATGAACTCGCACACAAATCGACTGTCATTCAAATATCTCTCTGGAATCAACACTTGCATGGCTAGCTTAAGCTACTTGACATCCTTTATAAACCTACCACTCTGCACAATTCCTGAACATCATGTTGCATGAAGCTGTCTAATGTCTCCCATCTGTGAATTAAAAATGTATTAACATTAGTAAGGGGAAACAAAAATGTGCACCCTGCTCTAAAGTCTTAAAAGTCCTTAGAAAGGAAGTTCCAATACAAAGCGTAAGACTTAAGTAAACCCCCACTTGCTCTCATTGCCCAGTACAAGTCAAAGTAATATTACTTTCTCTGAGGGGCAAACAATGCTATTATTACAATAATTAAATTTAAAAGGTAAAACTAAACTATGAAATAGACTGATCACATGCAAAGTGATATATTTCGAGCCTTTGTTATCATTTTGATGACTATGGCTTACAGTTTATACACGTATAGATTTTTGCACAATCGACGATAGATTAGAGCAGGATGTGCTATATTTTGATCCAATATCGATTGTGCCTATATCGAATGTACACACTGTATTTTCGTTCCAACGGTTTTCAAATGAAATTTCGTTTGATTAGAAATAGCTTCATTTAAATGTATTAGATCGAACAAAAATTATCGAATAAAACAATAGAACGTTCGATTTACATTCATTTTTTACAAGATAGATGAAAATTTACCAACATTTCCGATCAGCTTTCGATAGATTTTTTGTTCGATATCATTCTCTTTTGTTCAAATGTTGGTCGAACTAAACCTTTGTTTGGTTTTCGATAAAAATCTTTTTGAATCTATCGAACAAAAAAAATCGACCCATGTATTCTCACCTTACGGTAAAGATCTTAATTGGAAAAATATCAGACCGTTGAAAAGTATACTCATGCATATGTACACAGTTCTTGGTTTGGGCCACTTTTGCATCAATTACCTGCCGGCTGGCCGCTTCCATGCGTGTATCTCTGATGTACTGCTTCTATAAGCACCACTCTGCTGGTAGAAGCAGTACAGTGCAGATGAGGGATGTGGCAAGATACTCTATGGGGTTCAGGTCATGCGAGTTTGCTGGCCAAACAAACACAGTAATTCCATGGTCATTGAACCAGGTTCCTGCTACAAATTAAAGTCAGCATCTTAACCTGCTCTAGCCAGGATTGGGCACACACGAGCCTGTGGCTGGTGCTCCTTTTTCTTACACACCTTCCACTTAAAACTTTCTATTACCTTTTGTAATGCGTCAATGATGGTTTTCTGCACAATTGTCAGGTCAGCTGTCTTTCCCATGATAAAAGGTTTGAGGGATTGAGTAAATTCTACTGAACTAGACAGACCATTTAAAGGTTCAGGAACTCTTTGCTGGTGTTTTGGATTAATTACCTGATTCGAGTTTGATACTTTGAGCCTAGAATATATATAGAACCTTTTCACAATATTCAAATTTTCGGAGGATTTAAATTTTGAGTGTTTTCGTAAGCTGTAAGCCATAATCATCAAAATTATAACAAAAGGCTTAAAATATCTTGCTTTGCATGTAATCATTTTTTTTACATTTATTAGCTTAAGTTTTTTAGTTGAATTACTGAAATACACAAACTTTTGGATGATATTCAAATTTTTCGCAAATTACCTGTATTTTTGGGATATGGTAGCTAAATCAAGTGTCCCAAGGTTTTTTCAATAAAAACAAACAGCATAATTTAATGACTAAAAAACGCAGTCAAGTACGAATGCTTTGTTTCGTAGTAGGCCTAGGATGCCTCTTCATAAATAGTTTGCCTGTTTTAATATATATATTTTTTTAAAGTTCTAAGTCCTATAAACAAAACATGATGTTCTCAGTTTACTTGATTATTTACCCTAAACTATTTAACTTATTGCCGTAAATCTACATTTAAAAGAAACCCTATATGTTAGATATTGGAATGTGATCAATTTTACATCTTCGTTTTTTTATTATTATTATTATTTAGACATACCCAAATGATTTTGTCAACTTCTTTGTTCCCACAGGCTTGTCACTATGCTGTAACTCGTAGAACACGCGTTGCAGAGCCAGCGGAACACTTTTTGACGAGTCATCGCCTTCTGTGGGCATCATATATACAGCCTTGTGGAAGGAAAAAAAAACACATTGAATGCATTTAGTCTACATTCACTGTCTTCACAGAATTTATAGAATTGTTTTCTTGTCTCCTATTCTCACACATGTCATTTGTACACTAAATAAAATGCACCAAATACACACAGAAAAAACACAGGCTAGAGAAAAACAGATCACAAAGTCGTCACCAGCACAATCAACCTAGCAAATCCTGGCAAATCTTTGAAATATTAAATATGTAGCATCAACATATTATACAATACTTTTCAGTGGACAGTCATGTCATTAACTGTGAATTATAGGACCTTATATTCACACAAAAATCAGTCTAATGTCATGAAAATATTCTAAAATACCTTTCGAAGCTGGTTTGTAAAAAACAATGTTTGTAGTAAACTGTTCATGTAACACGTTGCTCCCTGATTTTTTAGTCCAACATATCCTGTGTGCTTTTTTGAATCCCACCTGCAGGTAATAATATACATTTGTTATTATATCAAGGCGGGGAGAAATACAAAAAGGTGATCCTTTAAATACTTACGCTACACCATGAGGTGCATCAGCCTGTACATAGACTTCAAAAGTCACTTTATCATCTTCTATAAAGCCTTTATCTTGATCAGTAACTTCCTAGAATTATGGGGAAATAAAGATGAAGTATTAGGAAAATGAACATGCAATACAAAAAAACAAAAAAGCACCAAAACTAAATTGTAAATTTTGTAGAGGTACAAAATTAGCTTGTTCCATATCACGTCAGTTATTTAAATTGGAATAGCAAAGGTCCGCATGAACCACACAGGCTGAAAAGATCTGACACTACCAGGATGTATCTGCATTATTACATAAACGACACTGGTACGTCCAGACTTCAATTGAGAAAGTCACATGGGTTTGAATACATGTACACGACTAGGGCTTTTGTTGCAGGTACTGCACCTTTTGGAGGAATGTTCTATTTTGTTCATGCGCTTGTGACAAACACAAAGTAAACTCAACAAGAAACACTGATTTACAAAACCCCCTTTAATTGGCACATTAAAGGGTTCAAGAAATATTAGTGTTAAGCCCACCATACACCTTTCAAATCACTGTACAATTTCCATTAGCTCTACCAACATATGCAGAATAGTGGCCTCCCTAACGCTTAGACCACACCGTTTTTAATGGCAGGGTACGGGTGATTGTTTTTCCTGCTCTCTCTTCTCCCCTCTACTCATTACCGTCATCATCGGTGGCCACCCAAACTAATAACAATCGACTACCTCCACATATTAAATTAGATTTCTGTCATCAAACACAAAATTACCCATCAAGGAGTTATCTTATACTAAGGAGGTACTAATATCCCATTTAAACAAATACCAATTTGTTTTTAAAAGCCAAGGGTCCTTTGAGCACTAGGAATTAACAGGGACTAAAAATTCTTGAATTAAGATCATGAGCATCACATTAACCATACCTGTGAAATCCAATTTCTCTGACCCTGAAAGCCACATTGGTTCGGCTATACAATGTAAAGCAATGGTTCTCAACCTGTGGGTCAGGACCCCTTTGTAGGTTAAACGACCATGTCAAAGGGTTCGCTGAGTTCTCTGGAAGCATCAGGGCTGTTCCTAACAAGCAGCAGCGCTGATGCCCTCAAGTGGACATTAGACTCTTAACTTCCCACCACATACATAATTACTTACCTGATTGTGTTGGAAGTGACATAGTAGAGTGTGACTTCCGGTATTTGGAACACAGAAGTGACAATCTGCACCCAAAAGTGACTGACGTCACTTCCGGGGCCACAGATCTAAAAAGGTTGAGAACCACTGATGTAAAGGAACAATTATCGTATTTCTTCCACTCATCCTGTATAATAGACTAGAATGTGTTCCTTTCCTTTAGCCAAGCCAAAAAGCCACTGCCAAGGAGGAGATATTAGATAGCATTACTCATTCTCTAAACCTACTGACCAACTTATCAAGAGACACATTTTACAATTAGATAGCATGAGTACTTATATTAAACATGCAGCATTGTAATAAATACATTTTGTGACAGACTTCCATCTCCTCCCATATGTAAAAAGCTGCCAATGGGTAAGCTGTTAGTGCCAGATTGTAAAATATGCCTCTTTATAAGTTGATCAGCATGTTCAGAGAATGGGTAGTGCTATAAAAACATGACAATTCAGCCCTGACATTTCATATTACTATAGCGCATGCGAAGCTTTTTTTTTTTTTTGCTTTGTGGTACCAACCAATGGCAACCTTTAAAACAGACATTAACGTTACACAAGGAAGACGCAATGAATTTGCATCCACAAACACTTGTATACTCCATCCATGCATGAATAGTAAGGAATTGGAATGAGTTCAATGCAAATTCGGAGCTCCCTCTAATTGCCAATACAAATGTCAACACAAAAAATGAGATTTCAAAATGCGAATTACATCAGAAGTTAAATGCAGCACAGTAGCGACCATTCGAGACTGGGCAAAGCAAGTACAGCATGTGCAGGGAATGGAGGTTTTTTTTCACGCCAGACATGACCGGATCATGACCGGGCTTGTTTCCATTGTACGTCGGGGCCCCTAGGCTAAGCGTATACACTCAGCAGGGGTCCTGACGTATCCCACAGACTCAGCCTGCCGGCGGATGGTCTGTTTACACATCCGCCGGTGTAAAGGCTGAACGTACTCGACTATGTTCAGCCTGACACCGGCGGATCGGCTGGGATGGGGTCCCAATGCCATGGAAACAAAGCCTTAGGATGATGCATCAGTTAAGCACAGTAGAGTTGCAATGGGTTTCTCATTCCAGTTCTCTGCCTGAGATCTTTGTAGGCAATAGAAAAATCTTGCCTTTAACAGTTTGGTTGCCCATCCATTGCTACACTACAGTTGCAATTAAAATGTGAACGCTTTGGGATTACATGGAGGTTTGCATGAATTGTTAATAAAATGTGCTCTGATCTCACACCAATTGAAAAACAGTCTGCTTGAAATAATAATACACAAGCATTTGTTTTCGTGTTTTTATTGAACATAACATGTACAGTCACAGTGCAGGGTGGAAAATTATGTGAACCTTTGAACTTCATAACTGGTTGACTCTCCTTTGGCAGCAATAACCTCAACCAAACATTTCCTGTACTTGCAGATCAGACCTGGACCACTCCTCACAAAACTGTTTCAGTGTTGCTATATTTTTGGGATGGGGTGTGAATCACTCAAATCGGGTTGGGGTCAGGACTGGGCCACTCCAGAAGGTGTATTTTGTTCTGTTGAAGCCATTCGTTTGTTGAATGACTTGTATGCTTTGGACAGCAATGGATTTCTCTGTGGTGTCCTTCCATGTACTCCATTCATGTGCCAAATATTTCTGTAAGTCTTTAGCCCACACTCTAGGTTTCTTCTTTACCTTATTCTGCGCTGTACTCTTGCAGTCATCTTTACAGGATGACCATGCCTAGCCTAGGCAGAGAAGCAACAGTGCTAAACTTTCTCCATTTGTAGACAGTCTGTCTTACCGTGGGACCTATGAACATCAAGGCTTTTGGAGATACTTTTGTTACCATTTCCAGCTTAAGTCAGCATTTAAGTCAACAATTCTTGACCATAGGTCTTCTGAGAGCTCTTTTCTGCAAGGCATGGTTCACATCAGACAGTGCTTCTTGAAACCAGTAAACCCAAAACTGATGTGTGTTTTTTTAAAGGGACGGACAGCTTTCAACAACACATCCAATATCATCACACTGATTGGTCTCAAGGTTGGCTTCACTCCTGGCTCCAATTAGCTCTTGGAGGAGTCATTAGGCTAGGGGTTCACATACCTTTTCCACACTGCACTGTGAATGTTTACATGTTCTGTTCGACAAAAACATGAAAACATATGTTTGTGTAGTATTATTTCAAGCAGACTGTATTTCTATTGGTGTGACTGAGATAAATATCAGAGCAAATGTTATGACCATTTCATAAATTCGTGCAAAACTTGTAAGTGTGATCCCGAAGGGTTCACATACTTATTCTTGTAACCATACATAATCCAGCAAACATGTAACAGCTGTGAGCAGAATGAGGAGGTGCCAGGCTACACCTGTACACTTCAGCTGTCCATACAACCGCAGGTTTTCATACGTAGGCTTCTGCCCTACTTTAAATGTTCAGTTATTTGGCAACATCTTGGAAACTAAAGAAGCTCTCAGAAAAGCTGAAACTATAGAGTTAGTTGCTGGATTTCTCAATATCTTGTAAGGAACGAGTAGGGGGAATTCCAGGATGCTGGGAAAAACATAAATGTTTTGACCATTACACCGTTTTAGGCTTCCTTTTTCTTACAGCAGCTTGTTAAAATGGCTTTGAACCTTTGAACAGTCATTTGCCAGCCCAAATAAAGCACAAACATAAAATCATTTTAACTTAAATAGTCCAATAAAAATAAAGGTGAAATGCTTACACTCCAAGCCATGAAGTTGGAAAAACCCCAGTCATTTTCCTTATGAAAGAACAAGTGACTTATGCGTCTACTAAATGACTTTTCATCATCCTTGTAATTGATTATCTTTAGCACTGCCTGGGCATGACAGGACCATGACCTGCAAAAATTGATAAAAAAACAAATTGAAACTGAGAAATAAACACATATGAACAGTGGCAATTAGAACACATACAATACAATACACAAACAATAAAGCAATCTTCTACACTGAGAAACCCACAGTATCACAGCCAAAGCATGTAAACTATAATAGAGTACATATCAACATGGTCATTAATGAGTGGACAGTGGCCTACTCAGCTAGACACTGTTGACAGGTGCCCCTTTAATGTTAAATAATCAGAAGTAATCAAGTTTCAAGCCTCTCTGTTCTCTGACCAATTACAAACATTTCTACACAATAGAGTATAGACTGTAAAAAAACATGGAGATAGCATACCAGTATGCATTTATTATCGTATTTCTTCTTGTTGAAAAGCTTAAATTGGACACAGGCTTATTACTTAGAGTCTTACTGTTTAAAAAAAATAAATAAATGCACATACGTTGAGTCAGATTCTGCATTGCACTGAAGGAAAAATCCCACACTCTTCTGATGAGGTCTGTCAGGGTAGAATCGTGGCATGACCATTATTTTCCAAGGAAGATTTCGCACAAAGCAAGGTGGACTCAGCACAGATTCACTGAGGCGGCTAAAACGTTCCACAGTAAACTGAAATGTTGCTTCTGATCTCCAACTGGTATCTGAAAAGAGTAATATACCTATTAATACATTTATGAGATTTAAAAGTCACCAACTTATACTGACTAATTCGGTACATTAACACGATTGTTTTCCAGGCTATTGTCAGTCTGCAGGAGCCTGGAAAACACAATTCTTCTGTATGCGAGCACCTGCAAACCTGTTAGAGGCCTATTTCAACGAGCCCAAACCTTGGACAAGCTAGCTCAACTCCATACAACTAGGGGGGGGGGGGTGGCAATCCAATACAGAGCCTAAGGCAGGCCTGTCCACAGTCCCAGGGATCAAATGCTTCAATCTTGCACTGGCCCATGGCCTCAACCACATAATCGATGATATGCAGAGGCAATCCACACTTTTCAAACAGTGGAATTTTTTTATTTTAATGTATACACGTCTAAAGGACAAGCTTACAGTCAAAGCCATGTATCTGAAGAACCACAGGTCAGTGTGACAGCTGCAGCAGTCTTTTGCTCCCTGCTCCATGAAAGGCTATGTTCCCACTTAGGCGACCATCTGTGGCGGATGCAATTTTAATTGCCGATTCATCACATGATTCCTCGCGGCCATTCATGTCTATAACTCGGGGACAAGACCATTCAACTAAATGGAAGCTATTAGCCGCAATTCAAATTGTGTCTGCCCTGCTGCGGATGATAGCCAAAGCTACAGTCCTGAGTTTACACTCTGTCTGCAGCCTTGTATTGTACCTGTGCATGCAAGCTGCTTCAATATGCAGATTACCATTAGTTTTCACTAAATGCTAATAGTTCAAAAAACGTCAGGTTGAAAGGTCTCCCCTACTCCCTAATATTGTTACCGTAAATGCCGGCGTATAAGACGACTGGCCGTATAAGACGACCCCCCAACTTTTCCAGTAAAAATATAGAGTTTGTTATATACTCGCCGTATAAGACTACCCCCTCTTCCAACGCTCACCAAATGAAAAAATGTTATGTCTACTCTGACTTTTAACCCACAGATCTCTAACACCCTTAGAAGTCTAATCTTTTTTTGTATTAGTAAGGATAGGATAAGTGATAAGCATTGTCTGATAGCTGGAATTTAGCTGAAATGTAACTTATAAGTATTATAGCTAGAGTGGTGAAACTCGGGTCATAAGTAGTAGTAGGTGAGCATTACTGACCCTGAAAGTTTCATCATTATACTATAAATGGTTTTCCTGCTATGAATGTTCAAAGTTACAAGAGCTACAGAATGTGTGTTCTCTGAGTAGCACACTCCCTCGTTCTCTCGCTCTGCTACAAATGTATCTTTCTAGTCAGCGCTGGCAACTTCACGCAGCACACATTACCGGCTTAGATTAGCTTCAGGCAGGACAGAGTAACCGGCTCCCAGAGATGGTCCCCAGGCAGGGGGGACTGCGGCACCCGGCGTATAAGACGATCCCCGACTTTGGAGAGGATTTGAAGGTACTGAAAATTCGTCTTATACGCCGGAATATACGGTACCTCTCCAAACCTGGCCCTCTGTGCAAAAAGTTTAGAAACCCCGGACATAAGGTAGGCCTGAAAGCAAGGGTATAACCCTTCAGAAATTTGAATGACAGACCCCAAAAGTACATGTAAGAGCATTGACATAGCCAATTCCTAAAACAAGCAACTAAAGGCAGCAACTGCCTCAAGCTACAGCTATGAGGCTATAAACCTAACATACAAGAAGTGCAGTCACTTTGCTGCAGGTAGTTATCTTTAAGGGTACAGCTTTGGCACATGTAACATGTCTGGATATTCTTCTCCCAAAAAAACCAAAATGTTATATATTTATATTATAGTTCTGCTTAATTTTAGGGGTGAGGGCTGAACTCAAGCTCAGCTCCACTTGGGTCTCAATTTAACTTGTTTACAGCAGTCAACATTGGCTCAACAATTAGATGGGGGAAAGAAAAATCCCACACCCAATTAAATTCCCCCTGGGAACACCCCAGGGGCAAGGGGACTTTAACGGCCACTTGAGTATAATCAGGTAACATACAGTGAATAGTTCAAAAAGTAGCAATTTAATAAAAGTGGTAATTAAAAAGCATAGGGCATGTCCATGTTACAACAATATTTTGCAGGTATTAGAAACTTCCACATATAATGGGTATCAATAAACATTTTGGTACACATATAAAACCATATATAAAAGACATTTTGTGTATTCAGTACGCTAGGATAAAGGTCCTGTAACAACAGGGTTTAACCCCAACGCGCGTTTTGTGTCGAACTTCCTCAGGGGGTGTGTCTTTATCCAACAAGAATCTGTAACAAAAAATAACACCACCAAACACGGACAGACAAAGAACATCGAAGAGGGCCGATTAACAT
>CM070039.1:56075430-56085681 GCA_036250615.1 Ptychadena robeensis
TCATATTTTAAATGTAGACCTCATGATGTTACCGTTTGACCCCGAATCCACCCGCTGATGAAGCCCTCAAGGAGGCGAAACGCGTCGGGGGGGTACCATTCACAGGTTTTTATTCTTCTTGGATCCGACTTTGAAAATCATTTTGGAGGCCCGGCAAAGTTTTATTCTATTTATGTTAAAGGCGCCAAGGCCCCATGTATATATGGTAAAGGTTTCATAAAATGTACGTGTGTATTTATTTCCGCCATCCGTGTCGCCTTACCATTAGTGCCGGTTTATTTGTTTTTTTTTTGTTAATTTAAAAGTCTCAGGACTCAGCCAACCCACAATGTAGTGGTCCGAGGTTCTCGAACCCTACACTCGAAATTTCATGGTAAGAATATGAGATGTTGGCACCCACCGCACCTCCCCTTGAGTCACCACTTACTAATATTACGACATACGGCAAAGGTGACATGGGCAAAGGGTGACATGACAGAAAGCACTTGAATTTTGACACTTTTTCTTACTAGTTTTTATTTTGCTGTGTTGACAGGATTATGTTTGTTTACATTAAAATTATGTTGTGGCTATTTTGCAGCTTTATTTATAATTCTACTTTCTATAATTTCGGGGAGGTGGGGGGGGGGGGGGGCCGCAATTGGGCAGCCAGCTCAGATTTATGTTTGTTGGTGGACCTGTGTCACAGCCATGGGGGTGAGGAATGCTCTCACTTAGCCAAGTGCCATAATCTACGTGCTATATAGGGTAGAAAGTCCCCACATGTCTCACATCGGGGCGGCGTGCCCTTCCTGTAATATAGGGTGGTGTGACCCACATGTCTTCCTGGCAGTGACCTCTACCTGATATATATGGGTGGTCATGTACTCCCCTATAGCAGTGCCATTTCTGTATATATGGGTGGTCCATGTTCCCTGGCAGTGACTATCCTGTATATATGGGTGATCATGTTTCATTCCTGGCCCCCCCCCCAGTGCCTCTCATTTGGTATATATGGGGGTCATGTCTTCATCGGGCAGTGCCCACTCTCTGTAAATATGGGTGGTCATGTCTCCCTGGCAGTGCCTCTCCTGTATATAGTGGTCGAGTCATGCTCCTGGCAGTGGACCTCCCTGCTATATATGGGGGTCTTTGTCTTCTGGCAGTTGCCTAGCCTGTATTATATAATGGGAGGTCATGTCTCCCTGGACAGTGCCCTAGCATTGTTCATAGTAATGGGTTGGTCTGTCTCCCTGGCAGATGCCCTCTCCTGCTAATGTGGGTGCCCGTCATGTCTGCCTGCTAAGTGCCCTCTCCTGTATAGATGCAGTGCGTCATGTTTCCTGGCAGTGCCCTCTCCTGTATATATGGGTATAATGTTATTTATAATTCTATTAAATGAGTAAGTTTTTTATGCACAAATGGACATTAATTAAGGCGTATAAATCGATTGGTAAGAGGGAGGGGGGGGGGTTGGGGGTTGCTGCGAGTTATGGTGTGGGGGCAGGGGGTGGACAGGGGGACACCACCAAGAAAATCTGCTTAGGGCACCAAAATGGCTAGAAACGGCCCTGGAGGAAACAGTATGTTTTCCAAATGCAATCGCTCTGAACACAATTTCTAAAGCAAAAACTGTGTTCATTGTGGTTTGCACTTAAATAATCTGCCGCGAAAAAGATTTGAACCGTCCTGACCATTGAGGTATCTGTTCTGCAGGACATTCCAGTGACAAACATAGGGCTAGAGACCCCCAATTTGGTAGGATTGTAGGTATGTAGGTATTAAGCTAGAACCATGCAAAATTTGGGGTCTCTAGCCCATCGAGTTCCAATTCTGTGGTCATTCTACACGTGTAAGCACATTTCGACACATTTCGACATAGCTTGGCGGCCCTATGCTCCTGCATACTTTGCAAAGCAGGAGATACAGCCCTGCTTATTTACAATTTGTATATACATGTTTTGAGATATGTTGCATCATGCTTGCCTTTTGCTGATTACATTTGATACATGGTCTTTTGCAAGAAAAAACAAACAACCAGTTTTTGAAAAAATAATTAAAAAAAATGTTTTTGGACAATTGCTTGTCTTTTTTTACTAAACAAACCAAAATGGCTGCCAAAGAAAATATAAGTATGCAATTTTTTTGTACTGAATTGTCCAATTTTATGCCCGATGTCAATCACTTTTGGTCAAAACATGCATGCAGGAATCCATTTCCATATGAACGACTTAAAAATCGATAGTTTTAATAGAAATATTGGAAATAACTGTGTATGGGCACCTTTAGTCTGCTTGTCTTCAGCAAACTGCAAGCTTTCATCTGGGATAATAGCCATGGAGACCAATTTCGCTGGGCATAGACTAGCAGATTCCTGCCTGATTTTTGGCAGATCGACCGCTGTGCTGTTCCTGCCAAGCGGCCGTTGGTCAGTCGGCCTATTATCATTCTGATGTTGACATCTTTGTTTTAATATAATAAAAAAGAGGCCATTTGCCAGCACAGATCTATTCAAGATAGTTATAGTGAATGGCAGGTGTTCCATTTGCAGGCAAACCTCTCCTATGATAATCCATCTTGATCAAGCTACTGAGCATGAGGAGAATTAAAAGACCTTGTGCACTTGAAATATGTTTGACCTTTCTTGTGATCTGGTACTCTGCATATCAAAAACCACATACAGTACATGCTTTCTCCCATATAACAGTAAGGTACATAGTTGCTACTCAGGTTTCAGAATGATAGACACAATGATAGACTCATTATGAAATATTTTGTCGTATATACAGTGAATTTGGGCTTTATGTCATGGAGGCTGGACAGAAACTTCTCAATAGTGCAAAACAGAGGAAATCACTTGCAATAAAAAAGCTCCTTATTAACTCTCAGTCTATGATAAACAATATTCTGGAGTAATGAAACCAATATTTAACATTTTGTGGCCTCAATTTGAAATGTTTTAGCTGAAATCAAATCATCATTTACAATACCATCACAACATTAAAGCATCTTGCTGTTCTGTGTTTTGACTGACTGGTCAAGGTTAACGAAATTCTGAATGAAGTAAAGTACAGAAATAGCCTAAATGAAAACCTGTTTCACAGTGCTAAGGATCTAAAGTTAACTTGTTGCAATCAATAATTTAAGAGTGTTGTAGGGACATCATTGTGTTTGTCTATAGCCGGCCATTCCCGGAAGTAGTTGCAGGCTATCAAACCCATGGTGGCCCGCAACTACAGCGTTGCCCACCTTGCAGTTTCGAACCAAATAGCCTGCAGGTCGCATCGCACGGCGATCCGTCCTGCAAGGATTTTTTGTGGCCCATCCTGTTGTAGGCCAGTTAATGTGGAGGGAAAATCTGCTCCCCCTCCAAGTTAATTGGCTACAATCTGACGGGAATCCCTGTGTTAGTGGAGCACACAGGATTACTGTCAAGTCTGTAGCCGACTCATCACAGCGTGGTGACGTCATCACGCTGTAATAAGTCTGCTACAAGCCGGCCATGGATCGAGACATCTATCGGCGGCTTTAGAGTGGCCAAGCCAGAGCCCTATCCAACATCTCTGGAGAGACTTGAAAATAACAGCTCGTGCAACATACTGAAAAATATTTATGAGGGTAATTGCTGCCAAAAGTGCCAAGTAAGGGGTGAGAAAAAATTTTATTAACAGTTTTTGAAGAATTTTTTTTTAATTAACTGCTTTAGAGAATTAGCAAAACAAAGCATCAGGGTTCAACATAAAAACAGGGGTGCCTACCTTGCAGTTTGGACCCAAAAAGCCCACCATCCTGCCGGTACTTTTTGTGGCCGATCCTGTTGTAGAAAGTTAATGTGGAGGGGGAGTCCCCTTCCCTTCCAAGTTAATTGGCTTCAATCTGATGGGAATCCTTGTGTTAGTGGAGAACAAAGGATTTCCGTCAGTTCTGTTGCCGACTCATCATAATGTAATGAGTCTGCTACAAGCCGGTTTGAGACATCATATGGCCGTAATTTAGTCTAATCCTTAAAAACCTAATAAATAGGCACATATTTACTATTTTAGAAAACATTTGTTCCTTTTTTACTAGAACAAAAACGCACAAATACAAAACTTTTCAAATAAAATGTATGTAAAATACACTGCTCAAGGGAACACAAAAATAAAGCCTGCCATAGACACCTCGATCTATGGCAGACCTTTAGCAGACTGATTACAGCGTGGTGACGTCACCACGCTGTGAGCAGCCTGCTGAATGTCGGACAGGAATCCTGTGTGTTCCACTGACACACAGGATTCCTGTCAGACTTAAGCCAATTACCTTGGAGGGGGAGGAGACTCCCCCTCTGATTTAACAGCGTTAACAGCCTGCAGCTGTCAGTCGTACAGAAAAAGAACCGGCATGTCGGATCCGTGTGCGATCTGACCTGCCGGCTTTTTTTCAACATAATTCAAGGTGGGCTCTAACATAGTCTGCTACAACTATGGCCGGGAGTCTGCCCGTCTATGGGGGGCTTTAGACAGCCTAGATTTGAATTAAATATTCTTATTAAATACTTGGTTCTTTATATAGTTGAATGTGCTGACAACAAAATTATACTACAATAATCAATGGAAATCAAATTTATTACCCCTTGGAGGTCTGGATTTGGAGTCACACTCAAAATTAAAGTGATTTTGAGTAAGTTAGGTGATTGGATGGTTGGCCTAATCACCATTGTTCCCATTCCTATTTACATAGACTAAAATGTCTGGAACAATGGCTACCGTGGATAAATTTCCAAGACAAATCGTGTATATAGAAAGCGAAAAAAAAGATTTTATTGGATATTGATTAAATTTGGTCACAGTGGGTTCTGCACATAAGGAATCAACATATAATAAACAGTAAACAGCTCAAACAACAGATTTTTGTAATTTTGTAATAAAAATAATATTGTAGTGGCATAACCACAAAATCCAACATAGCATCCAAGGTTAATGTATCCACAAGGTGCGTTAATTACGCTACATGTTTCACCACTGAGGCGAAAAAAATGTAAGTGGAAAAAACACTACAGGCTGATCCAACTTAGATGTAATGTCTTTAAAACCTCAAAGTCAAAATGAGGCCTTTATTTTTTTTTGAGCAGTGTATTTTGTTATGCTGGCCATACACTCTGAGATAAAAATTAGGATAGATTAAAACCAACCAATATATCCCGACCAGCGCTAAGGGTTGGATCGTTAAATTTCGGCAAAACGCTACCACAATTCCGATAAAAGTTCCAATTTAATGTCACAATTTAGTGGATCGTAATATTTTTTTTTTTACGAGGATGTCATGCACAATAACATAATCACGCCGTTTATAGATCGGCCACTTGGTGACTGTGGGTATTTTGGATTTTGTATGGTCACCTGTATATAATATCCATCTATATAGAATGTTATGTATATATATATCTGATACAACTCTAGATAGACATCGATGAGTGTAATATAATATATATCACATCTATATACGACACATGTATGGTCAATATATATCATATCATATACTACAATATATTATAATATACTAACTAATCTATACACATCTAATAGAGTAGTCTATACAAGAAACACAATCGAATAGATGGTAATGCTATACTAATCTAATTACAAATGCCACATCTACCTATAGACGTATGATATAAGTACTATCAACATACTATATAGTGATGTGTATGATATATCTATAGTACAGATCCATCAACTACTAAGTAGAATACTCCATCTATGTAACCATACATATCAATATCCACGACACATCTAACCTCTACAGTCACAGAGGTATATAGTACACTACATACATCTAACATAAAATGTATATATACATACATATAATGAAATCTTGCTACTTATAAGATATGCTGACATGCTTGTTTAGACACCATGTCGTTGTGAGCAACGTGCCGGTCCCGGAAGTTTAAATATGCTATAATGTTCCGCATACGGCAGTACTTGGTGGTAAAAACTAGGAAAACACATCGATGAAGCTTCCGATGTTGCCAGACCAAATAAAATTTTGAACACATGTCCAATAAATTACGACCGTAAAAAATCGGAAATACGATCGTAATATATACGGCTGTAAAACCCAAATGTGCGACACTGTCACCCGGAATTTTCAGGCAGATAAAATGCATTTTGGTCGGTTTTAATCGATCCTAATTTTTATCTCAGAGTGTATGGCCAGCATAAGGGTAAATGCCCTTCATTTGATGTCACCACACTGTGAGGAGTCTGCTACAAGCCGGCCATGGATCGAGGTGTCTTGGCCAGCTTTAGGCTTAAGCCTGAAGAAGAGATGTGAGACATCCTGAAAGCTTGCTTCTTTAATAACTTAAGTTAGCCAATAAAGGGTATGACTTCAAACTTTCTATATTCATCGTTTACTAACTTTGTACTACACTCTACTATTGCTAAAAATGTATTGAAATGAAAAAACCTAACCTTACAAACTATTAGTTAACTGAAAGTATAGATAATGTTTAAACATTACAGAGAATGCTTGTACTTTGCACAATCATAGATCTATACAAAGGCCAAAAGGTTTATAAAATGTAAAATAGGAAAAATAACTAAATCACTTTTTTCTGCTGTCATTCTTTCCATATTTTTCACAATATAACACATGCCACAGTTTTAGAGAGAAATTTAAAAAACAAACAGACCATTCACATATAAAGTGAATAAACAGCATGTTCCACCAAAGTACTATTAGTCAAACCAAGTAAACAAAATGGTGCCAAGAGGCAAGGCTTTGTTCCACTCCCTTAAGCCAGGGCCGTTTCTTGCGCTTTGCAGATGCATAGGGCCCCCAAGCTCTGGCCCTTTTTCCTTCCCTCCCCAGCCCCACCTGGAGACGAACAGAGCATTCCTGCATTAAAGCAGGCAAAAGCGACATGCCCCAACAGTTCTCCAGTTGGTATGTATACTGATCGTGATAGTGATCTCCCCCATATCCTCTTTCTTCTCCTCTATCCCCCTTCTTTTGGGGGATGGGTCAGTTGGGGTTGTAGTGATCTGCAGCCTACCCCTACGCTCCCCTCTTTTCTGATGAGGAAGAACACTGACGTAAGCTGTACATTAACAACTTAAGCTAGGAACACACGGCTCGATTTAAGCGTACAATTGATGTAAATCAATGAAAATTTACATCGATTTTACCAAAATCGCAGCGCAGACACATGGTACAATCGACGATTTTAGTTCGATGAAGAAATTTACATAGATTCTACAATGATCGGACCAGTTGGAAAATTATCGTTGAATTGTACCATAATTGAACTATCTTCATGAACTGTTTCATTTTCATTGTACAATTAAATAGTCCCTAGGGACTAGGGACATCTTGTGGTTGAAGTTGATATTGCAGATTGAATTGAGATTAAAGCTTGAACACATTAAATAGCTGTACAAACTTCACTTTATCATGTATACAATGCTGTAAAAGTTACATGAAAATCAGGGTTTTGAGCACTGGGGGTTCAAATGGTCTTGTACTGTGAGAGTATTGTAATTTGTATTATAAAACATAAGTTATTTCATTGTGTTTTGAGCTGTGTTGTAGTTCTTACATTCAGATTTTGGTGATATTTAAGTGGTGTCTGTTATTGTGGTGTTCATTAGCACAATAACCCAGTTTTTTGTTTAATATTATAATTATTATTATTTTTATTATGATATTTATTTTTAAAGACAAGTGGAAGGGTAAAGTACTTTATCTGAAGTTTGGTGTTAATTTTCTATCTTTCTATTTATTATGATATTTAATTTTTAGTGACAGGTGGAAGGGTAAAGTACTTTATCTGAAGTTTGGTGTTAATTTTCTATCTTTCTATTTTTGTTACAAAAAATTACATTGTCGGCCTCTAGGGACATAGAACACTTTATTGACTTTATTTATTTATGTTGCATAGATCAACTTGATTTTTTGGTATTGTTTGTTCTTTTTTTCTTAGCACAAATCAAGCCTTCTTAAAACAGAAGGTATTTACACGGCCCAATCCAGCACAAATCCCAAAACTTTAGGTGGAAGCCTTCGTTTTGGGACAGTGGGCGGAGCCATGCAAATTATTCCCTTTCGCCCCATCAGCCAGATGCACATCCAGAAACCGCTGGTGTACAGTGCAAATATAGCCTTTCTTTTTTTCTTCAAAGTGTAACAAAGTTAGGCACAAATAATCAAAGGGTTTAAACTCCCTAGCATCATAACATACAAAAAATTGACCCCCCAACAAGATCTTGCATAGGGCCCCCAAAAAGCTAGAAACGGCCCTGCCTTCAGCCAAACCAAAAGAAACGGGGCAGCCCACACACAAATATTAACCTCCTGGGTGTTATGCCCAAACCCATTATGGTCACAGTTTGTTCTTAGAACAAACTGTGGCCATGCCTAGCATAATAGCCCATCCTCTGTGAACCTGCAGTGATCTTTTCCGGCCCCATGTCTTTTGCCCGCACACATGAGCATCTCGATGAAAACAGCAATGTGCAGAGGGGAGGGCGGGGATCCTTTTCTCACCGAAAATGGCTGTAACACCCAGGAGGTTAACACATTTTGCATGAGCTGAACTCAAAGATCTGAAACCTTTTTTACATACACAAAAGACCCATTACTCTCAAATATTGTTCACAATAGGCCCCCATACACCTAGCGAGCCACGGGCGATTTTTCCGCCGACCGATGTGCATGCACGCTCTTGGCCATCGGTCACTGGCAAAAACACCTGCGGGTGCCCACATAGGGCGACAGATCCCTGCCGCCCCAAAGCTCGGTTGGCCTGAGATTGGGCATGTCCGTAAATCTCCGTCCAAAGAAACGTCTGGCACACAAAGGGTGCCCGTCGATACTCTGGCCGACGGACAGCAGCGTTATGGCGTCAACGCGTTGCACTCCGTCACTCGTCTAATGACCCCCGCTCATCAGGTGTATGGGGGCCTGTAACGATCTCAGTTCAGGCTCAGAGTCCAGTAGCTGAAACAGCAATCAGAACAAAGGTGATCGCAGTCCAAGAACAGAACACAAACACAAGTAGCAGTCAGGGAACAAGCAGAAGCATAGTCAAATCTAAGCTGGGGTCAGTAGCCAATAGTGTCACGTTAGGAATGGAGCCAAGGTTCGTAACACAAGTTAACAGCAATGAAAGCACGATGAGGAGACAGAGCGAGATATTGGCAAGGCATAATAATCTGGCATTGAATGCAAGTTGGGACCTGGCTTTTATAGGAAGTCCAGGGGAGTGGCCGAAGGTTCAGGGTTCCAAGGGTTCAGGCCTTTAGTGAGCACTTCTACTTTGCCAAGATAATCCATCCCACCTCAGGGGTGTGGCATATCAAGGTGCTGGTTAGACAGCATGAATATTGCACAGGTGTGCCTTAGACTGCCAACTTACCATTTGCCTCATGCAATTGTTGATTGTGGCCTGTGGAATGTTGGTCCACTTTCCACTCCTCTTTAATAGCTGTGTTGACACAAGTTGCTGAAACTGGAACCCGCTGTCGCATATGCCCATCCAGAGCATCCCAAGCATGCTTAATGGGTTACATGTGAGTATGCTGGCCATGCAAGAACTGGGATGTTTTCAGCATACAGGAATTCTGTACAGATCCTTAAAATATGGAGCCATGCATTATTATGCTGCAACATGAGGTGATGGTCATGGATGAATGGCATAACAATGGGCCTTAGAATCTCATCACGGTATCTCAGATGAGCAAAATGCCATCAATAAAGTGCACCTGTGTTCGTTGTCCATAACATACACCTGCCCATCCCATAACCCTGCTGCCCCCATGGGCCACTTGATCCTTAACGTTGACGTCAGCAAACTGCTTATCCACACAATGACACACGCTGTCTGCTATCTTCCCTGAACAGTGAAAACCGGAACTCATTGGTGAACAGAGCACCTATACAACATGCCAGACACCATCAAATGTTTGCATTTGCCCACTCAAGTCAGTTACGACCACAAACTGCAGTCAGGTCCAGACCCCAATGAGGACGACGAGCATGCAGATGAGCTTCCCTGAGATGGTTTCTGACAGTTTCTGGTTTGTGCAGAAATTCTTTGGTTTGCACACAGTGAACCACACAAAAATGCACAAGTGCTTTTCTTGTTCCGCTTCTCAAAAAGCTAAGGACTCAATATCCTGGTAGGGCTGCCTGGTAGACCAAGCAGCCCAAACTACCAGGCCCTCAAAGTGTCCTGTAAAGCAGTGTTTTTCAACCTTTTTTGGGCAAAGGCACACTTGTTTCATGAAA
>CM070039.1:56111553-56122104 GCA_036250615.1 Ptychadena robeensis
TGAGGAGTCTGAGTCGGGGAATTTATCGACCGACTCCTCAGCCCTGATAAATAATTGTTTAAACCTGTCTGAATATATCTTCAAATGTTGTTTGTAAAATTTCTCTTCAGGTCTTTGAAGTTGAAGTAAAACCTCCAGCTGTTCCAACCCTTCCTTTCTCTATTCCCAGCTAAATGAAAAGAAAGTTATCGATTTTCAAGCATTTGATTTCACCATTTTAAATCCGCTGCACAGCTAATTTCTTGGACTAAAGGGGTTTGTTTCCACTTGGACGATCTCCTGCTCCCATACATTTCAATGGGGTCACCGCCACAGCTGCGGTCGGCTGCCATCAGACCTACATGGCCAATCACCCCATTCATCCCATAGAGATGAATGCACGCAGTTAAATTCACTCTCTGAGTGCAATCAGCTGGGAAAGGGGGGGTAGGACAGGACATCTTGCCACACCCCCAACTTCCTGTCTGCAGGTCCGTGCGGTTTGAATTTCTGGAGACAGCAGAAGATCACTGGTTGCTAGCGATCTCCCGCAGGCACCATGCTGCGATTCAAACCGCAGCAAAATGCCAAAGTGGAATCAAGCCCAAAGATGCTCTTTTTCCTTATTAACATCAATGGGAAAATGGCTTAAAAGCATCTTATGGTCCAAATAAGTAAAAAAAAAAAAACTTTTCTTTTTTATTCTCCCATTTGTAAATAGCTGGTCATGGATTAGTTGTTTATGCCAGATTGTAAAATCTATACGTTGGTCAGTGGATTCAGGGAGTAGGCACTGCTAGTGTATAGACACATGCTAAAGTGTGAGGAACTGGAACTAAGTTCTGCCATCTGGCCTTTTGGCTTGGCAGGAGGAATATATAGTGAATACTGCATGGTCCAGCCCTGTAAACTTTGCTGGAACATGCCTTATAACCACTTGCCTCTGATTTTTCTCTCCAAAACTATGGAGTACGTCTTCTGATCCAGTGTTTTTTCTAGTGTGAAAAATATGGTTAAAGGTGGGTTTACACCTGTAGATTTTTTTCGTCCAATCAATGAAGATCGAACAATTTTTTTGGTTGATTGAACAAAAATCTAGAATGGGCAATTTGTTCGATGGATAATTTTGGTCGATCTCGAACAAAAAATCATTCAGAAGGTCATCGAACATGTTGGTAAATTTTGATCGTCGTAGTCATTCTGAATGTATTTTCATTCAATATCGGGATAAATGAACAAAAAAATCTAATGTTACATTCGATAAATGGACGAACAATGTTCGACAAAAAAATTGAATCGGCAGTTGAACGAACAAAAAATCTACCCGTGTAAACCCACCTTAACTCTTTATGCTGTCATGAATGAACTCCCATGTGTGTTGGCAGTTATGTTATTTCAGGCAATTTTTTTCCAATGTGAACCCTAAAGAGGATTTGGCAAAGGTGTTGCTGTCACTGAGGAAACATGCGAAAAATTGGGTTGTGGTACGGAACATAGAGGAGGCTTTTGTTCCGTTCAACAGCAAGCAGGTACAGTGGGTATAAAAAGTCTACACACCCCTGGTAAAATGTCAGGTTCCTGTGCTGTACAAAAATGAGACAAACATTTTTTTTGCACCTTAAATGTTACCTATAAAATGTACCACTCAAATGAAAACAAACTGAAATCTTTTAGGTGGAGGGAAGAAAAAATATAAAAATAATGTGGTTTCATAAGAGTTCACAACCTTAAACGAATACTTTGTTGAAGCACCTTTTGATTTTATTACAGCACTTAGTCTTTTTGGGTATGAGTCAGCATGGCACATTTTGACTAGATTTGCCCACTCTTATTTGCAGAAACACTCCGACTCTGAGAGGGCATCTCCTGTGCACAGCCCTCTTCAGATCACCCCACATATTTTCAATCGGATTCAGGTCTGGGCTCTGGCTGGACCATTCCAAAACTTAAATCAACATAGGAATGGCTTAACCAGAAGAAGATTTGGATGTATGCTTTGGGTCATTGTCATGCTGAAAGATGAAGCGCCTCTTCGTGTTCAGCTTTCTAGCAGAAGTTTTTGTGCCAATTTTGTCTGGTATTTGGAACTGTTCATAATTCCCTCTGCTGCCAACATTTTGGTGATGTTTAGTATTGTTTTAGCGCCAAACCTATCTTTTGAAATTATGGCCCAAATGTTTAACCTTGGTTTCATCAGACCAGAACACCTTTTCCCACATGCTTTTGAGAGACTTGTTTTTGAAAATGTAGCCTGGCGGCTTTTATTCATTGGCAAAGGCTTTCGTCTTGCCACTCTACCCCATAGCCCAGACATATGAAGAATACGGGAGATTGTTGCCACATGTACCACACAGCCAGTACTTGCCAGATATTCCTGCAGCTCCTTTAATGTTGCTGTAGGCCTCTTGGTAGCCTCTCTTACCAGTTTTCTCGTCTTTTCATCAATTTTGGAGGGAAGTCCAGTTCTTGGTAATGTCACTGTTGTGCCATACTTTCTCCACTTGATGACTGTCTTGACTGTGTTCCATGGTATATCTAATGCCTTGATGTACACTTCTCCTGACTGATATCTTTTAACAATGCGATCCCTCTGATGCTTTGGAAGCTCTCTGTGAACTATAGCTTTTGCTGTGAGATGCAACTAAAAAAAATTGTCAGAAAAACACCAACTAGAGCAGCTGAACTTTATTTGGGCTTAATCAGAGGCATTGCAAATGATGCAAGGTGTATGCTGACTCCTATTTAACATGATTTTGAATGTGATTGCGTCTGAACACAGCTACATCCCCAGTTAGAAGAGGGTGTGCAGTTTGATCTTGGATTGGGACAATCGCCTGCTCTCCGTCACCCTGCAGCTTTTCTGCAGAGCTGCAGGTTCACAGCTTTTCTTGCCTGAGTCCGAGGAGGTGGTGCCATAGATCTCCACACACAGCAATCCCTGAGGACAGTGGGAATTCTCGTCCGGAATTGCCCGGGCAGTGGCTTTGCACATAACGCCCAGGAGGTTAAATGGATGTGGTAGATGGTTGTTTTACATGGTAGAAACCCCTATACTATGAGAGAAATTGTCCTAATATGTTTATAAGGAGGTGCTGATGGCAGTAAACTGGTGTTTTACTCCCCACAGCTGATCCATACACTCATGGAGCCCTTCATTAATGGACACCAATGGTAGTTTGTATGATACTCTTGGGGCAAGTTTGCACTAGTGGCTTGCAATCGCACAATGACTGCTCCCAACAGTGGCTTTGGGTGAGAGGCCATATCTATTGCAGTATAAATATGGCCTCAATGTGTTGGAGTTCACTTCAGACCCTCCATACTACTTGTTAATTCAGTTAACTGCCCTGTTGTCAGGAATTTGCACTGCCATGTGCTAAACAAGTGCCCTGGATTGCTTATTCTGGCAGTTGGGGCCCGCCTGTCTAAGCAAAGTCCTGTTTCCAAAAGCATGGCCTGACTTTGTGCTTTCATCATGTATAAGGCATGTAAATATATTTGTATATATGCTAGCATCCTAAAAAATATATTCTTATCAATGTAAGAACCAATGGGACCTTTAGGGGCCTTTCACACTAGTTAGTGTCCATAGGAAACCTGTGTACCGTTTACACTGGGCCCCATGCTTGCGTTTCCAGTAACGTGCAATGCTGTTACTGCATTTTATTTTTGGCACAACAAAAAATCATGCCACAGTTGTTTAAATTAAAGCTTCTCTGACACATTTAGGCATTTAGTCTTGTTTCACAATCCTTATCATCCCTCTTGTGTTCTTTCATGCAGTTGTGAGCAGTTTTCATTGCATTTCACAATTGTAATTACTTCTTCAGGCGATGGCTACAGGGCTGTGGAGTAAGTCGATAAATTCTTCCGACTCCTCTGTATTTAATATGCTAATGTATTGTATCCATCCATTGAAGGAAAGGAAGGCAACATACATTAACCAGAGAACTGCTGGCTAGGAAACAAACACTGAACTGTAATGGCCAATTAAAGAAGAGAAAGGGAGTTAAGGAAAAAGCAGCAGCATCTTCTGCCTAAGCTAGGCACCACACTGTCATTGATCGGGGATCAATTGAACGGAAATCAATGTGCACCACATGGGCACATTGATTCCTGTTCAATGGGGACCCGTTATCCCCAGCTTGTAGTGGGTGATTTACATCACACCACAAGCTGGGGAGAAGCAGCCTGTCTCATACAGTTACCTCAATCACACAGCTTCTGAGTGAGGAGTGCTGGCTCCGCCCCCTACACACTGACAGCCGACATCTGTGGAGGAGGCAGGAGCCGCAGCTGTTTCAATACTTTCCATGAAGACTCATGTCTCCATGCAAAGTATTGGAGATTGAACGGGGTCTTTCCAATATGCTCTATTGATCCCTCCCGAAGGAAGGCACACACGGGTAGGTTTGTAAACAGATTAGAGTATCAATCACAGTGAGCGCGCAAGTTAATCTATTGTACTCAAATCTTTTTACAGATCTACCCGTGTGTGCCAAGCTTTAGTGTTCTGATCTTCTGCTGAAGATAGGGCAGTGGAAGGCTCCAAGAAGAGGCGGGGTGAAGGGGCACTTTAAACATGATTTCCCTTGAATCCCATACTCCATGTTTTAAGTTAAAGCTAACAATCTAAGTATTTGTCGCCTCGGCTGAATGACAGCAGTTTCTCAAATGTTTTACAGCTTCAGTCTTATTGGCAATCCATTCCCTTCACCTATAGAAGCGTCTCTAGTCCAGCTAAAAACATTTACTTATCAGCAAGATTTAAGGCTGGCATACATGCACCGAGCAGCGGCCGATTTTGCCGCCGACCAATGGGCGTGCCTGCTCGCCCATCGGGGGTGCCCACATGGGGCCCACAGAGCTCAGCCGGCCAGAGAATGGACATGTCCGATATCCTCTGGCTGATGCTGTTAGCCTCAGTGAAGACCGGCGTCTTCATTGAAACTAACAGACGGCCAATGCTGTCAGCTCTGGAGAGCAGCGTGATGATGTCATCTGAGCTGGTCTGTCGGCCCCCACTTTGTACGTGTGTGATGGCCTTTAGGCTAAGATGCATTTATTCTTATTGCAGAGAAGTCGATCATTATGACTGTTAATTGCAACATTTGAAGTAAAAAAAAATTTTTAATTCTCATTTAAATTAAGTCGGAGTCGGTACATTTTTTTCCGACTCCAGGTACCCAGAAATGTCTGACTCCACCGCCCTGGATGGCTAACTTAATAATGCAAAGTTTAAAAAGTATCATTTACCAGCCTATATACTGTAGGCTGTGAAAAGCTAAAAGTCTGAATTATCCACAGATCTCAGAAGTGGAAAGCAGAATAATTCATACACACTGTGCTGACCCCGGGCACGACAATCGGGGGAAAAGTGGGGGACCATATAGGGAGATACTTGGACACAGTCTGTAAATGCAGTTTCATCTCATTCGATTTGAATAATGTGCTTATATTCCAATCTCATAAATGCTTATGTCCTGCTATTCTGATGTGATTTTAAGAGGGTGCAGGCATAGAAACAAAAATGCATAGATCAAAGTTGTGTTTTTAAATTTAAAGATATTGTAATGATTATAGGTTTAAGCTGTTGTCTTATGCATTGTATTAGTAGTGTGGATCTGACTATGGACTTTTCCCATATATTCCCACGTTTATCAGTTTAGATCCACAATGTGTGTGTGTTTCCTTTATTGTAAGGTCAAGGCTAGCTCGCATAGCTTTTCAATGTGCAGTGTTAGTTGAGTGTAGAGTGGGGGACCAGTTTGTCTGAGAATATGTTGTTGTATACTGGCTTTTGCCAAGCATTACAGTTTTTTTTGGAAGCCAAGATAGGGGCTCATCCAAGAGGACATAGACTCAAATATAGTGGATTAAATGATGGCAGCCATCATACTGAGGAGGTGTACTGGCAAAAAAGTACCGTATATATTCGGTAAGCCAAATTTTTTAATACCAGATTGAATACCTGTGCTCCAAAAAATCGCCTTATTCTCAGTTAATTGCAAAGCCCATAAATGTTGTATCATCGACAAATTTGCTTGTAGAGAAGGGTATGTAGTTTGTGCATGAATAAGGTTCAAAGTAAAGTCAACACAATCATCTAATTGAAAGAATAACATCTCAAAGCAAAAGCACATTTGCTGCACTTTTTTTGTGTTCCTAAGCTCCTGCATTTCACCCCTAGGCTTATACTAGTCATTTTGTTTTTCCAGAATTTTTTGTAAAAATAGGTACCACATGCCTATATTCAGGTCGGCTTATACCCGAGTATTTACAGTATTTTATCCTAGTAGGTTGTCCCACCTCTGTGCAAGAGTAAATGAAGGAAAGGCTTTGGGACACAGCGCATAACAGCTTGTGGTTTGCCCGAGACCTGTGTCCACTTGCTGACCACTATCTGTTGGTGAAGAAAGGGCAATAAAAATAAGTGGCTTTGTTGAATCACGTTTTTTACTTGGGGGTGGAAATGGCAGCAAGGGACACAATGGAAAGGAAGCAGGCTGGCAGAGTAATTCTGATGCTCTAAGAAATATGTAGTGAAACCTTGGATCCTCACATTCATGTTAAGTTAGCCAAACACAAAGATTCCTGTGCATTCAGCCAGATATTGCAGCACGGTGACGCTCCAGGTGGGTGGCTCTGTTTTGCGGACGATCAACCCCGAGCAGTCCATTATCCACAAAATCGCTCATAGATGGATACGTGTCTGGGGGGCCTTTTAGTTGGCACATACTACTTGCCTAAAAATGTAGAGCTTGTACTTGCCTTAGCAGTGCTTATTGCATAGCAAGAATAGTTTAACCCACTTGACAAAGATTTCCCTAAGGTCGTCTTTTCCAGGACAGCCATAACATGAGAGATGGAGCTCCACCTCCAGAGGGAGGAAACAAAAACACCAACCAAAGGTTTAAATATCCCGCTCTCTATCCCCTTGGCAGTCTTTTTTTTTTCCTCCATCCGGAGGGGAAGAAAACACCATGTACTCTGTGGGGCATGTTATGGCTGTCGGCGTGTACTTACGGTTTTGGTAGCCTGGTGTCCGGTGCAGGGGGACGAACGAGAGCTTTCCAGCCTTGTCCTGCCGGTGGGGAGCCCATGCAAGATTTTTAGATGTTAACTTGACCTTCTAGTTCATAGGATTTAAATAATGTTTTTAACTTCTTGTCAATTGAGATCTTGACATCCGTACATTGACAGGTTGTATCTTTTTGATCAGGACAAGGTGGGGTTGCACATGGTGGTTTTAAATGTTGAGACTGAGCTGTGTATATTTGGGTTCATTTATTATGTCATGTTGCTACCGAATAACATTGTGCTTTTGTTACAGAAAGCGTGGATGCCCATCAGCGGAATTTGGACATTGGTATCCAGACTGGGTGTCAGCGTCGCAATAAAGAAGTTTTAGCCTGGGTTAAGAAACGGCGACGAACTATACGTCGAGAGGATTTGATCAGCTTTCTGTGTGGCAAAATTCCACCACCGCGTAACTCTCGTGCACCACCGAGACTGACTGTTGTTTCACCAAATCGAGCTACACCATCTGAAACTGGCTCTTCAGTAGAGACTGATTTACAGCCCTTCCGAGAAGCAATAGCTTTGCATGGTAAGTCCTCAGTTTTTTCAACAAATTGTCAAATTGTACTGTATGGTGATCTGCTTACCCATCACATAATCCTATTTGGGTCCTGCACTAGTTATGTTTCTAGACCATAAGGTAGATTTGCCACTGGAGAACTATGCTGGCTTAACAGACAGTAAAGGAGCAATTTTAGAGGGAGACCAGCAATTGCAGTGTAATGTTTTCAGTTCTGACAAACTTGCTCACGTAAGAGCTCCTCTTTCTGTGTCTTCATGGACATCCTGTAATAATATGCATTTTACAGTGCAGGCCATACCCAGTTTTTCTAGGGGCTAGATTTAGTTGTGCTGCAGAGTAAAATGTGTGTTTAGGGCTCATTCACATTAGCAGCACAAGTTGCACAGGTTTCCATAGAGAGTGCGGCTAGTGTGAAAGGCCCTTAGAAGCAAAATGTAGGAAAATACAAATATTAAAGCACTGAAACCAGGAAGTATGCCTTTTATGTAACATTTTTCTTTTTTTTTCAGGACTGAGTGGTGCAATGGCTAGTATTAGTGTCCGCTCAAGTACTCCCGGCTCACCAACTCATGTTAGTGGCAGTTCTACCAGTAGCCGAAGGAGAAATGGACTCCTTGATGTTGATTTGAACACTTTCATATCGGAGGAAATGGCACTCCACTTAGATAGCGGCAACCGCAAACGTACCTCAGCCCAATGCGGTGATGTCATTACAGACTCGCCAACTCACAAACGCAACCGACTTATGTAAATCTGCAGAAGACTCTACCACCATGCTGCTTTGAAGCCACTTTTAATCCTCAACATACTGTTTAAAAGGAAACCTGAGGCCCATCTTCCCTTTTCACTGTTTAAGACCATTGAATTATTAAATAATTGCTGTTAAGCGAGCTCCTGCTATTGTAATTGTGGTTTTCTTTAAACTCTGCACCCAGCACAGGACGTCTGGTTTGTGTAATATTTGGAAAAATTATCCTAACGTGAACATCATTTCATTCAGTGCAAAGTGACCTTAATTGTATCCAAAAGAGAGAACAAATTGACGGATAGTATTTTTTTTTTTTTTTCTTCAAAACGCCCCAACTGGTCTGAGTATTTTGCATCAACAGTATTTGCCATTTTGGATTTGCCTTACTCAGTTCTCCAAATCAGTTAGTTCCATTCCGTTTCTATTCTGTTTCCGCAATTATATTGCGTTTTTCTACATTATGGTGATTATGTCCTGAGGTGCTATGGGAATGCTACACATTAGATCAGTACAAGGCTCTTTTTACTAGGTTAATTTTTGTTTTAGTGTTGTCCTTTGCCAATATTAAATCTGCCCAGGTTACTATTAATAGGCTTTTAATATTGTCAGTTTAAACACATTTATGCTCATACTCGTATGCTGGTTGTATCATTGTGGGGTAAATGTATACTTTATAAATCACCCATATGTTGACCCATAGATTGTTTTAAATACTTATTTTAATCTTGGTTTATCTGTGTACAATAAGATGTTAATTTGCAGGCTTGTTTATTTTACAAGCAACAGTTTTTTGTTATGATTGCAAATGCTTATGTTTCCATAATTTTCTTCACCTGAAAAAAATTCAGCTTCTGATGGTGTACATTATATTAATTTTAAATTAACCCTACAACAACTCGTTTTTGTGTTGACTTGCAAGTTCAGCTGCCTACGTTCCTAACATTTCTTACATGTCACCTACTTCTATAGGGTGGGAGAAGACTTCTTCACCAGGGTTCCCAAATGTAAGGAGAACTTGCTAGTGTTAATTTAAAATGTGTTTCAAAATTATTTGGTTGAATTGCTCTACAATGATTCTGTACTACAAACACTGGCCTTTCTTCCCTGAATTACTGTCTGAATGTGGCATGTGTAAATGCATGGTGTGGCATCTGCCCTAGACTGCTGTTTTCTACTTTCCTTTAAGTATTAGACAGTTGTAAGTTATTTTCATAGTGTTGTATAGTAAACCTGTACTTTTTGCTTAACTGAGCAAAGCAACAGGATCACTTTACACTGAGGGTCTTTAAGCTGCCTTTTTTTTTCTCCTCCATTTAACCTACAATTTAGTGTTTTTGGACTAAAAGATGCACCCAGTTTTTAAGGGCAGGAAAGCCTGAATTTTTAAAAAATAATGTTCTTGTCACTTGGGAAAAAAAATCCTCTGCAGTACCGATTTCAGCCACAAAAATTGTACGACTAGAGAGCGCACTTCAGGCAGAAGGGGAGGGGGTGCGGTGGATTTTTCATCTCCCTTGCCAGCTGTAAATGGAGTGGTTGATCGCAACATAAAACTTTTATGTATGTCTCTCTGCTGTACTGCTTCTATCAGTGGCTCTGGTGGTAGAAACAGTACAGATGAGGCATCTGGCTGTGGCCGCATCTCTCATCTGACAGCTCGGGAGAGCAAGTGGGGGTCGCACATACGTGCACCATAAGACACAGGCACATTTTGGGGGTGAAAAAAGTGTGTCTTATAGTCCGAAAAATATGGTATGTTGTAAATGTTAGATTTGTGAACAAGGCAATGATCTCTTTACCGTTCTTGGGCTTGATTTTTGGCCGCTAAAGTCTTTAAAGGTGTGAGTCCAATGTGCTTTTCATACCCAGAAGAACTGGTGTGCATTTTTTGGGGGGGGCTAAATAAAATAGGTATTAGGTTTTATACCATCCTTTGCTCTGAGTGAAGTATGGGTTCACTCTAAAATCTCCCTACACATGTAAGTTAACCTATTCAGAAAATATATATCTTACTGAATAATGAAATTTAACCTTCTGGGTGTTTAGCCCGAGTTAACTCGGGCTGAAGAAAGTTGCTTAAAAGGATCAGCCCGAGTTAACCCGGGCTGCTGTTACCTGCACCCAGATGGCTTTCAGGCAGCCCAGAGACTTTCTGCTCTTCTCCGTGTCCCCAGCTGTCTGATCTTCAGATGCCGATGATCGTGCTGGCGGGTGCGCAATG
>CM070039.1:56122129-56136119 GCA_036250615.1 Ptychadena robeensis
TCATCGGGAGGGGAGGGCGGGAAGTTCAAAATGTGAAAAAAAATAATTTTTTTTTTTTTTTTCTCCTTATATTTACTTTCATTCTGACAATTGATTGAGCGATTTTTTTTCGCTCCAATTCAATGTAAATGAAAAAAACACATTTTTTTAAAAAAACATATATTTGCTTATGATGAGTTTTCTTTCATGTTGGATTTGATTGGATTATTTTTTCTGTAGCAACTCAAGTTCAAAATAAGGAAACGCATAAGAAGTAAATACTTTGGTACGGTTTGCGTCCACCATGCGTCTTTCCCCGTGGTGGACGTAAGTCCGCAGCAGGGAAAAAGATGCAGAAGGTACACTTCCCTTCAAATGAATGGCAACGTGTCCACTCTGCACTATTTGAGGGTGCATCCGCGGGATGCCGCGTCTTCATTGCAAGCAACTGGCACTTGGCCGCCAAGAGACACCCTCAATCACCGGAGATCAATGAGGTGTCCAATGAAAAACAGCGCATACTGCATCAATGAATGCAGTATGACGCAGTTTTTCTGCATTTTGACTCCGCTAAATCATAGGAGCACTCCCCCCATGCGGCAGAGCGAGCCCTAACACATGGCCAGCAAATGTGCCAGCGGTGACTTGTTCCCCGCGCGGTGTATCAGACCGCCGTCAGTCTTGGTTATTTAAAAAAAAATGAATTCTAGTTTTGAGCAGATTTTGTGTTTTATCTTTGAATCATTAAGTGTGTTTTAAAAATTTTAAGTGTTTCAAACTTTATATATTCAGGAGTCTAACTAGACCCATGTTTTGGTCAGTTACCGGCCACAACATATTTTTTTTTCCAATGATAACAGCGTAACGCTTTTGGATACAGAAATCTGGACTCGGTGAAACGCTCAGGAGGTTAATCTTCTTTAAGCTACAGCAAAGTAACACAATTCACTTTTTCCTGAAGGACTCATGTGGTCCTTTTGCAAGAGTAATCATTGTATAATAAACCAGTATAAGGTCTCCTGGAATGTTCTTTAATTTATTATTGGTATGTGTAAACAACTTTAGAAGTATTCAGCCTTTCATAGCTTGTTGATGGAACTTTAATCACCATATTTTTTTTTTTTTATGTGGGAATGTCTTAAATGCACCTTATAATTTTCCCCCCATGAAATAATCAATTTTGGCCTTTAACTGCTTTGGCCTAATTTTCATATTAAAAACTTTCATCTGTGATAATGTGTCACAAGAAAATATAATTTTTTATGACAATAAAGGCACTTGCGAATGGTGGTAAAATTGCCTGGTGGTGGTGCAGGTCCTTAAGGTGGTTAAAACACACACACAAAAAACACACACACACACACTCCGGATGTGCTTATTTGTGTACTGTGACATTTTTCTAAAAGAAGTTAAATTATTTGCACCATGTTTCAATGTAATCAAACAAAACCCAAAAAATGCATGCATGTCATAATTTTGCCTCTGGCCGAAATACACCCTTGAATGAATAAGGTGACATTTAACATTGTATTTGGGGTTAGTCATGTTGGCTCTTTTGGGTCTATCCTTCTGAAAGTCTTAATTGGCTCAAAATGGTACTTTAATATCTTATTTATCTGTCTTATTACCAGGCAAGATCATAATGAATTGTTTCTTAACTAATGTAGTATACTCTGGATTCTGAAATTGACATTTGCTCGGCCTGTTTTTAAGGTTTATGTAGCATAATGAAATATTGTATTAAGTATGACATTGTTGAAACCCTAAGGTGTAACTTGCTAACTTTTCTAATTCATTTTGTTTCTTTCTTTGAGTGGGAGGTGCCTTCACAACACTTTGGCTAGCCTTTTTTCTTTTATTGTTTTTTATTTGTTTTTTTTTTTTTTTTTTTTTTTTATTGTTTTTTTTTTTTTTTTAAACTGTGTTTCTTACCCTACAAATACCAGATATAATCTTGCTTCCTGACTTGTAAAAGGTGTTCATATGTGGGTTCAATCAGAAATGGGAATTTCCTTCACCCCTTTTTTTTTTAACAATCGTGTTTCTTTTTCACTGATAAAGGGTTTCATAATTTTAAGTTTATGGGAATTTGTCCCTAGTGGAGTGATTTTGCCCTATCATGCTAGCATGGATTGGAGCGATATTTCCAGAATAATAAACATGACCATTATAGTTGGCGTAAGGAATGTAAATATCCTAAATGGCTGGAAATTTCCATTACTTTAATTCCACTTTGTTCTTGAGTCACAATCATCCAGAATGTGGTTGTAATATAAGGATTCTTAATGACTTATTTATACCATCCGCATGTTCTGACAATAATCGTTGCATTTGGTATCTAGCTAGTGGGGGAGGGGATTGTATGGTGGCAGGGAGTAAAATGCCTGCCTTGTTGTTTGGCTAGCGAAACAAGTCTCCCCCCCCCAATTTAATTATCCAAGCCTGTGCCATCAATTGCAGACTATAGAAAACCCCTACTTTTGGTTCTGTGTCAAAAAAAAAAAAGTGCAGATGTCATTATAAACATATTTTTGAAGGTAATATTTTCATAATTCAAATCCCTGAAGAAATCCTTTGTTTTTGTCTTTGAACCACCAGATATTGACCCAGCTGCATATTTTATATCTTGGAAATTTAGGTTGTTTAATTCTTTAAATTGATTATGGCTTACTTGGTTAAGGAGATTCCTGATTTCTATTTCTCATTTTCACTTCAGCTGTGTCACAACACAAAAATGTTACACTAATCCACCGAGTAGATCATTAATGAACACTCACTGGTCAGGTGTGGCAGAGCTTTTTTTGTTGCAATTAAAGGTTATTTGAGTTTGAGGAATTAAATCCTTTTTTTTTTCTGAATATTGGATTGAGGGGTAGAATAGATTAGATTATGGATTCGATAAGATATTTACTATATTTTTGGATGTTGTGTTTGTCATTTTTTTGTTTTTCCTTTTTTTTGATTTTCTGTGTATGGTGTAATTTTTTATATTATTTTTTTTAAAGTTGGGATAGTTTATTTGTGTATATAATAATTTAAATTTTTGTGCTATAATATTGAATTCTTTTGTAAGGTGGTAGTATTTTTGATGTTTATTGTTTTTTTTTTTTTTAGTATCAAAAATTCATGAACTCTAAATTATTTGACGTGTAGCCGAACACTATTATTTTTAGAATAGAAGCTGTTTTTTTTTTCCTTACTGGATTATGTTTAGATTAGTGTTTGTTTGCATAAAGTGTATATAGTATATTCAATTAATTTGGCCCAGCTTCAGGTTGGCTTGTACACTGCCCCTGTATACACGCCCTCTTTTGTTGGTAAGAGAGTTTTTTCTTGGACTTTCCATTAGTCCAATAGAGGAACCACATTGGTGGTTCTAAGGGAGCACTATTTTATTGCATTTTACAACAGTAACAAATTGTCTTTGCTTTTTTATTTAATTGTCAGTCAAGGTTCCCACGAAGGTAGAGAATTCAGGTAAGGGTGTGGCATGTGATGCACGTGTGGAGATCTCGTATCTCAAACCCGTTTCGTTCCTAGTACTGCCCCTTTTTCTGAGAGTGGTCCTTACAGTGTCTTGTCCACCCATACCCGCGGACTTACCCTTTCGCCTATCTCCTTTTTGCCTTGTATTCTGTTGAGAAAATCCCTAATTCCCCTGTTAGTTTTTTCGGTTCTTCGTGTTCAGACTTCTGTGTGAATGCTGCCTAAGTAATAACACTTAGTATATAAAAAGAAAATTTAACAATGAAATATACTTGCATAGTGTGATAGCGTTCAATTTATGTTGAATTATCCTTTGTTTGATTTTAATTACAAGCATGTCAATGGTTCAAGCACAGCATTGACATTGGGAATAGGTACCCGACTTTTTTCCTTCTTGCAGAAACATGTGAACCTGACCTGGGAAGTTGGTTGTTTGCACAATATTATGCCCTTAGCTGAGCTTTGGCAATAGCTGTAACCCTAGGAGACTTATATGCTGGTCAAATTAATTCATAAGGCACTTTATAACACATGTTAACCGTCTTAATGTTTATTGTTGGTAATAATACCAATATTTTTCTGTACTTCTAGATTCTTAAAGGTGAATATAATATACATGACTAAAGTATTTGTTTAATATGTTTGACCCAAATCAAACTGTCAGTGGATGGATATATGTGTTGTGCAGGGCCCAGATTTGTATCAATAATCTAGAAATGTCTCATATCATCAACAAGCAAAGCCTTTGATTGCTAATTACAATTACAAAATCACTCAAACCGCTTTCCTACTAATTGCAGACAGAGCGTTTTGCATGTCTCACATGTATTGTTGTTTTTTGCCCATTCATCTTTAGCCAATGTGCTCACAAAATCTTTTCAGTTGGAGAGTCTTCTTGCATCAATCCTATCTTTTAGCTGCCACCACTAGATACTCAAAATGGATTCCAATGTCAGGCTGGGCCCACTCCAAAATGTTAATGTAGTGTCTGCTTACAACCATTTCTTCATTCAACATTCACCATTTTTTGCTGTTGTTTTGGGTCATTGTATGTCATGCGAAATTGGTCCATGTGGTGGTGCCCAAGGCCAAGTTTCTCGTGCATACTTCCTGATGATGTTGCTGCTGCATGAGAAATCCTCATGTATTTTTTACATTTACACAAACCAAAATGAAGGAAACCTCATGGTGAACCAAACAATTACATTTTTTGGTTTCATCATCAGACCAGAAAACCCACGAATCGACCAGAATTCTTCTTTTTCAGATGAGCATTTACAAAGGCAAGCTAACTAATGCCATCCTCCTTGGTCCTGCATCCATGGAACTCAAACACTTTTCCGTTGAAATTTGTCACCTGAGACATTGCAACCACATAGCCTCCATGATTGACCAGATGGCCTGTGGTGGTGATACCTTGGATTCTTTTTTAACTCTCTTACATATCCCTCCTGGCCAGCATAGGTGTCACGTTTGGCTTCCGACCTCAGTGTTGAACATCTGTATTTTAAATACTACTTTGCACTGTACTCCACTAAAACATTAGCTATGGCCTGGTAGCCCTTTTTCTGATTCGGAGCAGCCACACAGTGTCCACTGAGCTCCTTTAATCTTAGCCATACTGTCCACAAACAACCGCAGAGAGCTGTCTGTTTTTTCAACCTCTTTATTTGATGAGACTGACAGTGTTGTGAAGGTTTGAATAATTTTGTACATGACGTTTTGCTTCATGTAAATAAAAGCTGGGAATAGTTTTTTGTTTCCACTAAAAGCTTCTTGTACATAGTCTTATTACTTTTGGTGAGACACCTATGTAATATTATCTGTCAAAAAAAATAACTTCTGTTGAATAAAAGTCAGTTTAAAAAAGATCAATATTTGCCAGGTTATTTAAGTCTGGTGTGACTTGCAATGGGCCACTCCAAAATGTTCCAGCCTTTATCTGCAACCATGCTCTAGTGGACTTGAAGGTATGCTTCACGTCTCCCAAGCCTCAGGTTTGTGACAGACTGCATCACATTTCCTTCCAATATCTCCTGGTACTGAAGAGAATTATGGTACCTTGCACACATGAATCTTCCCTGTACCTGCAGGAAGCAAAACATCCCCAAAAGCCATGATATCCCCCCCCCCCCATTGCTTCACAGTAGCAAGGTTCTTTTCTTCATAGGCCTTGTTCTCCCTCTCCAAACATAGAGTTGATCCATGGGCCACAAATCGTTTAAATTTTGTTTCAAATCAGTCCACCAGAACACTATCCAAAACTTTTGTGGTTTGTCCACATTACTTTTGGCATTACTGCAGTCTTTGGGCCCATGGTTTTTATAACGACTATGTTTGGCAGGAGAAGTATAACAAGGCCTTTATGAAGAAAAAAACACTTGCCTACTGTGAAGCATTGCGGGGGTCAATCATGCTTTGGGGCTGTTCTTTTGCTTTTGCAGGTACAGGGAATGAACAAAAAAAAACTTCAGTGTGTGACAATTTCATATGAATTCTCTTCAGTACCAGAGATATTGGAAGGAAATGTGATGCATCTTCCAACAAAATTGAGGCCTGGAGACGTGGACCTTTCAAATTAATTATGTGAGAACGGAAAAAGACATGTTGTGGTTATTCATTTATTAGTTATGATTATATTTGTCTGACTTACAAGTCCTCTTATGATTTCATTGTAAAAACAACAATATGACTTGAAATGATCAAAATCAAAATGCCAACAAACACTCAATTCAGAAGGGGTTGAAAATTTTTGAACACAATGTGTTATGTGTGTGTTGTGTGTGTTGTATGTATATATATATATATATATATATATTCTATGTGTATATATATAATATAAATATATAAATCAACAACAATCTATCCTCACCAAATCTGTGGGTGGGGGGGGGCATGCAGCTTGGCTGACTTTTTTGCTTCCCAGCTGGTCACTGGCTGGGGAAAAGCAAGATCCCAGTTTCCCTGGGGATCCCCGGGTTCCCCATCAAATGGGAAATTTAATGTGCCATTTGGTGCACATTGAATAACCTTCGATTCCCACCCGCAATCAATTACAAAATAAATTTTTAGCGTTGTGATTTGCCACGCTTGTTGATTTATTGATCGACAGTTTTCGATTGCACAGGAATCTGCCCATGTATGCCATCTTAGTTTCACTTTCTTGTGCAGAATTAATTCCACTCCATACAATCATAAAAATTATTGTTTTATTCTTTTCACTGAAGTTTTTTTTTCTAGTCTGTTCATGTTATATACCATTTTTGCTGTTAAGAGGCATGTTATCTCTGCGGAATCAAATTCCGTTTTGAAAACTAAAAGGTAAACCAAGAAATATGATTAATACAACACAAAATATGTAGGGCCAAGAGTACATAGTCATTCGTTATTTTTGATTGCCAACACCCCGAAATTTCTTTAATTATACCAAAACAATATTTTTACAAAAACACAAAGTCAAGGATATCCATTACATAATCAAATATTTGATTATGTATTGATATCCTTGACTTTTTGTGCCTTAAAAAAGCCAATTAGTATTTTTAAAAGATTGTTTTGGTAATCAAGAATCTGATAATATCTTATATGCAAAGAAACTGACCAATAATCTTACAAAAAACCTCTGAAGAGCATGAACAATTGTTGAATGGATTAGAGGAATTATTTACACCCCCAAAAAAATAAAAATATACAACCTTAGTGTACAATAATTAAAATTGAATCTTTCTTATTCATTGATGGACATAAATTGGTTGGTTAATTAAAAAATTATTTGATTTTCCCTAAGAGTCTTTTCCAGACAACACTCCAAATGAGAGACTTAAATAAAAAAACTCGAGGAGGAAAACTCAACATCCATAATTTTCTTTAAATCCTCACTTCATGCCACATGTCCTTCATCTTTGTGTTTCTCTGTCGGGAGGGATAATTTCATCTCATACTCTGGGAACTCCGTGGTGTCTGGCTTACAGAGATGATAAGAAGGGATTACCCAACTGACCACCATGGGGAACTTGGATAGGTTTTTATAGGTTCTATTCCTTGGTTCCATGCTCACATCAGTATGGCACACTCCCGGACTGGGAACAACGGATGTTTTAAACCCCTTGCTCTCAAGCGTAGCTCTGAGCGTGGCGGTCTGGAAGCAGCTTCTCATGGTCCTGGTCGGTTGCACAGTTCCTTATCTTGAGTAAAGAAGGGATGGGGCAATTGGAGTCGACCTAATAATGCATGGTGGTAACGGAGCGGGGGTTCCGCTTGCCGTAATTTCCCGGATGCCTTCACAGCACATGGGAGCAGAAGTTGCATAGAGCTGCTGAGGATGATGTGGTCAAAATACTCATTTGCCTAATAATTCTGCACTCCCTGTATTATCCAAACAATGCCAATACATATAAGGGAGGGAAGGCTGCTGTCCTGGAAAAGACTTCTGGAAAAAGATTGGTAAAAAGTGGCAAGTCTAAAGCTGAGCATAGACGGTAGTCCCCAGTCGAAGTAATGGCCGGTACACAAAAGGTGCCCGGGCGAATCTCGGCACTAGCAGAAAACGACCCGTCTATGCCCAGCTTTACTGTGTTTTTCCCAAAGCATCTTTTCCAAGACAGCATACCAATTAGAGGATAAACCAGCACTCATCTTCTTAAGGCGGGATTACAGCTTGGAGCGCCTTGCACCCAAACACCAGGTCCACTGCTGAGAGTAGATCCAGGAGATAGTGGTGCAGGAAAGTGTTGTATGATGTCCATGCAGCGGCCTTACAGATGGCCCATGCTCGTGTTGCATGAGCAGTGGCTGAGAATGTACAAGGCAAGCCTTCCAGGATGTAGGCTTCCTGAGTGGACCCCCCAATCCATCTACCTATGGTAGTTTTAAAGGCTGCTTTCCCTTTACTCGCCCTTGAGTGGACGATAAATAGGAAGTCGGTCTTCCTAATGGACTTGGTTAAAGCTATATAATAGAGTTCCTAACATCCAAGCTATGGGAACCCTGTTCCTTAGGGGTCGCCAGATTCGCTCAGAAGGAGAGCAAGATAATATGTTTTGTCCTATGATTACTCGTGGCTACCTTTGGGAGGAAAGCAGGATCAGTTCTCAACACCAACCTGGAATATTTGTAAAAAAGTCTCCTTAATAGTCTCCTTAATAGACAAGACCCGCCTAGCTGAAGTAATTTCCACTTGGGGTAAGCCGAGTACATTTTAACCAGTGCATTCAATACGGGAGTAAGATCCCACTGAGGAACTGACATGTGCTGGATAGTGTTGAGCCAGAATATTCGATTTGAATTTTATGAATTTAGAATGTTTCTTTGTATATTTGCGAAATTACGCGAATTAGAATATAGCATATGCTGCTCAACACTAGTGTCGGATTGGTCTAGAGCGGGCTAAAAATCTAGACACTGTAGGTTCTGTGACCAATCTCATTTCCAAAAAGGATCTAAGGGCTGAGACCTGAACCTTAAGGATACTGAGGGATAATCCTGACTCAACCTCTCTCTCAAGAAAGGCCAAAATGGCTGCTAAGGAACCAACTGCTGCCCGATTCTGGCATGAATTCCAAACCTTCGCATACATTTTGTGAGTAATTTCCTACTAGCTAACAGGGTGGACACTTCAGCCGGGGAAAACCTCTTGGTTAACAATGCCTGTTGCTCAAGAGCCAGGCCGTCAGTTTCCAAAACCTGCTCTGTCTGGTCTGCACTGGGCCCTGATGCAAAAGATCCTCCCTGTCTGGCAGTGGGAGGGGTCCCTTTACTGCAGATCTCAGAATCTGGGTGAACCATGGTCTTTTTGGCCAGAATGGTGCCACCAGAATGAGATCAAGGCGTTCTTCTCTGAACCCCGTAGAAGTAATGGTAACAGAACAATGGGGGGAAAGGTGTGAGCCAGAGTGTAAGGCCATGGCTGGCTCAAGGCATCCAGAGCCACTGTCCTGTCGTCTCTGGTGGTGCGCTGCGGGTCCGCTGTGACATTGAGACACCCCTTCAAATGTACTGCCGTGAAGGAGGTGTGGGTAGCCTCTGCCCAGGGGCAAATCTGAATGGTCAAGTTCCCCAACCTGAGAGATCTGTTACCTCCCTGTCTGTTCAGATAGGCCACAGTCGTGGTGTTGTCTGAATAAACCTGAACAAACCGCCTCCCCAACTCCTTCTGAAATCCTTGAAGGGCGTCCCATACTGCCATTAATTCCTTGCAGACCAGATAACGAAAGGACCATTGGAGATCCTAATGTACTTGAGGGTTCCTCCACCACCACAGGGATCTTAGAACGCGAGTGAAGATTAACTAAAGTGTCTAGGGATGCAACCTGACCATCCCAGAGCTAAAACGTGGGCCTGTAGTTCCTGCATATGTGCTCTAGCCCATTGAACTGCCAGGATGGAGGAGACCAGTAATTCTATCACCCACATGACTTGGCGAAATGACACTGTCTTGTGTTGAATCTGTGCGACTGTGGACACTAGCCTGCTTCTTTGCTCTTTTGGAAGAAAAAATCTCTGGGCCCCCGAGTCCATCTGAAACCCCAGAAAGGTAATATTTTGGGTTGGTGTAAGATGGGACTTTTCCCAATTGACTAACCATCCCAGCTTCTGCAGGAAGGCTATGGCTTGGGCAAGAGGGACCGTAGCAACTGCTGTTTCAGCAAAAAATAAAAGATCGTCCAGATAATGGAGGATGGTCATGTGTTGCAACCTCAAAGGTGCCAGAGCTTCTGCCAAAACTTTGGTGAAGACCCTTGGTGCTGATGATAGACAGAATGGAAGGGCCTGAAAATGCAGGATTTTGGTGCCCCAAAGAACAGAAAACCTCAAATATTGTTGGGAATCTTGGTGGATCTGGACGTGCAGGTATGCATCTTTTTAATCTTTTGATGCCATAAAGCAATCTGGTACTAGAAGATTTTGAGTAGTGTACACCATTCGGAAATGGTTGTACACTATGAACCTGTTGAAAAAAACTCAGCTTGAGTAGAAGACGATACTTCCCAGAGGGCTTCGGAACCACCCTTCCTTGTTGGACCTGTGGTACTGGAACAAAAACTAGCTGATCTACTACTTCCCATACCATAGAGAACTGGGTCTTTGGGTGGCCGTGTCAGAAAAACGGGTGGGGGGAAGTCTTGTGAATTCAAGTCTGTAACCATTCATGACTATTTCCAGCACAAAGGGGGTTGGGGGCAAGGATCTTCCATTGGCTGGAGAAACAACTTAATCTTGCCCCCACCAGCTGAACTGAGTCAGCTAGCCTTGAGCTGGACTGGAGGTTTGAACAGGATATTTCTCTTTTTTTTACCTGAATCTCCTTCCCAGGGCTTCTTATGTGGGGGGTCCCTGTTCTGCAGGTTACCCTTCTGGCTCCAAAACGGGAAATTTCGGAAAAGCCTTTTTGTCGGCTGTGCAATCAAGAATTGATTCTAAATCTGGCCCAAAGAGCAAATCCCCTTTGAAAGGCAGGCTGCACAGGTGGATTTTGGAAGCTATGTTTTCCACCATAAAGCTCTACGAGAGACAATGATTAAACCAGCGACCCAAGCTGAGAGGCGAAGAGATTCGACTGAAGCATCAGCTAGGAATTTAATAGATTTAACCACAATATGCATACCTTCAAAGATCTGTTCCCTTGGTGTGCCCATCTCTAAATGAGATTGGAATTGAGAAACCCAGAATTCTAAATTATTGGCGACACATGAGGCTGCTAAGGCAGGTCTCATGTTAAACACATGTTTCCTAAGTTTCCACAAAATATCTTTTCCATTGTCTATGGAGTCAAACCCATGTCCTCAAAAGAAAGATCTGATGATTTCGCCAAAAAAAGCTGCATCTAACTTTGTTGTCTTATTCCAGGGCATGGCCTGATCGGGTAAAGGGAACCTCTTCTGCAGGTTTTTGCTAAAGAAAGTTTTTTTCTCTGGATATTGCCATTCTCTTTTGATGACCTCTGTTAAGAGAGGATGGACTAGGAAAACACGCCCCTTATGAGTACCCAGAGCATGGTACATTTTGTCATACAAGGAGGATACCACATTTTCCTCTTGTATGTCGAGTGTATCATAGATTGCTTTAAGCAATTCATCAACCCCTTCCAAAGGGATATTATACCTGGTCTAGGGTCCAGAAAACCCCCCATCCTCCTTGTCAGATTCTTCTGCTGATAGTTCCGCAAAGGAATCCTGACCCTCTTCACCACTGTCCTGTTCCCCTGCTGGTAAGGATAGCAAGGAGGGCCCCTGGACCTGCAAAGAGTCGTAGATCCGCCAGTATATATTTAAAAGAAGAAAAGGTGGATGCAATTTCTTCTCTTACACAAGATAGAATCTCCTGTCCTGTGATGAGAGACCCGCCTACCACTAACAAGAGCATCTATACATTTTAGGCAGAGGGGCTTGTATCCACTAGCGAGCTTAATACCCCACACTGCACACCTCTTCTAGAGAAGGTGCTTTGTCTGACTTAGCCACCGCTTTGCCCTGCAATAAAGTAGAAAAAATACTTCTTGTATAATTGCGCTCACATCACCTTCAAGAACCAAACTCCATCCAAATGTGTGGAATAGTTCTCTAAACAAAACAGCTCTACAAGAAGGGGCTCAAAAACTGGCGCAGAAAAGGTATAAACCAGCCCCCATTTACTCCTTGCTAGAAAACTATCACATGTAACGTGATCCTGGTCCCCCAGGTGTCCTACCTGTGTACCACTGCCGCTTGCGACTGCTGGGTTGGGAATGAGGGCTGCAGGATCCATCATGGAACACCTGTTCAACAGCCCGGGCTTCTGGTAATGACAGCTCTCATGCAGACTTCTGGCATCCCATGTGCTGTGCAGGCACCGGGAAATTACGGCAGCGGAACCCCGCCCGTTCCCCCATGCATCATAGGTCGACTCCAATTGCCCACACTCCCTTCTCTCCTCAAGAAAGGAAGCCTGTGCACCGACCAGGACCATGAGAACGCTGCCTCCAGACCCCCACGCTCAGAGCTACGCGTGAGAGCCAGGGGTTAAAACATCCGCCTTGTTCCCAGTCCGGGAGTGTGCCCATACTGGCTGTGAGCATGGAACCAGAGGAAAGAACCTCTAAACCTAGCCAAGTTCCCCACTGGTGGTCAGTTGGGTAAGCCCTTCTTATCATCTCTGTAGACCAGACACCACGAGTGCCCCAGGAGTCATGAGTGAAGATCCCCTCCCGACAGAGAAAACACAAAGACTGAGGACATGTGGCAGAGCTGGAGATTTAAAGAAATTATGGATGTTGAGTTTCCTCCCTCGAGTTACTTTTATTTAATCTCTCATTGGAGTGCTGTCCTGGAAAAGACTCTTAGGGAAATCAAAGATTTTTTAACCAACCAAATGTTATTCCATCATGAAATAAAGATTCAATCTTTTAATTATGTACACTAAGGCTGTATATGTTTATTTTTTGGGGGGTAAATACATTCCTCTAATCCATTCACAATGTCATGCTCTTCCAGAGGTTTTTGTAAGATTATTGGTCAGTTTCTCTGCATATAAGATATTATCAGATTCTTGATTACCAAAACAATCTTTTTACAAATACTATTGGGCTTTTAAGGCACAAAAAGTCAAGGATATCAATACATAATCAAATATTTGATTATGTATGGATATCCTTGACTTTTTGTTTTTGTAAAAAGATTGTTTTGGTAATTAAGAAATTTCGGGGTGTGGCACATCAAAAAACGAATGACTATGTACTCTTGGCCCTCACATATTTTTGTTGTATTATCAGATTCTTGGTTTACCTTTTAGTTTTCAAAACGGAATTTGATTCCGCAGAGATAACATGCCTCTTCACAGCAAAAATGTTATAACATGAACAGACTAGAGAAAAAAAACTTCAGTGAAAAGAATAGAAACAATATTTTTCTGATTGTATGGAGTGGAATAGATCTGCACAAGAAAGTGAAACTAAAGATGGCATACATGGGCAGATTCCTGTGCAATCGACTGGCGATCAATCACAGCGTGGCAACATCACCACGCTGTAATTGATTGCGGGTCAATCGAACGGTTATCAATGTGCACCACATGGCACATAAATTCCCATTTGATGGGGACCCGGGGATCCCCAGGGAAACTGGGATCTCTGCTTTTCCCCAGCCAGTGACCAGCTGGGAAGCAAAGTCAGCCAGCCTGCATGCCCCCCCCCCCCAGCAGATTTGGTGAGGATAGATTGTGTGTGTGTATTTATATATATATATATATATATATACACATATACATATATATATATATATACACACACACACACACACACACACACACATACACAGTTGTGTTCAAAATTATTCAACCCCTTCTGAAATTGAGTGTTTTGGCCATTTTGATTTTGATCATTCAAGTCATCTTGTTTACAATGAAATCAAAGAGGCACTTGTAAGTCAGACAAATATAACATAACATTAATAATGAAATAACCACACATGTCTTTTCCGTGCTCACATCATTATTGAAAGGTCCAACGTCTCCCAAGCCTCAGGTTTGTGATAGACTGCATCACATTTCCTTC